>CAOLHI010000313.1:1200000-1519725 GCA_948474755.1 Ctenosaura bakeri
CCCTCACCCGGTGCGGAAATGGCCACAGTTTGCAGCAACTAAAGTAAGCTGAGAACAAAGGAGGAAAGTGGGAGGAGGAGAGAGAAACTTGGATATTTCAAAAGCCCCTGAAAAGGTGGGATGAAAGAAGGTTAATTAGAACTCTCCTCACCAAAAGAGGACAGTTGGAGGCTATGCATCATGTAGCACTAACGAGGTTGACCTCACTGGGAGCAAGCAAAGCCAATGCAGAGTGAGTGGTACAATTGCTTCATAGACAGACATGTTATTTTGAATCAGTTTGATCTATTTGCATAAAGTCATCTCATTGACAAAACACAGTTGCAGGAAACAAGTTCATTTTAAAAAAAAAGGGAAAGCAGCAGTTACTCCACTTTTAGAAAAATGCAAACTTAAGGAAACATTTTAGATTCCTTGAAAGCTATATTAGTATTAGTATTATTACTCAAAAATCTCCAAAGTGAGGCACTCCTTTCAGGCCTAATTTTAAACATTTCAGTTTAGAATGAATATTCACTTACTTTTTCTGTCCTTTCTTTTCTTTTGGAAGGCTAGATTAGCATGATTCATTGATGGGTCTGGTATAGTAAGAAAAAGAAAAAGAAAAAGAAAATTCCTTCCAAAACTGAAATGATGAATACACTTTCAAACATGTGATTCCCTAAAGGCTGACATTGAAGGGTCAGTCTGTGATTTTAAAAAGAAGTAAGTGGTTATATATTTTTTTTAATTTTCCCCTTCAATGTAAAAATGGGGTTCATGTTATCAGCTCTTTGCTGCTGCTCAAACTATTGTGCTTAGATATTCCAGGCACTGAAAGAAAGTCTCTGGAGTCTTTCCCTGAGAAGATCATCAGAGTGCTGACAAAGCAATTTTATTCTGAGATACATTACAAATGGTGTGACATGGGAAAGAATGTATCATTTATGGACTGACTGATACAAAGAGACACTTTGAAATGTACCAGTCTCAATATATGAATGGAATTTCTGCAATTTCATTGTCCTTGGATACCAAGGGAATTTGAATGCTGCACATTTAAGAGTTCCAGGTGTTTTCAGTGGTAGAAATTTAGAGGCCGAAGGTAAATTTCATGGGTGGGGGCAGAATTCTTATTTGGGAGAGAATGCCCTCATCTCCCCATAGCTAGATCCCTTGGCTGTAGTGAAGAGTAAAATGAGAATTTCATCAGTCCAGTTTTAATATCTGCCTTTATTTTTATAGGAGTGCAGACAGTGTTTATTCTCTTTAAAAAGGAGATGCTATGGATAATATATTGTGGAAGCAACCTTCTATTATCCAGAAGATTTCTCCTGATGTGTGAGAACTTTTTGTTGTTAATTACATGGTTTAAGAAAAGTGCACTTTTGTCCATGTTCAGAGGGAACGTCTATCTATTTTTACTTCATGTGTTCCATGATTATGTCCTGGCACTGAAAATAAATGCCAGGACTAAATGTCCGGTCAGTTGAAGCACAAACAATTTTGACTGCAGAGATCAATTGTGAGATTGATTTCATGAGGTAATTTTTTGTTGTTATTTGCCATCAAATTGGCTTCCACATGTGGTTAAAGCTATTAATGAAAGACACCCCCTCCCCAAGAGACCTTGTTATTAACAGCCCAGCTAACATGTTGCAAATGGAGAGCCATGGCTTCCTTGACTGAGTCAATCTATCTCCTGTGTTCAACTTTATTTAGCACTAGCGTATACACCTGGTGTTGCCCAGGATTTTATTTTCTCATAGGTAATACTTGTTAGAAAGATTTGAGATTCTGTGTCTCTAATTCCCCAAACTGTCTTGTCCAGTACCTCTAACTTTTCCCCATATTCCCCAATCCAATCTGTATTCAGAGTTGTTAACATACAGAGGTTCGATTCCTGAAGGAATACACTGGCCTCCTCCTTTCTGCTAGGCCTTGTCTCCACATCAACTGGCCTATTCAGGACATGCACAATTGACTGAGGCCCAAGAGCTCTCTGGCTAAGAATTCTAAAGGCCCCTCCCTAAATTGCAAACTCCAGGGTTCCATAGAATCTTCTTAGGCAGCCAATCATATGAGCTCCTCTTGCCTGACACAGCCAATCATATGAGGTCTTCATTTGACATAGACAAACAGACAAACTTTGTCTTTTATATATTAGATTATTGTTTTTTCTAGTGAGTCATGTCATTGCTTCGTAGTCTTTTTGGTGGTTCATGACACCTGTAGAGCACTCCTCCAGTACTACATTTAAGATCAGTTGATTTTTTCCCCCTGTCAGCTTTCTTCACTGTTCAGTTTTCACATCCATACATAAAAACTGGAAATACTAAGGGCTACGTAGGGATCATGACTACCACACAATTAGGAATGCGTATGCATTTGTAACTCCCCAACAAGATTCTGGTCCTTATTTCAATTCAAATACCTGTTTGGGAATAGGTAACTAGCTTTTGGGTTTTACCATGGTTACCTAAAGATGAATGATATATCAAATTAAAGCATAGAACACAAAGGAAGCTTCAGGGTAAATCCAATTGCTAGTGCCAACTAGAAAAGCCACTGAATCAATGAGACTTGTACTCATGTTGATTTACCATTCAGCAATTAATTTATTTGGCACTACTAACTGGATTTAACCCTTTGTTTGTTTGTTTGTTTGTTTGGTGTGTGTTTGCTAGCAATAGATGAGACTACATGTATTGTGAGTGAGAAGGCACTGAACATAGACTAGATATGGGCCCTTTTCGCATGGCATTTTCCATGCGAAAGGGCACTTGGAGCGTTGCACAATTGTGAGGAGCGATCTGCATGATGCACTCACAATCGCGTGATGCTCCAGGTGCCAGCAGGTGCTGATTGCGCACCTTTTAATTTTCGGCTGGAAGCCAAAAATGGTGCACGATCTCGCATTGCTCCCAGGCCTCATGCACACTTACCTGTCATGTGGAACCTCCGGAGCCATGCTGGTTGCGCTTCCTGCCCCAGTGCAGCCTGGGAAGTTCCCAGGCTGCACTGTGGAAGGAAGAAGCAGGGCTCTCATGTGAGCAGGCAACTCGTGCGAAGCCGAAGGATTCCGGATGCGAGAGCCTCTCGCCAGAGGCTGCTTGCGTGATCCCCACATCCCAGCACTGGAAGAAGGTAAGGTGTGGAAAGGGTCATGGTTGTTGTTATTGTGTGCCTTCAAATCATTTCCAACTTATAGCAAACTTAAGGTGAACCTATCACAGGGAGGGTATGTGATGTATCCTGGGCCACCTAGTGGGTTTCCATGGCCGAGTGGGGTCAAACCCTGGTCTCCAGGGTCGTAGTCTAATGCTCACACAACAACACTGTGCTGGCTATATTACCAACTTTGCATGTTTACTCATTGTTCTGGCTTTTGCCTGTTAAATATTCGGCATTTTTAAAAATATAAATGGTACAGTTAATCTGTGGCCTCAACATGTGTTGCATTTTCTAAAACCAGAGCTTGAAAAATTAGTTTTTTTGGACTATTGTTTCCACAGTATTCTAGCCACTATGGCCAATGGTTGTGTTTTCTGTCAAATTATGCCAGTTGTAGCCTAAAGTAATTTTTCCCAGTTTGTAGAGTTTTATTTTATAACATTGTGATTTTATATATTGCAAGATGAAATGAGAAGTAGTAATGGTTATATTTATACTAAAAAAGGCCAGATAAGACCCTCCTTCCCTGTCTCTCTCCTTTTTTCCTCTGTATTTTGTTTATTAGCTATTATTTTGTCTGAGCATATTTTTACAACAAGCCTAAGATAATTTTGCTGTACTGGTTACCTGTACTAACTTTAGAGAGAGAAAGAGCGGGGGGGGGAGAGAGAGAGAGAGAGAGAGAGGAGCTGTTAGCTATGCCTTAAAGGTTATGTGCATGTTGTCCCTCATGACCAAATCAGGCATAATTTTAAGGGCATAGCTGGCAGCTCCATATTTTCCTTTGCTTTACCCCACAGTGAGCACTGCCCTCTGAATCCAGACTGGTATCTTAGTGGGAGTGGTAGGGCTTTAACCTCACAATAAGTTAGTTCCAGATTCAGCACATCATACTTGAAGTTTATATTGCAACATTCTAATCTATTCCTTTAGATTGCAGGCTTGGTGCAGGCTTGGTGGGCCAGGATTGTCAGAATAACTGTGCTGGGGAATGTGAGAGACACTAGTATACATCACAAGCAGAATATTTAGCCTTTGGAAGCATCAGGTAAGCAACAACCAGTCCCACATTATCTTACCATCACTCTCACAAAACAACAACAATAACAACAACAACACACGTTTAGTCTTCTTTTTGAAGACTAAGGTAAATTGAAGTAAATTTACTTAAAAATGCTAACCTCATCTCATTGGCCCTTTTTGCACTTTAACTTCCTCCGGTGCTGGGGTGCAGGGATAGAGCAAGCAGCCTCTGGTGAGAGGTTCTCACATCTGGTGTCCTTCAGCTCCGCCTGCTTGTTTGAGAGCCCCACCTCTTCCTTCTGCAGTGCAGCCTGGGAGTTTCCCAGGCTGTGCTGGGGTAGGAAGCGTGACTGGTGCAGCTCTGGAGGCTCCACACACCAGGTAAGGGCACATGGGGCCTGGAAGTAATGTGTGATCACACACCATTTTCCGCTTCTAGCCAAAAATGAAAAGGTGCACAATCAGTGCCTGCCAGCCCCTGGAGAGTTGCGCGATTGTGAGTGTGTCATGCAGATCCCTCCTCACAATCGCATGGCAAATGCCATGCGAAAAGGGCCAAAGACTTTGGTTAATTACTAAAGCTTTAAGAGAAATTATAAATAAGAAAAATTAAATTGAATGTTGACCTTGGTTTTTCTGGAAACACTAAAATATACACAATTGGAAAAGAACTGCTAGGTTACCCATGCCCTTTGAAACTGAACTACATTTTCTGCAATTGTCTGTTTGTAATATTTTAATGGATCTTTTTGGGAGAGAAGAGGGCAAGTTCATTAACTTTTTGTTAACTTAAAATAACTTTGAAATTTGGGTGTAAATATTGATGCAAAGCCAAGAAAATTGCAACACATGTGTTTCTTTTCCTAGAAATTCCCACCCACCTTGATGCAGGCCAAATTTTACATTCAAACGTCTTAAAAGTTAAAACACAATTTAACACTTCGGTAATGTTTTCAATCAGAGAAGAGTGCATTATTTCAAGACCTGTATTTTATTAATGATGAATTGTGCATGTGGCCAGAAAGATTTTAAAATTAGAAATAGATAGATTCTACTAATACTGGTCATAAAGAAAAATCCCATCTGTTTGTTGGCTATAAAGAAAAGTCTGTCAGGTTTTAATGTGACAGACATCCATTCGGACTTCCCAGAATTAATGACTTCTAGGAATGACGTGCTTGCATCGTGCTTCCTTCTACACAGGGCTAAAAAATGTAGATCAGTCCCAATTTCTTCTAACCCTCACAGTGTTCATTCCTTCCAGGAGTGGCCTCAGATTCTTTCCTTCCCTGGGATCTTTTGATTTGCAAGAAAACTAAAACAAGCTTTATATAAATACCCTAACTTTCTCTTTTTCTTTTTAAAATATGTGACTTTCATCCCCTGGGTTAGAATTAGGTTTGGTGAGGGTATACTGCCTTTGTCTTTTTCTTTTCATGTTGTTGCCATATCCACACAGTTCCCTGCCTATTCTCACACATTTAATAGCCTGCACAGGTACTTTACCTCATTCTGCTTAAAAAGTGGTAACCAATGGGAATCATTATTTTCAGTGGAGGGAAGGCTGTAGCCGCAGTGTGGGCAAAATATGGGCATTGGCCTGTATAGGAGTGATTCCTTCCTTTAGTCCATGATCCTTTCCTTCATTCCTCAAATTTCTAGCCTTTGCAGAGAATGCAACATTAAAAATAATTCACATCTAGAATGCTCATTACCTTCCCCCTTTCTTTGGCTCTCTAAATTCTATTTCTAACTTGTCAACTGACATTTCAAATTGCTACAATGCAAAAAACATGGGGACCGAAGGACAATTTGATGGTGAGAAGCAAAAGTCTTCTTTGGGGGGCTTTTCCCATAGCTACAACCCCAGTGTAGCCTAAAGTAAGAAAGAAACTGAGAACATGCTGCCTATTTGGGGACAAGCAAGAAGTGCCACAGAAGTTGCAGGTGAGACACCAAAATTAGAGGCTGCTCAGTAAATGATTATGACGGGGTACAAACGGACTGTGTAGAAATGTTGCATTAAAGCAAAATTGATGAGGAAGCACACTGCTCTGTATACGTGGAAGGAATCTGGGTGTTCTTTAGAACAACTCCTACATAGAATTGCATGATTTGTCCAAAAAGGCTATAGACCAGGTTCTGATTTCTGCATATTTGTGTATGTGTGGGAGGGAGCTGAATGTCTGATAATAAGATGATGACAGGCATGAAAAAGATTGCCACACTAACAAACTGGACAAGATACAATCACAGGAGAAGGTGTAAAATTTCTGGAAATCTCAAGCTATAGGGGATTCCCCTCCCCTCTTTTTTTTCTTTTTATGGGAGAAAGTCCCAGACTATTTTTGGCAAAAAATAAAATAAAAAAAATAAAAAATGATTTGGCACAATCATTTATCAAGTTTTTTTTTAAAAAAAATTAGTTATGAAAGAAAAAGAACAAAACGTAACACCACGTTATTACCATAAAAATGAGAAAGAAAACATTACAACAAAATAGCTTACATTATTATTTCTTTCCAGATCTTTTATCATCATATACTTATTCCACATGTTATATATTTTTGTTACATTCTTAACTCTATTCTTTTCAACTATATTTAACCTATTGTTGTTACTGAACATGATCCTATTTCTAAACATATTAATACTAACTGTAACCTTAAATGTAACCTTAAATGTAATCTTAAATGTAAGCCCTAATACTAAGGCCCTCTCTGCACCTTACCTTTTTCAGCACTGAGTGTGGGGATCACACAAGCAGCCTCCAGAGAGAGGCTTTCTCATCCCTTCTGCTTCAGCTCTGCACGAGCTGCCTGCTCCCAAGCAGGCAGCACGAGAGTCCCACCTCTTCCTTCTGCAGTGCAGCCTGGGAGTTTCCCAGGCTGCGCTGGGGCAGGAAGTGTGACCACCGTGGCTCCAGAGGCTCCACAAGCACGGCAAGTGTGCACTGGGCCCTGGACCAATGTGCAATTGCGCACCATTTTTGGCTGAAAGCTGAAAATGAAAAGTGCACGAGTGGTGCCTGCCCTACCCTGGAGCATCGCACGATTGTGAGTGCATCGTGCAGATCGCTCCTCACAATCGCACAATGCTCTAGGTGCCCTTTTGCATGGCAAATGCTGTGCGAAAAGGGCCTAAGTGTTAACCCATCCTCCGAGCCAATTATCTTTCAGCTTACTTTACCTTCCAAAATTGTAATTCTTCTCGTGGAGGTGTGACACTTCCCTCTTTTATTAGAACTTTCCCCACAAATATCTTCCATATTTCTTCAAAATTATTCCCTTTCATTATTCATTTTTTTGACTTTAATTCGACATGTTAACTTATCATTAATCACTATTTTCCACACTTCTTTATACCAATCCTTTATTTGAAAATCTTCTTGCATTTTCCATTTTCTTGATATAATTAACCTTGCTGCAGTTAATAAATTTGTAATTAACATTTATCAAGTTTAATAAACTATCAACATTAGCAAAACAGAGAAATTTATTTCCTTTCAACTAGTTGGTTCTCCCTATTGTCAAGCAAATATACTCATTTCCTTAAATCAAGACCAAAAATTATAATGATCTGATTCTGTACATAGTCTTACAAAATAAATAAATAAAAAAATAAAAATCACACTCTTACCTGGTTTTTAGAAATGATTTTGGGGTAGTAAACATATGAACACATCGTCTTAAACATTTTATTCATCATACTGAAAGAAAATGTCCTGTAATCAGTTTCTTCCATTTTTCTGGGGGAGGGAGGCCTTTGGAAAATAAATAATAGAATGGGAGGGGGTCAATTTTTTTTCCTTTTCCACCTGGCTTTCACACCTCTAATCACAAGTGCCAACTAGTCAGCAGTGATGCACAATACCCACTGGAGCTGGAAGGACACAGACTGAGTATGCGGAAGCAGAGCAGAGGGATCAACAGGAATGGAACCAGATACGTCTAGTTTGCTACCTAACCCTCTGCCTTGGAAGAAATTAGTACAATTAAGAATGAACTAGATTGAAGAGTAGCATCCTACCTTAGTTCAAAAGAGCTGAGTACTGTCACCTTCAATTCAATGCTGGGAAAAAAGAGGCCCAGATTTTTCGGAACTGTACTTTTTCTGGACTTTCAAGGGAGTGTTACAGCAAAATTCAGCTTCAAAAAGCCTTGTGGTCTGTGTTTCTCTCAGTCCACTCCACACACACATACCACTAAAACTGGAAGGAAGCAAGGCAATAAGGTGGAAGTATGGGAGGGAAGGAATCACACTTGCCAACAATTGGAATTTTTTAATGAAAGACCTGGGGCATTTCCACACTACACTGTTATAGTGCTATTGTTCCATTTTCAACATCCTATGGAATCCTGGAGGTTTCAGTTTAGGGAGAGGCATTTAGAATTCTCAACCAGAGAGTTCAGTAAACTATAAACCCCAGAATTCCACAGGATATTGAAAGTGGAATAATAGCACTTTAACTGTATAGTGCAGAAATGGCCTCCGTTCACCTTCATTTTGAGTGTTGTGCCAGTATTGGTAATGATGGAGGAGGAGGAAGAGGTGGTGAGGGGAGAGAGGAAGAAGAGGAAGAAGAAGAAGAAGGAGTTTTTCATCTCACTTGTAACCAAACAAATGCCCTTCTCTAAGGATGATTTTGACCCTTGTCTGGGTGTTCCTTGCACAAAACATCCAACTACGTACCCTGACATACTGTGTTCATTACTCAGAAATCACTAATCCCTGGAGAGCCAGCATAGTGCAGTGGTTTGAATGTTAGACTATGACTCTGGACACCAGCATTCAAATCCCTGCTTAGCCATGGAAACCCATTGGGTGTCCTTACGTAAGTCACACTCTCTCAGCCTCCATGGAAGCCAATAGCAGACTCCCGCTGATCAGATCTTGCCAAGAGAACCTTGTGATAAGTTTGCCCTAGGGGCTCCATAAGTTGGAGTGGTTTGAAGGCATATAACAATAATAAAGCTAATCCCTAGGGCCACCAAGTTTTGAATAAGAAACTCCAGTTTTCTAATGAAAAAAGACAATGAAAAAGTTGAAACAATTAGAGCATTTTACAAGTTTCTAAATATCTTCTCAAGGAGGACTACCTCCTCCTCTTTCTTTTTATTTATATCTCATTTCCTGGATAACTGTGACTCAAGGTACCTTACAGCAATTAAACAAAGAACAAATAAAAACACAACAGAACATTATGAAATATTCTTTTATTATTATTTTTATTCCAAAATAAAAGAAAAAAAGTGGTATGTGTTAAGGTATAATAAAGAAGAGTTGGCGATTTACAAGTACATTATGAAATATTTTTAAACATGTAATTAAATTATCTCTATAATTAAAACCATTTAAATTTGTAAGTCTATAAATTGTATTAATTCTGTAAATTTGTTAATTGCATTCTGTAAAGATCACAGTCAGCACATTATTAAAAGCTGCTACAAACAGTTTTCAAAAGCCTCTCAGCCCTGATCTACAGAGTGGTATAATCTTGCCAGGCAAAACAATCTTAACTGAGGGTGCAGAACTGAAGTTAGGAAGCCTATCTCCCACATCTAAAGCCACATCTAAAACTCACACTAGACAGGGCAGATTTTCTTGCTCCCTTTTTTTTTTTTAATTAACTGATTTCTAATGGGGGAAATAATTGCACTTATGTTCAGGCTGGAATCATTTAGAGTTCTCATCTTGGAGAAATTCAGGGGAGCAAAAGACCTTTGGCTCTTTGGATTTAAAACTGCCTCCATCCTGCTCTGCTCCTGGAATGACTACTGGTAGATTTATGCCTATAAAGTTTTGCATGGTTGCAAATTGGGCAGTAATATATTTAAGTCTTGTACTCTAAGTCAAGTCTCAAGCGTCTACCTTCAAGCCTCATGCTGAGTCTCAAGTCCTTGCAAGATACTTTCAAGTCTAATCTCAAGTCTGGGAGCCAGTTTCTGAAGTGGGAAATAGGATCCTTCTTCTTAGCCATTACTGAAGCTTCAAAAGCTTGAGAAGAAGGAATCTTTCCCTGTGCTCTGGAGTCGAGTCTTGCCTTCTGTTACCAAAACTTTCAGAAGGTTCCTCTGATATACGTCAGGGAAAGGCTGCGAAGTAGACCTCAATGCTGCCTCAAGTTTTTGCTTAACACGTTTGCTATTCCTCTCCAAGAAATGTCCCAAGCTTTGGCCTTAAGACAGATTGTCACATGACAGGGAAAAAGAGATGGAAGTATTGGTCAACAGTGTAAAGTTTCCAGATTAATGTGTTATGTTACTGAATCAAGGGCAGCAAGTCAGTCACTAAAAATATACAAGTCATGAGTCAAGTTGAGTCAGTATGTCATTTATTGCCAAGTCTAGTCCAAGTCAAGTCACTGAAATGATCTGAGTCCAACTTGAGTCTGAGTCCACTGGTTAAAGTCTACATAACTGAATTTGGGCCTGTGACAGTGGAACTCTTCTACACTAGCAGAAGAGCAGCTTTGCCCCATCTGAACCCCCTTTAGTGTTTGAGATTTTGAAAGCCTTCTATTTTGTCGTATTTTGTTGGCCACCTTGGTTCCCATGCAAGGGCAAATGTTACTGCAGTCTAGGCCTACCTGGAGATAGCACTTGATATCACTTTGATATCAAACAATTCAGTTTCCTCTGCCACCCCGCTGCACGTGTTTGTGAGGCCTCCGAACAAGCACGTAAACAGACACGGCCGAAAATTGCTGGACATTCCATTCTCCACCCAGGCAGGCCAGATACAGCTGGTTCGTCGCTTCAGGGACCTCTCCGGCAAACACCTCATTGCATATGTGCGATACTAACAAAGGCTCCCTGCCCCGAGCAGGCAACCTGACAAAGCTATACTAAGTGCTCCGTATTTGCATACTGGCTATACTATTTTTAATTCAGCTATAATTCAATCATGCTAAATTCTGACCTTTCCAGAGCTTTGTCCCATTCCTAAAACGCATTGTTCTCACCAAGTAAGGCATGGCCTGCAGTCACAATTCGCCCTATAAAAACTCCTGATTCTGAGACCTTCCCCGGACCGCTTGGATCGCTCTGGACTTCCATCCCGCCTTGCTGCCGCTTTGTTTGGCTAGCTGTCCCCCCAGCCCCACATGTTGAGACCCCATACCAACGAACTCAATCTTCAGACCTCTCCAGGACTACGAGATAGGTGTCGTATCACCCATTTCCTTCTGAAAATCCCTATCCCAAGTCAATCTCTGATTCCTTAGTTATCTGTGTGACTGTGGTGTCTTTAATATTTGTCTATACTCAACAAAACATCAATTTTATTACTTTAAACTGTCTGACTGCTTGACTGACCTGACCCCATAGGCGCTAGGTTGCAAGATCCTGCTAAGTTACCCTGCTTCTCACTAGCTTTAGTGAGTGCTCCAGCTAATTCTCCCCAAAGTTGTGTTTGTTGTTTGGTTATTTAGGTGTCCCTCCCGGGACCCCCAGAGATCAGGGTAATGCAAAGGTGGGAGTAAAGAAAGAAATTTTACAAGTGAAACTCTTTCAGTTATTTCTTGAAGCAAAGTATACTTTTCTTAAATACTGAGGAATAGATTGCATGTGTGTATGTGTGTGACACAATCAAATGTTAATCCTACTTAGAGTAGAACCAATGAAATTATTTGAATAATCAACTTTAATCCCATTAACTTCAGTATTTTTTACTTCTACCTGGGATGATTGGATTTATCTTAGGCCATCCAAATGATTGTTGGTCTGAAGCTTCCAGCAGCCCTTTCCAGAGGGCTGCTGGGAAGTATAGTTCACTAAAATTGGAGGGCTGCATTATCGCTATCCATGGCCCTTTTCGCACGCAGTTTCTTTTGCGAGAGGGCTGCTTGAGCGTCGCGTATGGCAGTCCATATGACGCGTATGGCAGTCCATATGACGCACTCCCATTTACGTGACGCTCAAGAGCCGGATGCAGAGCAGACACACACTTTTTTATTTTCGGCTTTAAGCTGAAAATGGTGCGCAGTTGTGCAATGCTCCCAGGGCCCACACGCACTTACCTGCTGTGCGGTACATCTGGAACCGGGCTGGTCGCGCTTCCTGCCACAGTGCTAGCCTACAATTCCCAGGTTGCGCTGCGGTAGGAAGGGGCGGGGCGCTCGCGCAACACTCGCGCAACCAGGAAGCACTGCAGAACTCAAGCAGCAGGGAAGCAGCAGCGTTCCTGCTGAGACTTTTCGTGCGAGAACCCCCCCAGCAGCGCAAATGGGTAACGTGCAAAAAGGGCCCATGATTTATATTTTCAGGGATAGTAGGGGAGAGGAAAGTGGGAAACTGATATTTGTCAGGTTCTTCCTCAGAGGTCAGTCATCACTTATTTGGTTCTAAAATGCAACAAAACCTGTTTTCTTTCCATTGGATAAAAACATGAGAGTAGGGGTTTTTTCCCCCACATTTGGGGACTTTTTAACAAAATTTTCAGGAAGTTCTGCAAAGCATTCTGTTTATCACAGACACACACACAAAAAAACCTCTTAAAAATGTCAGAATTTTGTGCAAACATTCTTTTTTCTTTTGCCACTCAGAAATACTATTTGTAAAAGAAAGAAAGAAAATATGGTTATATTAATGTTGCAAAAAAGAAAATAAATCCTGGTAGTCATTAATTTTGCCATATTGCAGGCGTGGGCAACTGTATAAGGGACAGGGGCAATTTTCTTCCAGAATGCTCTCCCGGCAAGCCTAAATACATTCATTTTCCTCTGCATCCTTCTCAAAATGGTGACAGGATGTCATGTTGCATCACTTCCAGTTGCCATTTTGAGAGGCACTACAGAGGAAAACAAATATTTGAGCACATACCCTCCAATGGTCCAGTTTGGTAGGAACAGCCCTGATTAGTCCTGTGCTGTCCTGCTTTCTCAGTGGCTTTTAAAAGTGTCCAAATTTCTTTCTACTTCTTCCACTTTCTCCCTTTGTCCTCAGCTGCAAACTGAGTTCAAAATGAAAAAGTAGTTTGTACAAAATTAACTGAAAGCCAGCATGGTGTAGTGGTTTGAGCATTAGACTATAACGCTGGAGACCAGGTTTCAAATCCCGACTTGGCCATGGAAATCCACTGGGTGGCCTTGGGCAAATCATATTCAGGAGTAGCTGTGTTGGCCATACAGCAAAAGACATAAAAATCCAAAATACCCAAAGGGTGATATTTTTATTGCCCAGCCGAAATGCAGAAAATGCATCATGCAAGCTTTTGAAGCTTCACTGGCTTCTTCTCAGGCAAAGATGTTAAAAAATCATGCAGGGGTAAAAAAGATGAAGATGTTAGACACACATGCTCATATTCTGTTTCAGATGTTAATCTGTTGTCAGTTAAGATGGTACAGAGGGATTTTACACTTTCACAACCTCAAAGGAAGGCAAAGGCCAACCCGCACTGAACAAATCTTGCCAAGAAAACTCTGTGATGGCATCACCATATGTTGAAAGTCAACTTGAAGGCACACAACAACAACAACAGAATTAACTGAGCAAGAGGAATAGACCAGAAGGGTTGTGTATTAACATAGAGTTCATACAGCGGATATGAGAGAAGGTGTAATTTTGAACAGATCTGATAAAGGAATTTTCTTTTTAGAATACCATATTGTCTAATATTATGGCTGGCATTCACTTTTTAAATATCTAAAGGGGTTTCACAGAGAGGAAGGTGCAGGTGTGTTCTCTGCTGCTCCAGAAGGTAGGACCAGGGCCCTTTCTGCAACTCACCTTTTTGCAGAGCTGGGGTGTGGAGATCATGTGAGCAACCTCTTCCGAGAGGGTCTCACATCCCGGTTCCTTCAGCTCTGCAGCTGCTGCCTGCTTGTGTGAGAACCCCTCCTCTTCCTTCTGCAGTGCAGCCTGGGATTTTCCCAGTCTGCACTGAAGCAGGAAGCATGAGTGCCATGACTCCAGAGCTCTGCATGCATGGCAAGTGCGCGCGGGGCCCTGGAGTGATGTGCGATCCCACACCATTTTTGGCTCACAGCTGAAAATAAAATAGTGTGTGGTCAGTGCCTGTCAGCCCCTGGAGCATTGCATGACTGCAAGTGTGTCGTGTGAACCGCTCCTTGCAGTCGCGCGATGCTCCAGTGGTTCTTTTGCATGGCAAATGACATGCCAAAAGGGCTGTGGTCTAGTGGATTTAAGTTACAGGAAGGTAGATTTTGATTGAACATTGGAAGGAACTTCTTGACAGTTAAGAACATTTCTTCAGTGGAACCAATCACCTGTACCGGTGGTGGGTGTCTTCATCTGGATGTCTTCAATATGAGTCTGGCAGGTATTTGCTGGGGATGGTCTTCCAACTCTTTGATGCTACTATTCTGTGTTTTTCCACATGCTTGGGGGGTTACTGCATGATTTGAGGGCAAAAATTGCCTGAAAATCTCATTAGATATTTTTAAATGGGAGACTGCGGTTTCAACAGCCACAGGAGTGGGGTTCAAAGGGTGTATATGGCCTGTGGACCACACTTTGCTCATCAACAAACCCTTTCTCATGAAGGAATAACAGAGGAAAGGGGGAGAAAAGCCAATATTCATTGCATAACTCATTATTCCCTTCTGCATTTAGTATAAATGTAGCATTTGCTTCTACTAGGCTATAAATCATAGCTGGGAATCTGAAGGGCTTCTTTTAGTGTACATATTGGCTACCAAGAACCTGTAAAGCTCTGTAGCTTAAAGCCGCATGGATGTTTACTGAGGCAGTAGTATTTTTCACTTCCTTCTCTTCCTGTTTCATGATATTAGTCAATCTGAAGTGGCATAAACTGGTAGCTCTCATGTATTTCATATCACATATTTCAGTCTTGGGAATGAATTCAGTTTGGCACAGGATGGCTAAAATATGTTGAGGATAATGATAGCTGGGCAAAACAAGAGTGAATGTTCATAAAAAATATAGATACCATTCATGTAAGCAGGTGGCTTCATCAAAGCTTGGACAGATTTCTGAGCAGCTTCCAGAATTTTCTAATCTAAATTTAGAATTGACAGCACCCCAAGATCTCTTTCAATTTCAGCAGCATGTCAAAAGATAACACTTAGGGCAAGAGACTGGTTTGTCTTCACATGAGGCTGAGTTTTCCACTCCCTTTACCTAGCCTTATAGTATTACTGTAATATTAGCATTGACGGATTTCAGTGTTAGAAATTACAGGTTTACTGCAAATTGATGAGGGACCTAGAAAAATTTGCATACATCCTGCGCTTCCAAAAGGCTCATGGAAAACCAAAAGAAAATTTAAAAGTCATATTGAATGGTTCTAAAACAAAGCATGACTTGGGAATAACTGGTGCAAAAGTATTACTTCTACTTTTCTCCAACAGATTCTTTGACAAAGAGGGTCTTCCTTGACGGCTAATCCCAGCCCTACTTCTTCTCTTTATTGCCGCAGGCCAGGTTCAACATCCTTCCCAGAACCCCCTTTGCAACATCTACTAAGGAGACAGGCAGCTTTCTTATCAATACTTTTCATTGAAGCACAATTCAAAAGCAAGTGGTATGAAAGAAGATTTTTTCCCCCCTACAAGAGGGAGAAATGTGAGAAGAGCCACTGGTAGCAAAGAATCATGTCACTTGAATGTCAGTGAATGGATACAGCAGCAGATAGACAGGCTGAAATTTTGTTTTAATCATCAAGATGCCACAAGCATTCCAGAAAGAGCAAGACAACAAAGAAAAGATGAGGGATGGAGTGAGATTGTAGAGGTAGCATTTGAGATATATGAGAAATTTGCTCTGTCAAGTTTTTGTTTTGTTTTGTTTTTTACATTTTCCTGATTCTGGCACAATTTCTAGTTAGAAATTTGTATGTTTCTGTGATGGCATTCTGTGTTGCGTGAAAGAAAGAAAAAACCCATTTGACAATATGTCTATAATGGGGAAAATGCACAAAAATACAGCATCTATTCCTAAAAAGTAAACAAATACAAGTATCCTCCAATGAGTCCATTAATGTATCCATTCAAAAACGTACACAAAAATATGTGTGTAATGAGAAAAACAGATTCACCTGGAATTGGAATGAACTGGACCTGGAGATGGGAAAAGGTGAAGTCTGTGGAAATTGATTTGACAGATTTGCCCATCACTATGTAGCATATTGGCTGTCATTAAGTTCTAACATGAGATATAGTTGCTTCCTTGACTATGAAGACACAATTGAGAAGACAAATGCTCCCTTCCTCCTCCCATAATTCATCTTCTTCATGGATGATAACTTTATCATGTTCCTTCAGAAGGTGTCTTAGGAAGTCTATGGTGTAGGTGTACCTCAGGTAAACAAGTAAATGAGTTTTTGGGTGTTACAAAAAAAAAAAATTGGTACTGGAGGTAGAAATAACATCCAAGAGAGATAAGGTCTTGTACCACAGAAAGACTGGTTCAACATATTTCAGCAGACTTTTTATTTGAAACTAACAATAGGGACATGTGAAATGAAATAACCCAGTCAGGTTGGCCTTGCATAAGTATAATAAGAACTTCCTGAAGCTTCTAGAGACCACTGGAAGGCTCTTCCAAAATGTACCTAGAAAAGACATTTTCTTTCAGTCTCCGCTTTTCTTATGATTTTTTTGGCAGAACTTACAGGCTTCTATTTTATTTAATATTCTGTGGTAGCTGCTGTTAACTTTACCTGTTTAGTCAGGCATACAAAGCTACAGTAGGGTTGGCTAGAATAGAATCTCATTCTTTATCAGCTCACATTTTGCCTGTTGCATTTTTTAAACTACTGATACACTTTAGCAGCTTGACATCCAAACTCTGTATTTCCATTTCTCCTTCACCATCCTCCCAATGGCAATGCTGCTGAAATAAACTTCTAGACAGACCTAGGATGAGGAGGAAATGAAGAGATGTAAAAAGTCTTTGTAAAAAGGAGCTTCACTGTCAGAGGTTTTGCTAACAGAGGCATGCCTGTATGTGCAATGTGTAAAAAATGCTTTCTAGAGGATTGGGATGATGTACCCAGGGCAGTCTTATGGGGCTGCAATGAAAAGCAGAAAATGGTGGCACTGGAAATTTGGCATGAGTGGTGCAAGATGTTACAGCCAGATATAGAGTGACTCTGGAAATCACGAATGTCTGGTACAACCTTGCATTGCACCTGTGTTTCATATTATTGTAGTTCTTATGACTGCTAAGACTGCCACTCTGCTGCACACAGGTTTTTAAAAATAACACATTATCTTGGATAGG
The DNA here is from genome assembly GCA_948474755.1 of Ctenosaura bakeri. Lineage (NCBI taxonomy): Eukaryota > Metazoa > Chordata > Lepidosauria > Squamata > Iguanidae > Ctenosaura > Ctenosaura bakeri. The sequence continues at coordinate 1,217,382 of CAOLHI010000313.1, forward strand.
TATATGGATTGATTCTGTGTGTGCATTTGTGGCTTCAAGTCACATGTCTACATACAGCAACCCCATAAATTTCATAGGGTTTTCTTAGTCAAGGAATACTCAAGAGATGCTTTTGCCAGTTTCTTCCTTTGAAATATAGCCTATAGCATTTTGTATTGATTGATGGGCTCCCATTCTAGTATTAACCAAAACTGACCCTGCTTAGCTTCCAAGATCAGATGGGATCTGGCGCCATTAGGGTATTTAGGCAGTATGGATTCCTTACTACCTATAGATTCACTACAGATAGTAAATTAAGACAGTATTCCCCATAAAATGTAGGTCACATTTTGAGGACCAAAGACATGGAACGGTAGCAAGAACCATGGCCATGATTAACTACAATGAAAACTTCCTTTAAACCCACTGATGAAAACACTTTTTAAGATGTGTTCGATGGTGCAGTTTTGCTAGCTCATGCATTGCTATGGCAACAGAAAAGTGGAAGGAAGGAAGGAAGGAAGGAAAAAAAATGCCACTGGATATGTTGCAGCTGTAATTTTTCTCAGAAAGGACAGGCAGTGCTGCTGCAGAATATTCACAACAATTTTTGTCTGACAGAAACAACTCTCTTTGCCACATAAAGGTGCTTTAGAATACTGTAAAATTACCTAACCTTTTAGCCTGTCTGTCACAAAAGGAAGATAAAGACATAATTTCACCCTGCCATCCCTATGTCAAAGCCTGGCTTTTTTTGTTCCTTTTCTTTGCTTTCTTGGCATCTCATCTACCCCAGTAATTACACTGGGTGCAAACCTGCTGCTAATCAGTGCTTACAAAAGACCGTAAAGAGGAGTATAAGGAAGCTTTCATCTTAGAAACAGAAGGGAAGGGACAGGAAGATATTTAAGTAGAAAAGAACACATCCCAAACTGTTGTGATGTCTACAATAACATAAGGGTGGGAAGGCTCCATAGTTGATGGATCTACTTTTTGTTGTTGTTGTTGTCGTTGTTGTTGTTAGAACTTCAAAGGCTTAGTGGAACATTTTTACTAGTACCTTTACTAGTGTTTTTTTTTTATACTAGAACCTTATTAGAATCTTATTAGAGCTACCAGATCCAAATGCAAAAGGAAGGATGACTCAAGCCATTTCCACACTACGTTGTTATAGTGCTATTATTCCATTTCAACATCCTATGGAATCCTGGGGTTTGTAGTTTAGGGAGGGGCACTTAGAATTCTCAGAATTCTCAGCCAGAGAGCTCTTTGGCCTCAGGAAACTACAAATCCCAGAATTCCCAGGATGTTGAAAGTGGAATAATAGCATTATAACAATGTAGTGCAGAAATGGCCTTTTGAGCTTCCCATGTCCTCAGATTAGATTTGGTGACTTGGATAGCTCCTGTAAAGTCTGGACTAAATTCTGGATCCAATTCACCACCCCACTGACATGGGATCCATCACCCACTACTATTCTGAGGACACACTCAGGCCATTTCTGCACTAGAGGTCATTAGTGTGTTATACTGTTGTAATGGCGGCATTGCCATTCACATAATGTCATTGAGTTAGGGAATGCTCTTTTCCACACCCTCTGCTAGTATTGCCAGAGATGTTCCTTCCACATTACAGTGTTCTTGGCCATTCCCATTCCCCGCCTCCACCTTGCCCTAACCCCCCTAATTGGGTGGTGTATTTTTTTTTGAAGCTGTACTAATGCAGCAAAGTTGTAAAAGCATGGCATACCAGTACACTGTTGCACTTTTGCCCTATACTGTTTAAAAATGTATTTAAAAAATAAAAAGTTTTGACTCAAAGAAAACATTTAAAATAAACAAGGATGGGTGATAAAAAGTTACCATACCATGGGACTTGTGGAGGGAGGAATGAGCTGGGCACAACCACAGGCCACCCACTGCTGGATCCACAATAATAGTGCTATCAAGCACTATAACGGTACCGCACTATGACAGCTGACAGGATTGAAGCACTAAAAGAGGCTCTTAACAGTTTTTTTCTGGAAATAGACTATGGTGATTTGGCAAAACTTGGGGATGGGATAGCAGCTGAATAGCAACATCATGCAGAAGCATGACTCCTGGATCAGTAACAACGCACTGCTATAGTGTTATAGCGATATAGTGCAGAAATGGCCTCAGCCTAAGAGTTTGATTTCACTTAAATAATCAAGTTTGCAGTTCTTTCACATACAGAGGGCCCTTTTGCACTACATAGTTATAGCTCTATGATTCCACTTTAAGTGTTACAGCAACATCCTACCGAATCCTGGAGTTTGTGGTTTGGTCAGGTACAAGAGCAAGAGAATGGCTGTGGAAAAGCAAACAAACGTGAAATCACCACAAATACATACTGTGCCTAAACTACTATAAAGTAACAGGCATATTATCAATTATTGTTTATAGATATGAGTATAGGTTCTAATTTTAACAGTTTCTCCATCCCCACAATCTCCTTGTCTTTCTGTTTTCCTCCCAAATTCTTTTCCCTGAGAGATTATTACTATTAGTGAAGCATTATGGGTAGCATGGCTATGGAAGCTGCCTCTACTATTGCCTTTCTTACCCTTTTGGTTTTCACAAGTGCAGCCTGAATGCCTATATAAAGCTTGTACTTCAATAGCATCAGATGTATTTGGCTGACAAAATGTAGCACAGAATGTGGTTTTTGGACCTAATTTCTTATAACAATCAAAACCTGCAACTCTGAACACATAAGTTCACCAACAATATCTTAAATCACTGCCTCTATTTTTACTCTGCATGGTATCTGTTTCAGTATGGCATGGCACTTGTTTCTTCACTGTACCTGTTTCAGTATGGTATGGTATCTGTTTCTGCAAGGTATCTGTTTCAGGTTCATCCTGCCTCTAAGGACCTGTTTTCTAAATGCCTTGTTGGTCAGGGGAAAAATATCTTATGCATTAGCAGAATGATACTCAAGATACCAATATTTCTTAATCTTGGCTTTATTGATGGTATGATACATTCTATTATTTGTGATTACTTTGGAAAGTCAACTCTGTAATCTTATTAGCTATTCACTGATGAGAGTGGATTCAGATTGCAAAAGTAGCACTTTGGGGAAAGAAATGCTGATGAGAAGTATTAAAGATTACTGCAAAGAAAATTTACTGTCTTTTATAGTTAGGTTCAGTTCAGTTCATACCAGAAAGTGGATGGAAGACAAAAATTAAGCAAAACAGACACCTTTGAAATCAATGGATAATTTTACAAATTTTGAAGGAAGAAAAATGGCTGAAGTACCGTGATTTAATAGGCATAGAGTAATGTAAACAGAATTTGAACAATGTTGCCTTGTTCTAATTACAGGAGACTTGTGACAATTGCTTATGTATTTTAAGTCTCTTTACTGCTACATAAGGTCCAAACCATTTCTAAATTATGACTGTCATTACAGTTATATGGTAGTGATTTGCATTTGATTGTTTATTGTTCTTTTGCTGCAAAACTCTGTACATGTTTACTTGGAAGGGAGTCCCACTGAAATATAGGATTGTAGCCTAGAAGTGCCAACATGGAATATTTCCTAAAGCTCTTAGAGTCTCTCATGTTGCCATGTGGATTGATGGAAGTGCTAGAGACGCTTCGTGAAAGGATGCCCACCTACAGGAGATGTAATTTGTTCCTCCAAAGAATGGGATGCCCCTCCAAGGAGATAGGATTGGTACCAATCTTTTCTTTTTCCTACTGCCAAATTAAAACTTTGTTCTTTTCCCAGTTATTTTAAACATAAGTTCTGAGTCCAATCTAATTAGGTTTGGCAAGTTTCAGGGCACCAGCTGAAATCTCATGAAATTTTTGTCTTTCTCCACAACTCCAGATGGTGAGACAAATCTCACGACAAACTTAGAGCAAGAGATAGTTTGATATATATTTTTTCCTGTGAGGTAGCTTTAAAACCCAAGCAGCCATCCAAGCAGCCATCTCCACCCATTCTCAGCTGGGGCTGGGGCTCACTGCCTTAGCTTCATGTTTGTATATTTGTTGAACTTGCTCAAGGCTAGCACACCAAGAAGCCAGGACTGAAAGGGAAGGGTTGGAGTTGGGAGAAAACTAAAACATGTGTTCATTTGGGCCCACCATGACATTTGGAGAAAAGCAGAGGACTCCACTGCAATGACTTCTACGGTATTGGAATGCTTGTGACCAGGTACAGGGACCTACCACTTTTGTTGCAGTTCCCAGTACCCAAATGGCATACTCATTATTTCCTAGTTCTGTATCAGGATGTGAAACATTTTTTCTATTAAGAAAGAAAGTCATGTGGGGTTTTTTGGATTTGTTAAAAAATGGATAAAATCTGTGCATATTTTTCTAATGTACACATTTTTGTATGCATTTTTCTACTGAATAGAGCAGCCTTTCTTTTTACCCTGGAGGACTCCTTGAAATCATTTTCAGCTCTAAGGGAACCCCTTCATACAAATTGTTATATCTACAGCTAAAAAATATTTGTTTATTTTCTATTTCAATCACAGGCTCTTGCAGAACCTCTGGATTCCAGGGAACCCTGCCTAAGAAACTCTGGACTAGAGAGTGTAGGTACCTTTTTGAAATGTATCTATTTCAGTTAGGTCTGTTTTAAAAAATGTGTGGCTTATGTGCACTTTTCTTCTTCTAGAACATGTTACAAGCCTTAAAATGTGGTTTTCACAGCAAGACATGTTCCATACTGTCGCCAGTAAAGTACAAAATGGATTTTTCCACACAGAAATGCAAATCCAATTATTTTCCCTCCATCCCATGATATTTGTACATATAGGTACAGATAGGGATGATCCAATGGGTAACAGGCTGGTAGGGCAGGCTTTCTTTCCCATAGGCACTGAAGTACTTAGCCTTCAGGGCTAGCTCATGTCCTGAAACCTTGCTCCCTGGATCTGTGTCTTTCAGTAGCCTGCTCCACTTGGTATACTATGTAATTCCAAGGTGGCAGTACAAGTATAGATTTGTTCCTGTTTGTCTAAATGTGATTCGTAATATAACCTTAAGCCCTATTTTTTTAAATAAGCAAATACAACATATATGGAAATTTAAGTAACAGCAGCTAAATGTAAGTGGTGATAGTTTGAAACAGAATGCTTCAGCCAGCCTTACATTAATGCTTACTGGTTATTGGTCCCAGGAGGGGGGCATTAAATTTACCCATCCTAATCTAAAAATCTAAGCCATTCCAACATTTGAAAATATGTGGTGTTTAGAAATTCTTCAAGGCACAAAATTAGTTTTCTCCTAATAAGACAAAGGAGCAGAAATGTCAATTGCTATAGCTTCAATTTTCACTATTATTTTCCAATTACTTGAGAGTGTCAATCCTTGGTTTTAAATGGTAAGTGCCTGAGTCTTTCTTAGCAAACGTTTAGAAGGGAGCCTGGGGGCACTACATGCAAAGCTTCACTGGTTGTTCCTAACATTTGGATGCCGTAAAACCTAACAGCGCTAAACAATTTATGAAGGACAAATTGCTGTGGTTATGGCTCTTTTTCATTATGTTTTCAGTTGCTGTTGTTGTATGTTTCTGGAAGTAAAATATTGATGACTCCTTTTAATCCTTAAAGAACTATTTCTTAACTATGGGGTTGTAGAGCACAGCTACAAATATTCTGGCAATGGAAACAGGCTTGTAGTTCAACCTGAATCTTCAGTTATCACTTCTAAACGAACTCCCTCTTTTAACCCACCAAAGAGAAGAGATACTTTTAGAAATAGGTAGATACTTTTAGAAAATTTAGCCACAGCCCATAAGGAAGCATTCCACAACTTGCTTCTCCCGGGGTCTCACTGCACACAACCTATTAATACTGGAAATAGGAAGAATCTAGGGGTATATTTCATCACTAATTTTATTTTTGAAGGAAGTAATGCTAACCATTTTCTTCCCTCCATGAGAGCCTTCAGTCCCTTCTGCATCCTGGCCCCAACCCACAAAAGCCATGGGATTGTGACGGAATCATGACAATGGTTCTGCAAGATGTCGCGATCCTGTCGTGATCCCGTGGCCACCCGTTGCAATCATGAATTAAAACATGGTTTTAATTGGTTTCTCCTGTCAATGACACATGATTGCACAGTCCTCTTGCTTCCCTCCCATGCTTACCTGTTGTGCAGAATAGCAGGAAGTGCAATGGCTGTGCTTCCTCCCCAGCACAGCCTAGAAAACTGCTGGGCTAAGCTGTGGAAGGGAGGAGTGGAGCCATTGCACTTTGCACTTCCTGCTGTCCATTGCACTTCCTGCTGTCCAGCAGGCAGCACAAGTGGAGGGGAGCACTTCTATTGCATTTCCCTCCTGGGAGAGGCTTTCCCCATATCCTGGCACAATGGAGTCCACATAAGATGAACTGCGGAAAGAGTCTTTGAAAACTTTGCAATTTTCATGAACTATTTGGAGGAAAGGACTTGTTCTGTGCAAAACGTTCACCTTTTTGCACAGAAAGCAGCCTTTTCTATGCAGGATGCAGCATAATCCCTTCTGAGAATAATATTTTGGCACAGAAAATGTTGCTTCCTGTGCAAAAAAGAGTTTAGTACAGAATAAGTCCTGAACTGTGAAGACTCTTGACAGTCCAGGATTCTTCTTGTCGAGATATTCTGACACCAAAGGAACCCATTTTGACTTTTTTCTTCTTTTTTTTTAAAAAAATCTAATATTTTTCCATCACTATGGGTCGCAAGGGAATGCGTTAGCATGGGATAGGGAAGATAGTTCTTTGATGTGATTGATGTGGTCTAACACTTGCTGAAATGAACCATTGCCTAGCATCAAGACAACATTGTGAGGGAGATGGAAGCCATGCTGACTTTTGATGGGCAGCTGTGGAAGGCTAGGGATCTGAATTAGCACCCCCCCAGGAGAACACCGCACCCCACACAACACAGTGCCTCACCCAAATCAATTAGTGCCCTCAAATGCTGCCAAATGCCTCAGGACAAATTTATCTATCCATATAAGAAAGAAAGAGAATTTCAGGGAAGTAAATCTCCTCTTATTTTATTCTTACATGTAGGAAACATCTTACTTCATGTAAGAATGTAGACTTTTCTTCACTCTTCAATTTTGGACAATTTTAAAAGTTTCACACTAAAGGGCAAGACGATATGTTTTGAAAAATTTTCAATGATTTTTCATACTTTTTTGCTGAAAAACATTGCTGAAAAAAAGTTTCATGCAAAAACACTTGGGTTTAATTAAAAAAAACAGGTGCTTGCAAAGAAAATAGAGTATTTTGTGCAAAAGCAATTGTTCTCTGAACAAACTATTTGCCTCAGTTCTGGCACATTTATTAATATATGCTAATTTAAAAGTAACACATATGAGATCTGATTTGGACCAGTGGCGTACCTAGGCTCAGCAGTGCCTGGGGCAAGTGCAGAAGTTGCACCTCTAGGCTTTGCTGCTTCCCCCCCCCCAAACAAGCTAGAAAGGTGAGTGGGTGCAGAAGGGTGTGGAATGGTGCTGTAAGGTGGAGGATGGGAGCAAAAGGGTGCAGGCGACAAGTAGGCATGGGGGATGGCAGTTTTTGTGCCTCCCTAGGAATGGCGCTCAGGGCATGTGCCTCAGTTGCCTCACCCTAGATCTACCTCAGATTCAGAGACTTTCAGGGTTCTAATGCAAGCTTAGCAAAAGTTTTTGGAAACAGCTCTCAAGTTATTTGAAAAGTTGTCCTCCAAAGGACAGATGACTTTAAAGAAGTTTTCAACACAGCATGGAACACTGCTTTCTGGATTAGAGTACATGCTGGGGCTAAATCGTCTTTTTTTTTAAACCAACAATGCTACAAGGAAGCCTAAATACCTTAATGGCACCATATCCTGTTTGATCTTAGAAGCTAAGCAGGGTCAGCCCTGTTAGTACTTGAAGGAGTGACCACAAATGAATTCCAGGTGCTGTAGGCTGTATTTCAGAGGAAAGAACTGGAAAAATCACCTTGCCTAAGAATATTCCTTGCCTAAGAAAACCCAGTGAAATTCATGGAATTGCCATGAGTCGACAGGTGACTTGATGGTACATGTACAGACACGTGCTATAAGGCTGGACTGATCATTAGGCAGTGTGAGGCAACTGCCTCAGGTAGCTGATGCTGGAGCAGAGGTTTAGCTGCAGGGGGAAGGAATGAGGGTGTTGGCCCTCAAATCAGAATTGTGCCCTCCTTAGTGAAATTTTCCTTTAGTTCTCAAATTTCTACCAGTAACTTAAAACTTCATGCAGCTTAAACAGCCAAATATAAAGGCTCAGCAAAGTTAGCAGGGGAATGTGAACACAGCAAATACAACAATTATAACTATGAATGATTTCCAGTGTCTCTCTTGAATGCTAGAAGTTTGCACCCTGAAGGAAAATTTAATTGGAGGGAAGAATTCTTATTTAAGAAGTAATACTCTAATTCCCTTTCACGCCCTTAGCTATTCCCTTGTAGCTGGAGGTAGCGGTAGAAGGTTTTTCACTGTTCCTCATGAACTCTTGGCTGTTCTTCTCATTGAAGGACACAAATGTTCAGGGCTGATTAAATTTGCTTGCCACCTCATGTGTTCGTGAGGGACACTGTCTCATTACCAATATTCAAGTAAGATCCAAAGTCTGACCAACCAGTTTTTACAAAGGAACAGGGAACAAAATAGCCCCAGTATGCTATAGCTTCATTCTATTTGTGAATCTGCCCATCTTTTCTTAGTTGTTCATGCTGACTCACTCCTCTTGCCACAACCTATATATACTTTGTTTTATTAGCCTTTTGTTCTCTCTTCCCATTGGAGACATCAAATTCTTCATTGATAGGTTCTTGATCTATTTTCTCTTATAGCTTTTCTGCAATTTGTGATTTGAAAACCGGCACAAAAGATCTGAACTCTTAAGTGCTCAGAAATAGAACTTCCATCACAGTCAGACTGTTCTATATCTAGTGCTTATGGGAATGGGGATTTTACCAAAGAGTTAATCTACAGTATACCAGCCAATTGCCTTTGTGCAGCTTTCTATTTAAAGGACTGATGGGATATACTGGCACACACTTTTCAGATATTGAAAAGAAAAGTTTCCCAACTGTATAAAGGATATGCTTTCTTCAGAGCAAGTTGTTCGCCATGTTTTAATCTGTAGCGCAATGTTCTTCAGAATATAACCCATATTACCTCTTGCGACATTCTGATATTCTGAGTTTTCATAGTCCAACACCTCATGTGATTAAGGATGTAAATAATCACTTATTTCACTCATGGTCATAAAAATATTTTTTTAAAAGTATCTATATTTTTCCCGTACAAGCCTTTTTTTTAATTAAAAAAAAAAAGGTTTTCTTACATTTGGGGATTTTTATGCAAAAATAGTGAGAGATTTTTGTGTGAGTGCACAGAAAAATGTAATATTTTTGTACACAATACAACATTTTTGAACAAAAGCAATACAATTTGCTCTGAAATATTATATTATGTAAAAACAATTATGTAAAACACCTTCTTGCTGTTGCTGACAAAAGATTCTGATTATTTCACTTTCATGCAGGAGTGAAAAGCTGCACAACAGTTAACACTTTTTTTGTGGTGGAGGGAGCAGTTTGGCAGGGTTTCTTGATATACCAAAATTACTCTTCTAATTGAGAATAAAAAATTGGTGAGTATTCTATACGTCTAAGAATCAGTGAATATTCTGTAGTATATGTGATTCAAATAGATTCACACATAACTCTCCCAGTTGTGCCAGCGAAAGCTTGGATTACTTTTGAACTTATTTTATAGCACAACACTATGTAGGTCAGCAGAGAAGTAAAGTCAATGAAATTCAGTGTATGGACTTGTAAATCCCATTGTGTTCTACAGGAGTTATTCCTTAGCTAAGAGTGTTTGGGATTGCAGCATTACAATGCAATCTGGTGGAGGGCAATTCAGATAAGTCCTCTTTAGTTAAATACGACTTTTCCCAGCAATGTATATTTACAACTGCAGCCTCTCTCTTTAGCTAACTTTAAACATAGAATATTAGGTCCCATTTGGAAATGGATGTTTCTGACAAGTGGCATGTTTAGCTTTGTCACTTGATGTATTCTGTGTTCAGTTTAGCCTGTTTGTATAACACAATGACTTTTAGAGACGAATAAGTTATGAGCTCCTACAAGAATGTAAGATAATTTTTGCATATGGACAGCCCAGCTCTTTGATATCAAAGGGCTAACTTTGAATAAACGTGCAGCTGACCAGTTGTGAAATCTAAACCATTTTTACACTTTGGAGTCTTGCTAGAATTGGACATCTTCAAGGCCTTTGATGTTGTAGATAAAATAAACCCTCCAACTACTGAATCAATTTGAAATAAGTTTAATTTTAAGTAGTATTTTAAATACATGACCAGCACAACTCTAGCCTACAGCATTGAAACTAATGTCCTTTTCTCTACTTCACATGCAAAATGCTTCTTCAATGTTCAAAGTAATCTTTTTCCTCTTAAGTGAAAAATGCCCCCATAAATCCTGCCATATTGGTAGGGCAAATGCATAATAAATGTGTGATTATAGCAGGACTTTTGCTGGTGAATGGGGAAGAAAGAAGAACACCATCTGAAGAATAACATATAGGGGAAAAAGTGCTCAGAAGTAATGCATTAGAAGTAATGAGTTCCTTGTAATGAGTTCTTTTTTTCTGATAATGAAGGTCTATCAAAGTTATATTATGATAACATAGTAGTTGTGTTATATAATATAGCAAAATTATATAATGATCGTATCATAATTATTCACCTATTTTGTAGTGCTAACCATAATGCTTGAATTAGTTTTATAACTACAGTAATGTGACCCTTATTAATTGTGGGAGGAGGAACATCACATGGTGAGGTACCATGTGCTATGGTATTTCTTTACAATCCATGGATAGCATCAGCAGAACAATGGGGGGCGGTTGATGGGGAAAGGGACAGTGAAGAAGAAAATTTCCTAGAAGCAGTAAAATTGTTTGTGCTGGCCTAACAATGAGAGCACTAGTGTGTCACCACTTTCTGTCCAACCTCAACCAACAAGATGGAGTTGAACTAGCAAGTAGTAGTCATGTTGGGGGTAAATAGTTTTCTGAACATTTAGTGTTTTGTTTCTGAGTATCTAAGCAGTTCTAAACAAGCTGTTCTGTCTTCTTTCAAGAACTCTGTCAAAACTCAATTAAGATAACCGAGAACATGGAGAATGATGTCTATGCTAAAATGTTAGAACGGTCTGTTCTCTGTCTTGCAATTTATGTTAAGCATAAATCCGGAAGCTCTATAAAAATCTTAATGTTTCAATAAATCTTTGTCCATCTGATCAGACTACTGTTGCAGCCAAGCTGACAGAAGGAGCTGAAAAGATGTTTCTTCATGGCCAAAAGTAATTGTGTGTGTGCGTGCTGTGTGTGTGTGTGTGTGTGATAGAGAGAGGGGGACTCCTTCCCAATCCTATTCAGGGCCTAATTTCAGCTCTGTGATTCCACTTGGGAAATAAGGATAGATTGGTGTTTCAGTCACACTCAACAGTTATGCTCATTAACATTAGACTTCTGTATAACATATTTGCTGATTTGCTGGTGCTTGGTGAATCCCATGTCATTGAATAGTAAATCCACTCTTGGTTTTAGTCTGAGTTTTAAAGGAGCTATCCAAGGTACTCAACCAAAGTTGAGAATAGAGTTCAGCAGGATAGTCTGGATGAAAATCTGGTGCAAACTGACTGCCCCACTTGCCCAGAATACTACTGACAGCAATCTCAACTGATTGTGCAAAAATGCATGCTTCGTGGACTGGACTAGGGCAAGTCAAGATAGCACAGAAAGCTCCCAAAAAGAAATAAATCTCCCCTACATTTAGAGAACTAACTACTCATGGAGTAGGTTACTTAGAATCCTCCATCCTGAGATGTTAATTCTGTTTGTACAAGTGTATGTATGTGTGCTTTTTGAAAGGGGAGAATTCCAAAATATGCTTCCCTTCTGCCTCAGTGTTCAGAAGTTTCCATACTTATTTCCATCAGCCATATGTATCAGCCCTAAGAAAGGTGTTCCCAGGCTTGAAGGGACCCAAAGTAAGGGGTACAATATCTCCCCAATTCCACTACACTGCATTGTGTTAACTGCTGCTGCCCCATTCTTCCTCCCTCACCTCCTCTCTTTTGCACCTGGTGCTAGGTGGTTTTGTAGCTGCCTCCTTGTAGCTCTTGTAGCTGCCTGGTTGCTGCCATGCTCTCCCACCCCTCCTTTAAAAAAAACTTTAAAATGACTTTCTAACTGGAACATAACAAGGTTAGAAGCATAAAATAATCTGACAAGAACCACAGATGATAACATTGATGAAAGCCAAAAAAGACCCATACCCTTCCTCTTAGCATGATTTTTTTCCCCCCAGAATAGTTTTCCTGTACATTTTGGTATGCTATGTTTACTAGCTGTCAGATGGAAATTCTGTAGTTTCCTAAGATCTCTGTCTTGATGACAATGAATGCAGATATTTCAGATGCAAACCCTGCAGAGCTGCATGTAAATTACAGAAGCATACAGTTCCTACAGGTGGCAGCTTGTTCAGATGAATAATCTGTTCTCATTTACCCCATATCATTTGACGGCAAGGTCTAGGGAATGTCAATATGATTTGGCATTTTGGAATGGAAGCCTTTCCAGAAATTAATGTGGTAGATTTTGATCTGTGCAGAACACAGAAATTGAACTCACTTATCAGTTGCAGGATGTGTCTACTCATTTGTCTTGTGCAAAATATAATACTAGTTCAGCTGTATTTGAGGTAAAACTATTAGAACAAGAAGGAAAGAGAAAGAGATCACAATCATACCGAAAAGTGAAGAGGTGAGTTGCAGAAAGATTGGGTAAACTAGGGCCACAACTTTATTAACACAGAGATCTGCAACAATGAAAACTGCATGACCTTCTTACTCCTGGTGATCAAAACCTGGCCCCAATCTAGACTAGATATGTAAATCCTAGCTTACTTCATTCTTTTTAAAAAAGTTACTTTTATTGACACATCAAACAGACCTATAAAAAAGATGAAAAAACCAAAAAGGACAATTTTTAAAATACATTAAAAACTACAAACTACAGATCTTTAAAAAAAAAACTAAAAAGAAAAAAGAAAAGAAAAGGAGAGAGAATAAGTGGAAAAAGAAAATAGGAAGAGAGAAAAAGAAATAGAAAAGAAACAGAGAAGAAAGTTTTAAAGGAAGGAAGGAAGGAAAAAGAAAGAAAAAAAGAAAGAAAGAAAGAAAGAAAGAAAGAAAGAAAGAAAGAAAGAAAGAAAGAAAGAAAGAAAGAGGGAAAACCATTACACTCACATACGTTTGACTTCCCACCTCACTGCATCCAGATTATATCTAAATTTTAATTATACTTCCTATTGATTCTTACTTCTTAACGCATAATTATCATTCTTATACTTAACAATATTTTTAAAATAAAACACTACAAAGAGATCTACTGTTCTTGATTAGAACAGTTCCACCTACATCCCACTGACTTAGAGTATTAATCAAATCCCCTTATAGCTAATCTTTTACCTTCTGATCTAAAATATAGTATGACCCTCTCCCATTTTTCTTTACATTTAATAAGTGAATGATCTCCTATCAAAATGGTCAACTTATCCACTTCAGCCATGTCTTGGAGTTTCAGTTCCCATTTTTCTTTCATTGGTATTGTGGATTCTTTCCACTTCTGTGCACACAGAAGTGTCATATACTGAATGACTTTGATACAGTCTGTAAATAATTAGTCATCTCTTAAACCGAGCAAAAACAGTTCTGGAGTCAACTGAATTTTAATTTTCAATATTTTTTCCATCATATAGTGTAAAACTAGCCAATACCTTTTGGATTTATCATAAGTCTTTGTACAACCCATTCAGGCCCCCAAGGGATCCCTTTTCTTATTCCAAATGCCATTCTCTCGGTGGCAAGTCATGGAAATCCCTTTTCAATTTAAAACAGTGATGGGGAAAGGGAGGTCTGTGAGCTTCATGCAGGTCCTGGCATCCCCTTTTGCAGCCCTCAAAACCACAGTCCCTTGAAGCCCCTTAACCTCAGCAAAAATATTTACTTTTCCCCCTGAAAAACAGCCCTCAATCACCCAAGCTATCATAAAACATGACACTTTAGAGCATTTTGGTCATTACAACCTCTCCCCCAAGCCCTAAAGAATTTCAACCAGTACCCAGAGGCAGAAGTGATAAACTCACTTCCAGTCATGCCAGGATTGGCACTGGGGTCCACAGAGAGGTGCATGGGTGTGAAAAGGACCCTTTCCTCTTCTTTAATGGGCCATCTCTAGCTTAAAAGTACTCTTCTCAGCACTTGCTGATAACTTAGTACATCAATGCCTACCTGTATTACCCACCCCTATCACTACAAATCACTTCCTATTTAACAGCACAGGGTCTGTGCAAGATGTCCCACTGCTTAACATGGGAGGAAAGTCACCCAGTGCTGTTGCTTCCCCTGTTCTTTTTTCCATCACTCTGCTGCTTCTCTCTGCTGTTGCTTCACCCACTAGCTCCTCCTCCTGCTTCCTTTTATTGTCCTCCTTTCACTGCTGCAACCCAACTAACTTGCTCTGAGGGGTCCTTCTTGTGAGCCATTGACAGGCCGTATCATATTTAGGATTACACTGCATAGCACTACGCAGTCCTTTCTTGTGCTTGTCTCATTCGCATGTAATAATCTCATGAATAGACTCAAATGCTTAAATATGGCCCAGAATGAACCCACTGCCTATTTGGACGTTATGTTTTGAGATAGGACTACAGTCTGAGTCCCTTGAATAATGAGAGCGGATCTATACTCCTGGCTGTTCCCAACATCAAGTAGCCTATCTATGGCACACCTAGAGATGTCCACATTAGGATGCTCATGGGAAAATATTATTTGCAACATAAACTTGTAGGTATACATGTGATGTGGTGTTCAAATCATGTAGAAGCTGGCACATTGACATCTGCTTGCACATAGGATTTTCCTCAGTGCATGTGCATTTTCAGATGGGCTCAAGCAATGTCTCTGACAGCAGGGACAGATCCAGAAGGACACTTCCCCTGCCCTTATTTATGGGATGTCACACAAGTTGTATATGAAGCAGGTTTATGATGGATTGTATTCTTAGCAAGTTCTAGCTTCCTTTGAATATATCTATTTAGTTTTGCACTACCTTTCTCACAATACATCTAATTGATTTTTAGGTATACTAATCAAGTTCAATTGATTCCCGCAGCCCTCGTCCTCAGTCCATCCAGACAGCAGATACATCAAATCTGTGGCTGCAGATGGCCTGTACTTTGGACTGAAGTGAATGATCTTGCCATTCCTCAAGCATGCTTCTTCTCCATGTCCTTTCAAATCTTTTGCAATCTGCCTGAAGCTGTTGGGTCAGAGCAATGCACATGGAAGGAGAAACAGATTTAGTCCATTTCCCTCTTAACATCTGTAAAACACTGAAATCTGCAAAACCAGAAATCTGTAAAATAATTAAAATCCCAATCTACAGTGCCCTGCAGGAGCTATTTCATTACACAGATTACTTTCCTTAATCTCAGTCCATCAGACACCCCATGTATGTCTTCAACTTCCTATTGAATGTGTCACTTGCTATGCGCAATTAGGCAATCCCATAATGAAAGATTTTTTCACTATAATGGGCACCTGTCTGCAAAGCCGGCTAAGCTTGCCATACCTGCCTTTTGTCTGTAATGCCTCCATCTGTAGATCTGAATGTAAGGCTTACCTTTCTGCTGTTGCTTTCCACTGAATCTTTCTATGCAATAAGATAGCATTAGAATTCTCTGAGGATGATAGGTGAAGGGAAGTTCAGTACCGTGTAATTTAACAAGACCTTTTCTGAGCTCTGGCTGTGAACTATAAGGTTAATAATCTTTTTCCTGTCGAGACCACAGTTCTTTTCTACTTGCATAGAAACTGACAGTCATCTCTGTACAGAGTTTGTTATAACAATGTTGTCACTCTGTATATACTGGACTCCTTGTTTTCTAGCCAGTTACTTTGTCCATGTGCTTTGTTTTTTACATTAATAGCTGTTGGGAAAGCCTCTCATCTCCTGAATTCTATCAGTTTTCCTATACACAGTGTTAAGGTCACACTTAATCAGCAGTTACTTGTCTTTTGGTACAACATGGTAAGAACATCAGTTCCATTCAAAAAAATGCTGCCTGAACAGACAGTTTTATACAAGGAGAGTTCACAAGTCTTGGTATAAATAGAGACTGAAACTGAGCATCTAATGGCAACTCCCACTTAACAGCTATATTGTATGTTTTGTTTTGTTTTTTAAAAAGACATTTGACAAGTAGTCATCCATATTTGTTTTCCCCACTCAGACAAGAAACAAAAAAACAAAACAAAACAGAATGGTAATCTCCTCAACTTCTCTATTGAATCTTATGGCTGTGCTACTAATAGAATCTAAAGGTGATGAAGAATCTTATAGCACTTTAGAAGCTTATGCATTTGTTATAATTTTTTGTAGTCTAAAGTCCAGAGTCATGAAATGTTATCCAAAGTTGATAAGCATATATGCCGACCAGGGTGAAGGGAAAAAAAAGTAAGTAGTGAAATCAGTGGGAAAGGAAATGCATCAAATATAGACTATGAAAATTATATTAAAATTTAAAGTGCAACTAAAGCACATGGATCATTCCCAAAGCAGATCTGAAGGAGCAAAGTGGCTTCTGCTGAGTTCCCGCCTCTCCAGTGGACCTATTCAGACTTATCCAATAATGTCTGAAGCAGGAGCACTCCAAGCACGGCTGAGAAGTATAATTTTAATTTGCTGCAATGTACTAGAGCATCCTCTACTCTGTGACATGGTAAGAAATCAAAAGGAAGCTTGAAGGACCAATGTGGAAGGTCTGGATGCATGTCAGTTTGAATGGATCCTTTTTGGAGTGCTGGAGGCCCATCTGCTTCATTAAGATTCCAGGTGCTGATGCAGCATCTGAAAGGTGGTGGAAACACAACATTGTGCCAGCAGCAGGTTCATTATCATCTCTACAGTTAATTCACCACCTTTAGTTAAAACCTGTAGTTAATTATTCTTAGTTGTAACAGTGCTTTTTCTAGTTTGGGTAGCCAAATGGCAGTCTACAGAATTCAGCTGTAGGGACTCTTTCCTCTTCCTTCCCTGGTCCTTCCACTTGCCATCTCCCATGTAACATGCCTGTTTGCCACAACATCTGGGACAGGATGGTAAGTGGAAGTGATTGTGGGTGCTACAGCAGCTGTCTGCATGCTTTATATTGGGCTTTGAGAGTACTGTTGGGTTTTCTGGGTTCCAAGCTGCAAAAAGAAAGTAAATTACTGAGCAGGACACATTTTTAGACTTTTAAAAACCTCTTCATTGCACTGAGGAAGACTAACCTGAGCATGTGATTAGGTGTCTTCCACTGAAGAGCCTAAATCAAGTTAGGAAAACACCAAAAATAAAATTCATAAGTCTCTTGTGACTTGTGTCATTCAACAATCTCTGTTGCCTGTTGCTTCCTTAAATGCATTGTTTAATTGCTTTGCTGGTTTTTTAACTTTGTAAACTGCTTACAGTTTGGTTGAAAATGATGAGCAAGTTACTTTGACTTAGTAATTTGGAACATATAGGACAAACAAAAAGCTGATGATTTCATCTTTGGACACCAGTTCTTACTTCAAAAGAAACAAACATCAATATAAATCTTTTAGTTAAAACCAAAAGACTGGTCCCAACCAGGCTGTGGAACACCTTGCCATGGGAGGATAGATAGGCTGTTGGTTCTCATGTAAATAGGATAGTGAACCTGCTCTGGATCTTAATGTGAACTTTAAAGCTATTCAATATGCTGAGATTATTTTGACGATAGGATGTGATAGCTTGAATAAGGGATTATTCCTTGCTAATTTTATTCTTGATGGAAGCAATGAGTAGTTTTAGCATTTTTCTTCCTATTTGCTGTTCTGGACTTGCCCTTCACAAATTCAGACATGCCATTTTCACATAGGGGAAAAAAAATTTCTACAAAGAAATTTTCTATGCAGGAATATTATTTTCTGCATGGAAAATTTCACACTGAAAATTCTGTTCTCTGAAAAAAGCCATCTGTGAATTTTGTGTCTAATAAGTTCTAAACTGAGTCAGCTCTGATCAGTCCAGGATTCAACTAATCAGACACATGCCTTTTGGCCATTTTAAAACTATTTTTGAATATTCTTTCCTTTTTTATCCTTGGATAGCTCATTGAAGGGTTGGATTAAAACTTGGAGCAGATTCACCACCCCACTGACATGGAAGCCATTGGCATTTATAGAAAGAAAGGCCTTTTATTCAGAGAAACGTTTGATATCTAATTCTGGGTTGCTGCAAAAGGGATTTTAAGTGGTTGGTTGTTGATTTTTTCCTTAAAAATTGATGGAAATGAGAAGGCTTTTCTTTAACTGTTGAGGAATTCTGGGAATTGCAGTCCCTAAAAGTAGCTTTTCCAAGCTTTGGAATATCCAGCATTGAGATAATAAGGTTAACCTGGACCTGCAGGCTGAATTCATGATGACGATTTCATTATTTTCACATTACACTCTGCAGGAGTATTCTTAAGATAAAAAACCTTCTCTGGACATTCTAAAAATAACTTAAATAAAAATGTGCAGATAAGTTTATCTTCTTTGTGCATTTTCCTTATCCTGTACACACGAAGAGTAGTTTTCTGAAGAGGAAAGCTTTCTGTTTCTATGGAGGTCATCAACACACCTCTGAATACTAGAAAATCAGTGTTCAAATCACATGGAGAGCCCTCATGGTTGCAGAGACCTCTCCTCTTCTGAAAGTCCCCCTCCATGTGTAGAGGAAAACAGAACAGAGGAGGAACAGCAATACTACTGCCTCTTTGCATTTTTAAAATTTACTTCATCTTTCTAATGCCTGAATATCACAAAAATCTAGTTGCTCTTTCTGAAACCAACTCTGTCTTAGTTGAGTGTTGAGACGCACTTGAATTGGAGTAAACACAAGCACTCCTTTTATATGTATGGAGGATGTAGTTTGCTTGAGTTTTGTTCCACATAAATTCACTTGCATGATGGGAAGCAAAGTCTCTGTCAGGGAATGCTGGTAAGTGACACACTACAATGCCTATGAGACTATAGGTCCAATAAAGTATTAAACTGAAAGTTCTTGGGACTTCTACCATAGGGGAAAAAAGGGTTAAGGAGAGTTAAGAACACAAAAAAGAGTGTTTCAATGGTCATGAATTTTTAGAGACTGGAACTTTGTCTCACAAAGACCAAGAAATAGATATTTTGGCTTATTTTGGCTGAAATGAAGAGGAGTTCATTTGGAAAAGCTCAAGTTCAGTTATTAAGTTTGTTGCTCTAAACAGCCATGATTTTTCTTTCCACCTTTTTCTGAAACAAAGGCAACTGTTTTCATCTAAACTCTCCATCTACAATGCTTGTGACCTTCGTTATGTTCTTGGATTACACCTCCCGTCAGCTCCTTGACAGCATGCCTGGTGACTGCAGATTATAGATACTGTATTCCAGACACCTCTCGAGTATGGATGGATGGATGAATTGGTTAGTTTTGCTTTATCGCCCAGCTGATTTTTAAACAAAATATCTCACATCCTGAGATTTATGGAGAGATATGAAGAAAGAAATGAAACCTCAAATTGGCTGTTGGGCTGGCCCTGTGATAATGGGTGAGAATATCATTCCCA
Source organism: Ctenosaura bakeri (assembly GCA_948474755.1). Classification (NCBI taxonomy): domain Eukaryota; kingdom Metazoa; phylum Chordata; class Lepidosauria; order Squamata; family Iguanidae; genus Ctenosaura; species Ctenosaura bakeri. The sequence goes on from CAOLHI010000313.1 coordinate 1,237,104, forward strand.
AATATAAGAATTATCAAAATAATTGCAAGAATTTCTTGCATATTTCTTAGCTATTCTCAACAAGAAGATCATGGTGTACTTGTCTGTTATGCAGTTGTTAAAAAGAAGAAACCTGACCCAAAAGTGGTAATCCTAATGAAACCTGACAAACATGATTAAACACAGAAATTCGGATAGAAAAATCTTTCAGCTTCTTTTTTTCATACTTTCATTTAAAAAAAAAATCTCAAATTCTTTTTGTCCTATTTATAGGTCTCTAGTTCCCTATCCCTGCCTTAAGAACTGCTAAAAAGGCCTCCTTCTGAGTTCCTTTTTTTTTTTTTTTTGGCAAGGAGGGTTATAGGCAGGGCTGCATTCAAGTTTTCATAGGCCCTAGGTGCTCTGGTATTCGACTTCTCACTTCACCTTGATGTCTCACTAGAGATGTTTTCATAGGCCCTAAAATCCTTTTTTTGTGGGCTCTAAAATTTTTTGTAGGCCCTAGGCACTGTGCCTAAAGTGTCTAATGGATAAGGCAGCCCCTGGTTATAGGATCATGGGAGCAGTTCCTTCTCCATTATGTTTTCATTCTATTGCAATTAATTCCATCCTAATCTCTCCTGCAAGGGCTTTCCGTTATCAGGTGTAGCTTATGAACCAGATGAGTAGAAGACTGATAGAAAGAAGTACTGATTAGCCTTTTCATTCTGATTTGCTCATCTGTTTTTGTATGGTTTCCTGTGAAAAAGCCAAGGCTTAACAAGTCTCTGTATGTTGATGTCATGACTTCTGGAGAACTGCTGAGGGGATATTTAGTGTTCAGTTATGAATGAAAAAATGTGACAGCAATCCAAACATGCATACAGTGAACGCATATTTATTAAAAGGATGATGAATGAACAGAAGTAGGAAGCACAACACACTTAATTTCCTACTGTTATTTCCTGTATGACTTGGAACTGATATCGTATTTTAGTATGAAAACTTATATCCGCTTGGCAGTGTACAGTGAATCATAGAATCATAGAAATGTAGAGTTGGAAGAGACTACACGGGCCATCCAGTCCAACCCCCTGCCACGCAGGAACACCCTCAAAGCACTCCTGACAGATGACCATCTAGCCTCTGCTTAAAAACCTCCAAAGTAGGAGACTCCACTACACTCCGAGGCAGCATATTCCACTGCCGGACAGCCCTGACTGTCAGGAAGTTCTTCCTGAGGTTCAGGTGGAATCTCCTTTCCTGCAGCTTGAATCCATTGCTCCTTGTCCTGGTCTCTGGAGCAGAAAGAAAACAAGCCCTCTCCTTCCTCTACATGGCATCCCTTCAAATATTTAAACATGGCTATCATGTCCCCTCTTAACCTTCTCTTCTGCAGACTAAACATACTCAGCTCTCTAAGACTATCCTCACAGGGCCTGGCTTCCAGGCCTCTCACCATTTTGGTCGCTCTCCTCTGGACTTGCTCCAGCTTGACCATGTCCTTCTTGAATTGGGGTGCCCAGAACTGGACACAGTATTCAAGATGAGGTCTAACCAAAGCAGAGTAGAGTGGTACCAGTACCTCCCTCAATCTAGACACCATACTCCTATTGATGCAGCTGAGAATTGCATTGGCTTTCTTGTCTGCTGCATCACACATGTTCAGCTTGTGGTCTATTAAGACTCCTAGATCTCTTTCATACATACTGCTATCCAGCCACATGTCCCCCATCCTATATTTCTGTATTCCATTTTTTCTACCTAATTGTAGGACCTTACACTTCTCTCTGTTGAATTTCATTTTGTTAGCCTTGGCTCAGCTCTCCAATCTATCCAGGAATAGCATGATCCTTTCCTCTGGCATGCAGAAACTTAAAGGATTTTAAAATTGACAAAAACATTAAAATGTTAAATAATCTTAAATAAATGTAAAGATATATTACTCTGTTACAATGAGATACACAAGTTAAACATCCATCTCTTAAAAATTAAAGCTTTGTCAAACGTAAATGTTATGTGCCTTCAAGTCATTTCCCACTTATAGAGACCCTAAGGAAAACCTATCATGGGATTTTCTTGGCAGGATTTGCTTGGGGGTGAGTTGTTTTGCTTCCTTCTGAGGCTCTGAGAGTATGGCCCTCTTCACACAGCATTTTCCATGCGAAAGGGCCCCTCGAGTGTCACGCAAATGTGAGGAGTGGTCCACACAATACACTCACATTTGCATTATGCTCCAGGGCCTGGCAGGCACTGCTAGCGCACTTTTTCATTTTCAGCTTTAAGCTGAAAATGGTGTGCAGTTGCGCATTGCTCCCAGGCCCCATGCGCACTTACCTTGCATGTGGAGCCTCAGGAGCTGGGCCGGTCATGCTTCCTGTCTCAGTGCAGCCTGGGAAGGTCCTGAGAAGTAGGAAGTAGGAAGCACAACACACTTAATTTCCTACTGTTAATTTCCTACTGTTAATTTCCAACAACACACTTAATTTCCAACTGCACACCATTTTCAGCTTAAAGCCTGGGAAGGTCCCAGGTTGCACTGCGAAAGGAAAAGGCAGGGCTCTCACACAAGCAGGAAGCTCGTGTGGAGCTGAAGAAACCTGGATGTGAGGCCTCTCACAAGAGGCTCCTTGCACGAGCACTGTACCCTAGTGCCGAGAAAAGGTGGGATGCGGAAAGGGCTTATGACTTGCTTAAAGTCACCCAGAAGGTTTCCATGGCTGAGCAGGAATTTAAACTCTGGACTCCAGGATCGTAGTTGTGGTCCAATACTCAAACCATTATGCCACGCTGGCTCTCTTCCTCAAATTGGAACTGCAATTGGAAGGATAGTTTAAATTAAAACATTAATCATAAAACCTTTTCTTGCTTAGTTGATATGAATATGTTTTTCTGAAATCTTGAAAAAATAAAGTAGACCAGAAACATAATTTCTAGAATTCAGTAATATTAAAATACTGTGGTAAAAACTGAGTAATATTAAAGTACTCTGATTTCTTTGTTAGTTCTTTATGCCACCAAATGACTCCATATCACAACACAAATAGTTACAACTATTAACAAAGCATGAATAACTTTTAATTGGAAACTGATGCTATACATGTTTTCTCAGAAGTAATTACCTCTCTGCTTTGGATTGCTTCCTTACCCTATTCATTTTATTAATATTCAGAGTAACCTTGAGAAAGACACTACAGCCCTTTTCTCAAGTTTTTTTTTTTTTGGACGGGCACCGCTTGAGCACCGCACAAATGGGAGCGCCACTGCACACAACGCACTCTCACTTGCGCGGCGCTTACGAGGCTGGAGCGGGGCAGGGGCGTATTTTTTTATTTTCGACTTGAAGCCAAAAATAACCCGCACTCGCACAATGCTCGTGCTGCGCTGGTGCACTTACCTCTGTGCGGTGCATCGGTGAGCTGGCCGGGAAGCACTTCCTTTCCCCACGGAGCCTACAGCTCCCATAGTGCCCTGCGGAAGGAAGGAAGGGGTGCTCGTGCGATGGTCGCATCATCACGAAGCGCCCTGCGGAAGGAAGGAGGGGAAAGCAGCAGCGTCGCGAAAGAGGCTTCTCGCGGGAGAAGGTAAGATGCGAAAAGGGCCTAGATCTGTGAAAGGGAAAATGTGACCTAACACCTAGTTCATGAAATATTTCCTCATTTAGTTCAATAATTGTTAATTGCTAGCACATCAGCTTCAATTTATGGTGACCCTGTGGCCATTTCCACACAAGGTCCATACACCTTAGTCGCCTCGAATTCTCACCCTCCTATTTGCATATTATAAAGATTTAGCTTTGTAATTTCCCTTGTGATTCTGCATGTTTTCATCTCCCAGCACAGTTCAATGCAACAATAAACCGCTGTTTTTTTAAAACTGGAAAAACTCTGATGCAAATCTCTCAAACCATTTCTACTTTGTTTTTGCCAATGTGCAAAATTGTAACATCGATTCATAGAGCAGAAGTGGTTGGCTAGGGGTGTTCCCAGGCTGTCATTTCCTTCCCTATCTCTCTTCACTCATCAAAGGACAGGTTGCTGTCATATGGACAGTGAGAAGAGAGTGCTAATGGACTGTTAAGAGGTCTTCCCCACCCCCCGGCATCAACGAACATACATATCGCACAAACATAGCTAAGGAAATCTGTGGAAGACATGATCTTGCTTGATGAATGAAGGTAATTGATTAGAGGAAGATCCCCAAGCAACCTTGTTTCCTTTTTGTTTCTCTTTCAGGCTGCCTCACTTGCCGAGGAATAGCTTTCACGCTGTAGCCTTAACTTTCACTTTGCAAAGTAGTGAAGTTATTTTGAAAGTTTAATTTGACAGCTAATTGACAAATTAATTTGATAGTTTACTTTGAAAGACCAGTTTGGAGTTGTTTTGTATAGCTTTGCTCTTTGGATGTTGCCACTGGATCTTTTGGATACTGATATTGATTTACTTCTCCTTTGGGACTCCCGATGCGGTTTAGCCTGGATTTTGGGGATGTTTGCTTTTTGACCCAGCCATTTACAATGTATTTCTTTTTCTTTAAGAAACAGACCAATCAGTGATGGTAGAGTGGGGTGAGGGAGGGGAATGGGAGTGGCCAGGGTCTTGTTGTGTGGATGCAGCAACCTCTCTTCTCCGAGGTAGTACGATGTATATGGGGTGTGTGCAGACAGCACAGTTTCTGATTCAGAGTATAAAAACACTGCTCTTGACACATGGTGAACTGCTCCTCCCCTCTCGTGCAGAAATGGTCTATGAATGAGATTTCTCCAAGTCACCCTATCAACAACAGTCTTGTTCAGGTCTTGCAGATTCAAGGACATACACCATTTCTACACTATGCTGTTAAAGTGCTATTATTCCCCTTTCAACATCCTGTGGAATCCTGGAGTTTTCAGTTTAAGGAGGGGCACCTTTAGCCTCAGTAAACTACAAAACCCAGAATTCTACAGGATGTTGAAAGTGGAATAATAGCACTATGACTGTGTAGTACAGAAAGGCCCATAGCTTCCTTGATCTGTAAAGCAGTTTTTCTTTCGTGCACTCTGTTATCCAACATATGTTTGTAATGTGATCCCTAGTGCTTCATCCTCTCTTGAACCCAGTTTAGACATCTGGCATTTATCCATATATGGTAAAAATATTTGTTGCAGAATTTATGGTCATTGCCTTGCTTCCATGGAAGAGGAATGTAGTGAACCATACTACTGCAATCCATGATGTCTCCTTTCATAGGGATTGGAATGTATAGTGTTTCCAATCTATGGGCCATTCTTTTATTTTCCATATTTGTTGACACATTTTAGGTACCCCTAGAATAGATTCTGTCTCTATAGCTTGAAACAGCTGTATTGGTAGGCCATCTGTTCCTGTTTTCTGCCCTAAGTGCAGCTTCCACTTCACTTTCTAAAACTGGAAGATCACCTTCAAATGATTCTCCTTTGAATGAATCAGAGATGATGATGATGATTTTACTATTTCTTCATTTTCAGTCTGCAGTTGATTAAATTCACAGATCCCAAACCTACGGATTCTGGGGGCCCTCTGTATTTCCTTTGTCTGCTTTCATTTTTCACTTTGGATTGTCTTGGGGTAGGGTTTTCATGGCACAATATTAACAAGGTTTAGTTATGGTGCCACTGCTGTTGTCTCTGAGAGATCAGCCATCATTGTTACCTCTCACTACTGCTGCAGCCCAGTAGCTGTTTGGCACATTTAGTCCAGTTCTTCAGCAAAAACCTGTCTGTTGTGGAAGAACCTACAAGCAACATTGCTGCTATCAGCATAGCCTCTTGCCTCACAGGAGCATTCACTTCCAACACCACTGAAAGAGAGCACTATGATGAGCATTCATTTAAATATGTCTAATTAATCCTAGCCACAAAAATGACAGAGAAATGGGAGTGTTTAGAAAATCCTGGCCTGAGCAGATTTTCTTTCTGAGCTGCCTCCTTTTTTGATTGGCTGGAAGTTCTGCATTTCCATCATCCTACATATTAGAAGCAAACGTATTTGACAGCTATCAACATTTATGTAACTAAAAAACAACACATTTCTAACACAAGAGGGAGACAATGGGTGTATCCACAGTATGGCCCTTTTCACATGGTATTTCTGAAGTGAAAGGGCCCCTTAAGCATCGCATAAATGTGAGGAGCGGTCCATACGATGCACTCACATTTGCACGACGCTCAAGGGCCTGACAGAGACCACGCACACATTTTTTCCATTTTTGGCTCAAAGCCAAAAATGCTGTGTGGTCGCACATTGTTCTGGGGCTCCGTGGAGCCTTGGGAGCCGGGCCGGTCGCACATCGTCACCTCAGTGTAGCCTGCAAGGTCCCAGGCTGCACTGCGAACAGAAGAGGCGGGACGTTCACACAATGAGGAAGGAGCTGCAAAGCCAAAGCAGGAGGGATGCGACAGTGTTCCTCCCAAGCCTTCATGCATGAGCCGAGCAGCCCAGCACTGGGAAAAGGTAAGGTGTGAAAAGGGCCTATGGAATTCTAGTAGTTTACTCTCGCTTTAACATCTGTGGCTTTGTCCTGTGCAATTCTGGGATTTGTTGTTTATAACTCTCTTTTGTAGAACTCTAATCCTGCAGTTCTGGAGACTGGACTAGATAATTCTAAGTACCTCACCAAACTATACATCCCAGGGTTCTGATGGATGGAACCATGAGTTCAGACTGCTAGAATTATACAGTAAAGATATACCAATTAGCAGGCTGGAAAGAACTGAAGGTTTGCAGAAATGAAAGAGAGGAGGAGGAGGAGGATGGGGAAGAAATAATAATAGCAGTTGTAGTAGTAGTTGGAAGAAGATGGGACCTCACATAGCAATGAGAAGTAGGCTTACTTTGTGCACATAGGAAATTGAGAAACAGAAACAAGAGGGAAGAAAAAGACTGGAATATCCTGGCAGAAGACCTGTCTATTTGCAGATCTAAACAAATGTACTCACACTGATACATTTTCTTGCAGGTTTGGATCTAAACAAACAGGACAGTCTCTATGTAAGAGGATAGTAGGACACAAATATGTTACTAGAAATGACAAAATGCAAAAATCAGTAGCAAAACATTTTTATCTCCCTAGAGCTACATTCAGTGACTTTCAAGCTGCTATTTTGGAAGCAAAAAAAAGTCACAGAAAGATTGGAAAGAGAAACAACTGAACAGAGATATATTCACAAATTCCAGTCCATTCACAGAAATACATAAAAGAAAATGGTTTCTTAGCACACTGAAACTTTTAATATATGTGTTCTCCTCATAGTTATATATATATATAAAACAATAAAATTCTACCAGAAAATTTTCCTACACAAGAGAACTGACTGTCAGGTAAGCATAAATTATTGTTTTTGTATCTGAGGACTCAACAGATTTTTAATACACTCAACCTGCCTAACAGACCTGTATCATCTTACATAGTCTGTTGAAGGATTTCATTTTCTTTCTTTTTCTTTTTTTTGGTCTGGTTCACAGTTTACATCTTTCCATACCTCATTGCACCCATAGCCACCCTAGAATGATGTAATTGCTCTTAAATACCTTTGAGTTAATAACAGTAGTCTGTCCATGCAGCTGAAGAAATGGAATAAAATCTGTGAAAGATTGTGCTAAAATAAATCAGTCTCAAAAGTACTGCTAGATTGTTCCTCATTTTCTCTTCCTTTTGAAGATTTGTAGAAACTGTACAGTTAAGCTCAGTGGCACAGAATTCTGGCTGATGCTTAGCGCCTATGGGGAGGAGGTATTTAGAAAAACAAGGTAAGAAGAATGGAATGGATTGCTTGAATTAGGAATGCTTTACGGTTTTGTTTCAAGACCTCCGTCTACTTCTTCAGTGTTCAGCTTGATATATCCTCATGTACAGCCATAGCGGGCTGCATCAATTCAGCTTGTGATAAGGATTCTCGATTTCTAAGGCCATTTCTGCACTGGATGCCATTAGCGCATTATACCATTACAATGACAGCATGGCATGTTGTGCAATGCTGTTGGGTTAGGGAAGCTCCTTTCATGGGTTCTCCTTCTGCACTACAGCCTCTTTGGCTACTCCTGTTCTCCACCTTCACCCCCACCCACCACCCCAATTAGGTGTTTTTTGTTTGTTTGTTTTTCTTTAGAAGCCATACTAGCACAACAATGTTGCAATGCTATAACACTTAAAAGTGTATTTTTTTAAAAAAAAAATATAACTCAGAGGAGAATTTTAAAATAAACACAGAGAGGGGATAGATTCCAAACTTATGACACCATGGGAGTCACTGAGGGAGGGATGAGCTGGGCATGCGCACAGCCCACCCACTGCTAGATCTGCCATAACAGGAAGTACTATCAATAATGGTACTGCACTAAGAAGGTTGATGGGATGGAAGTGCTATAGGAGGCTCTTAATGGATTTTTTCTGGAAATAGAATAGTGTGCTTTGGAGATGCTTGGGGATGGGATAGCAGCTGGACAGTGACAACTTCATGTGGAAGCACAGCTTCTGGAATGCTATAGCATTATAGTGCCATTGTGCCGAAGTGGCCTAAGAGATGGCTGTCAGTGGATTTTAGAGGTGCTCTCGAGAGATAAAGTGCACTTACTGAGGAGCAGAAGCTCAAAATGTTGGTAAGAAACTGGATTGTGGAATTTGCTGACAACCAGCAACTTCTGTATTATGTTCCTTTTTTTTGTTATCCTGGATGGTTTGTTTTAGAAATGTTGTTAGTCTCAGGTCAATGTATGAACAATCTCAGCAACTATGTGTGGAATTGCATCACTTCTTGTACCAAAGACAAGCTTGACTATTAAATGAACAGTTATAAAATCAAATATCTCAAGGGTGCTCTGAGTATAAAATGTAATAACTTTATCCTGGTTTAAATAAACTGAGGGCAAAAGCCAAGGAACTATTAACAGAGAACATAGTCATTACTCAGTGGAACAGAATCAGTTAGGTATTATTAGACTCATAATTCAATGACCTCTTATTTCCCCATCCACTTTCTACTCTAGAACTACCAGTTTCTTCAGATGTGATGGAAACTTTTCAAATCAAAAAGTTTGTGGTATGGTATCTTTTGCACTCCTTTTTTCTCCCTATTTTGCCTTACCCAGGTGGCCATATGTCCTAGTTTAGAGATTATACTTCTCAGTCTGAAAGGCTTTCAGAGGACAGTCTTACATCGGAAGGGCTGTCAAGTCCAAGTCCAGGGTACAGATAGAGGGAGAACAGTGGTCTTGAACTTTGCTGTTCTATGTCCCTTCCAAACTACACAGGTATACTGCTATGATTCCACTTGGCAACATCCTATGGAATTCTATAATTTGCAGTTTAGGGAGGAGTATTCAGAATTCCCAGCCAGAAAGATCTGCTGCCTCACCAGACTATAGATCCCAGGGCTCCATAGTTTGCAGCCATGGTAGTTAAAGTAGAATCATAGTGTCATAACTATCTTGTGGGAAAGGGCCTCCTGGACAAAAAGAAAACAAAAAGATGCAGAACAAGCCAAACTTAGGTCACTTGGTTGCAATCCTCAGCACCAGTATGCTAAGATTATTATATTTTTATTTTCAATACAGCTATGATTTCTAAATTTTCATATATCCATATATAAGTTAGCACATACTGATTTCATCAAACGTTTTTCTGTTTTTGTCCTTTATGTTTCTTAATGCATCTCTTTTTTGGAGGGGGGAGCAATGCCTTTCTGCTTCTTAAACATAAATATTATCCTAACAGCTCTGCATTCCAGTGGGAGTGGGTACCTTGTGAGAGATAGAAAGCAGGTGATCAGAGGCTGGACCAAGGAATTACAGGGGAATTACAGGGGTTTACGGGGGAAGGACCAAGGGGTAATTCAGTGGAGCAAATAAAACATTTTGGGGAGCAGCAAAGCATTTGAAAAGAGATGACAGTCACATACATCTATGCCTTCCTTTTCAGTGGTGGGTAGAAGTAAAAAATAACTCATCTCTTTTCAGTGGTGAGTAGGATAAGAGAGGGGATGCAGCTGCTAGCTTTAATATATACCTTGCTCCTAATGGTCCTGGGAGCAAAAGTGCTTGAGGGAGTTATTGGGAAAGTTTCCTTCTATTGTGCTTGTGCAAGACACCTAGAGGTCATGGTGAATGATAATCTCAGCATTCAGTATCTAGATATAGGGACATAGCAAGACAGGGAGACAAGGAGTGGGCTTGTTTTCTGCTACTCCAGAGACCAGGACAAGGAGCAAGGGATTCAAGCCGCAGGAAAGGAGACTCCACCTGAATCTCAGGAAGAACTTCCTGATGGTCAGGGCTGTCTGGCAGTGGAATATGCTGCCTCGGAGTGTAGTGGAGTCTCCTTCTTTGGAGGTTTTTAAGCGGAAACTGGATGGCCATCTGTCGGGAGTGCTTTGAGGGTGTTCCTGCATGGCAGGGGGTTGGACTGGCTGGCCCCTGTGGTCTCTTCCAACTCTACATTTCTATGATTCTATGATTCTATGATGCCCTTGCTGTCCACTGAATGGCCATGGAATGGAAGCTGCAGCAGCTAAAAAGTCACCCCAGGATGAGGTGACAGAGAGATGTCTTGGGGGCAATTTTATGAGAGATCTCCTAATGCAGGAACCCAGACTCCTTTTGAATCTAGACAGAATCTGTAGGCCTTCATACAATGACAAAACATTTGTGATAAAATTGTAATATGTCGAAACCTAGATGCAAAGGCTATGGTACAGCCTCTGGATCATGGAGGTAGCCCTCAAAAAGTGACTCTTAAATTAAAAGAAGTTGCCAGATATCATTGGTCCTTTCTGCAGGATGTCATCCTGCAATGGGGAAGGGAGAAGGACAGGACCATGACAATCATGGTTTACCCTATCAATGACACTGCCATCCCTCACTTACCTGATGTGCAGAGGGTCTGGAAGCACAATGGTTGCACTTCTTGCCACAGTGCAGCCTGGGAAAGTACCTGGCTGTACTGCAGTAGGAAGAGGTGGGGCCATTGTACTTCTTGGATCATGGAGGCAGCTGGTGTGGAGGGGAGTTTTTCCATCTCACTCCCCTCCCAGCAGAGCTGCTGCCAGGATCCCCACAGGATACAGCCAGGATAAGGTAGGGTGTGGATAGGGCTTCTGTCTGCTAATGTACAGAGAAAAATGCGTTCTTGAGCCACTATTTGTATGAAGGAAACCTTGAAATTAGAAGTCTTCAGCAATACACAAAAGCACACAAGTCTCTAAAATGTAAGACTGTAAGCAGTGGAAAATAACATGTTATTGAAGGGTGATTCTTAGGACTTCAAGAAACTCAGCAGGAGTTCTCAGTTCATCACCTTTCTTCCCCTATACTTTAAGGATAATTTAGAGAGCAATTTTCTCCATCACTCTGTGAAGAAATTATCTGCAAAAATTGAACTATTAGGTGCCATTAAACTCATTTGATAAAAATCAAGATGTAGATTAGAAACCCATGCCTGTTCGTGGCATGTTCAGAAAATTCCAATTAATGAAGATACAACACCAGGGAGGAAGGAACAGGGTATTTCACAACTAGAAATATTAGAAATACAAATAACAGCCAGAAAGTAGCAGAAGTTTAATTTGGAGGGTAACATTTCCCAATATCCAAACCATGCTTCAACTTTTTATCTCACAAAATGTATATGAATCATGATGGACAATGCTAATATTGTATGAATTTTGGACACCATTGGAACTATAACTTGTAAAAGGCCCTAACACTAAGTGATTTTCTTCTGAACATTGACAGCATTACTATCAAGGATGGCTTGATGCCTTTGTTAATCTAGGTAACCCAAAACACAGTGATATCTTGGTTTAGCTTTCTGCAGGGTTAAACAGAACTGGTCAAATACAGTACAGTCTTTGCTCCACATTTGCTAGGGTTATGGGCACAGGACCTCCATGAATGTTGAAAATGTGAATAACTCTAGGTCCTCCTAAACCATATTTAACACACAAAAAGCATGATCACCATATTCAAATCACAGTGGCTTCCTTTGATGAATCAGAGTTCCTTCACAAGACAGAAGTGGGTCACTGGTGGGGCTTACTCACCACCTCTACTTCTGCCCCATTCCATTTTAAATAGGGATTTACAAGCCTCGTTTTCAGTTTCTCAGTCTCTCAAGGCTTGCAGTCCCTATTAAAAATGGCCTAGGGAGGAAGCAAAGGTGAGAACAAATAATACATGAATAATAAAATCCACAAAAGTGAAATCCACAAATGTGAAGGGGTGACTGTATATAGCATATAGATGAGACTCATTTTTTACCCTAAAGTTAAGCATATTTGGGCCTGATTCTAGCACTATTTACCCCTTTAGCAGAGAAACAGTGGAGGGGAGCTTTAAGCTTTCACCTATGCATATGGGCTACAATCTACCTTGGTCCTGTGCACCCTTACTTTGGCATCAAAGAAAAGTGGCACATTGTGTGCTTTGCATTTAACATAGGCCCTTTCTGCACCTTACTTTTTTCCTGCAGTGGGGTGCAGGGATCACATGAGCAGCCTCCGCCAAAAGGCTCTCCCTTTCTTGCTGCTTCAGCTCTGCACGAGCTGCCTGCTCGGGCAAGAGCCCCGCCTCTTCCTTCCGCAGTGCAGCCTGGGACCTTCCCAGGCTGCAATGGGGCAGGAAGCATGACCGGACCAGCTCCAGAGGTTCTGCATGCCAGGTAAGTGTGCGCAGGGCCCGGGAGCAATGCGTGACTGCGCACCATTTTTGGCTTCAAGCCGAAAATGAAAAGGTGCGCGATCAGCCCCTGCCAGCCCCTGGAGCATTACGTGATTGTAAATGCATCATGCAGATTGCTCCTTGCAATCGTGTGATGCTCCAGACCCTCTTTTGCATGGAAAATGCTATGTGAAAAGGGCCATAGTCTTTTCAGAAAGTGTGCATAGGGGGACACCAGTACAACCTGCTTGTCATCTGATGTAGAAGCATTAAAGAGGGAGTGGAGAAACTGTCTTAATCATGACCACCATCTGAATGTTATTAGATTATTTGATTGAAAGAGATTTTGTTAATCTTCATTATATTTAGCTGTACAGTAATTTCTGAAAATTGGCTGATATAGTCTTCATTAGCAGGTAGCATTTTTCTTTAAAAAGTTCCATTTCGTCAGAGAAGAGCTCATTACCTTGCCATGGCAAACTATTACATATATGTCTGCCATTTATAAGATAATGCTAATAAACTACCTCACAGGACAGTATGGGTCACTAAGCTAATGCATATGTGAACATTCAAAAGCTGCTGTGTATAATTGCTAATTATGTGTGGTGTTGTGTACTTGTTTCTGCAGTCTGCAGCCAGTTTACTCTCGAATTGGTCCTAGCAAAGCTATCAGGAGTACAGTAATCCAAAGTAAGAACTGCAGCATATTATAAAATTGATTTTATTTACATATGAAAATGGGAATTAGATTCTTCAGTGGTAGGGTGGCTTGATATCAGCGATTAAACTTAACTGGCTCATAAATCTTTAATATTTTGAAAACTTCTCAGAGTACTGCAGAAGTTATGGATGTGTTCTCTCATTCCACTTTCATGGTTCTCTTACAAACCACATCCAATTGGAATAATATTTGCAGTTTCGAGATGTCTTTTTGGATTGACACAAGAAAGATCTTTCTGCAGGTGTATGTTCAAACTATCTTTAAAAAAAGATTATAACTGTGTTTCAAGGTTTTCTTGAACTGTATTTCAAGGTATTCACAGTTTAAATTTTTTTACTTTATTTGCTCTAGAAAGAAAAAAGAAGGCTTGTGGTACAATTGATTCTATTTACTGTATATCTTTTTCTTGTAATCTTAAATTTTGCCTATAGATGCCTCTTGTTACAATGTACATTATGCTTTTGTTTGTTTGTTTTTCATTTGTTTTATTACTAAAATGTTTACTTTTCCTCCCTGTACAGTTATACCCAAGGTATTTTACATATGTTTCATATTTAATTTTTATCTGCTTCTGTGTTATATCTTTATTATGTGTTTTTTGCAATGGCCTTTGATGATAAGAAATGAATGGCTATCTCTATATACTTAAGGTGGTTTACAAGAAAACCAGTACTGGCAGAATGAGCCTTATATTGCACTGGTCAACACTCTTACTGACTCTTCCTTGACTCTTCCTATTAGTCTAGCAATTAATCAAACCTATCACCTAGAAATCTGAGAATATAAACCTTAAATATGGTGATTATATTATGGCTTAATATATGATTTGCTAGAGGACTAGTTCTGGTTATAGAAGTGAGTCAGATTCAAAGGAGCTCCAAGACCATGTACTGGACATTCCTTCACTGTACCCACCTCCATCTCCCATGCTGTTCCAAAGGATTGTTAACCTCCTCTCTAGCAGATTGCCTGGGGCATAAGGATGGGGGAGGAAGGATAGGTGAAATTCTTCTCTGCCTTCCACCTATGGAAAGATACAACATTTGGTGTTCTGCTCTTCAGCTCTTGATCCCACCCATATTTACTTGGAACTTTCTGAGATATGTTTGAGACTTACTTCCAAGCAGTGGTTTCTTATGGATTTCATGTTGGTGAGGCAGTACTTCTGTGCTAAGGAAATATCCACAGTGCAGAAGCCATTTTGTAGATGGAGTTCAGCACCTCAGATAGCCCCTGTAAAATCTCAACTAAAGCCCCAGTGAGTATACCACACTATTGACATGAGAAGCATTAATCAGCCCTTGCTTCCAAAGAAATAGTAACTTGCATTGGATCACGTTTGCTTCTGTGCATGTTGTCTGTACTCTTCTGCATATCAGTTATCTCCTTATTTCAGATTTACTGTATTTTAACTACATTTGAATTCTCCCTTAATCTCTTTTTCATTATTTTTCCTAATTTGGGGGACTGGGATATTAAAGAGGAAAACTTGAAACATAAACTAAGATATACAGATGCAATAAAGGACATGGCTTGTATTCCTCTGTGAGTTATTGGAGGCATGGACAAATAAGCAGATGTCTTTCTATGGAAATTAGTATTTAAACAAATGGTTAGCATTCAGACATTTAAAAAGGAGCAAGATGATAGAAGATTGAACTTGCCCTCTTCAAGTAACTAAGACATGAAGAAGATTTGATTAAAAATAACATCTGAGATTCTTGATCAGCTACTTAGTGGTCCTGACTACCCCTAATCCTTACTTCTTATAGAGCAGTTGCTGCAAGCAATGGGGGTCTGTTCTCCTGTCAATCAAGATGCAATAGATTGATGTTTCCCCTCTCACCAGTCTGTTGCATCCTTATTGGCAAGAGAAAGACCTTCATTGCTCACAGTGGCTGGTCAGGATTTTGCAATTCTTACATATTTCATCCACTACTGAATTTGTAGGGTTTGTGAATAAAAATCAGTTATGAATATTAACTCTAGGTGATGCATTCATAACTGCAGTTGTGAATTCCATCCAGCATCTATAGTTTGGAAGCACCCTTTTTTTTAATTTAATTTTCTTTTTTTAACAAAAAAATTCATTATGTTTCCAAACTGTAAGAAATCTTTACCCAACTGGTAGAAGTTATCTCTGTACTAAGAAAGTAGGGAAAATAGCCTGAGCTGTTTTGAAATGGGATTATGTTGTCTCCTGGCAAAGAGATGATGTAATGTGAGAGTGTCCCAGAAAATGCTGGGGACGTTCTCTGCTTGTGTCAATCCAGCTGGTGCTCTTCTACTATGCCATTATTGATGATGGCTGCTTTCCATGTTAGCCTCACAAGTATTCCTCAGCTAATTTATTGGCTGTTAGTTTAGATAGGTGTTATAAGAGTGTATGAGAAATTGACTTGTGTCTGCATGTGTTTGTGGATTTACAGACCAAATACAGAAAGAAAAACAATCTGGAGTCAGAAATCCATGCATTTCTGGGCTTGTGATGCTTGCCATTAAAGGAATAGCAATACCCAAACTTTTGCCAATATTCACATATTAGAAACATCTGGAAAAAAAAGGGTATGCACTTCTAAAATGAACATAAACTTGCTTTAGCCAAGGAAGGCATGAATCTATTAATGTTTCCATTGCAAATGTACATAAAAATCTATGTATTTTTCCCATAAAATTAAAAAAAAATCACCACACAGAACAGACCTGGAGGTAGGTAAAAGGAAAATGCTTGCAAAGCCAGACTTGACACACCAGCCCAGCCCATGAGCCTTTTAAAACTGTTTATAATTGTGGTGTATCTGTCTGAGATCTGCCAAGGACGATCTCTTAGAAGGGTAATAGAGGCCTTAAAATGATGTACCCAAAGGATGGGAGAGGGGGAATCAGAGTTGCAAAAAGGAGAAGAGTTGCTAAGTCTTTGAAATTATTGAAAAACAAAGATGAATCAGAATAATGAAAACCTGACAAAGTTCTACAGCACGGCTCCAATTCTTAGAATCAACTAATGCAGAACCATTAAATCAATCAGAAAGTAGTAAGTCAACAGTTATGTAAGGTTCATTGATCCAATAGGTTTATTATTGTTCAGACTAACAATTGGACTTAGGCCTTTAATGAAATGAATGAATGAATGAATGAATGAAGAAAGAAAACAATGTCTTTCTCCCCTTTGCACACCCGTAATTTTGAAGCTGAGATTTATTTGATATGCTAATCTGGGGTGAATAAATAACGATTCCCTTGGAGCTTGTTTCATGATTACTATTCAGAGTACATATTTCCATTTCTGTGTTGCAATGTCATTCTTCTAGCTAAAAGACCTTTAAGAAAGTGAAAACTCTTCCAGCAAGGTGGGGGTGGGGAGAGGAGGAGGAGGAGGAGGGAGGAAGGTTAGCAATTAAAGGGAATAGAAGGACTAAGCAGTCATAGTGATGAGAAATGAAATGTCTAAACCAAGCTATGTATGCCAATGAAATGGCATTTCGCTATGCCAGCTAATGCTGTCCTTACTGCTAATACCTTTCTGAGGGGCCAGCTTTTTCCTTTGGGTTTGAATAGTAAGGTTCAAGGGAGATTCCAGTATGAAATGGGTGACATATAATTCAGTGGGAAATACAGTGCTGTTGAACTTTGTCTTAACAAGGAGCAAGAGTCATTTTCTTTCTAAAGAAAGCAAAATTCAATTTGGGTGCTAAAGGTTATTTGGATTGCCATACAAATTTACTGCTAGTGGCTGATCTGAGTGTACATGCTACCATCTGGGAGCTAATTAAATTTCATACTAATCTCAGTGTTCCATAAGACTATACATTTGTTTAGTTGCTTCCCCTACCACACATACACACAATTAACATTGCATGGAGAAAGAGGCAGAGCAGGTTCCAAGCTCTGTTTTGTCCTTATGTCCCCTGTCAGCTCTGGCCATGTGTTGTGCACACACTGGGGCCATGGTTACAGTAGAAGAGTTTTCTGAATTTCAGTAGATGGTCCCCATGAACTGGGCATCAGAAAATTGTAGCTTACAGGAACACTGTATCTATGGATTTGGAAGGCTTCCCCATTACAGGTGTCATGTGCTGGCTACTCTTTTCCTTTAAGAAAACACACAGGGTTTTCCAACAATGTTTAATGAGATATCTGAGGCATAGCGTATAACGGTTTCTAACATTCTACAACACACTTGGTTGTATTGTGGTACACACTTTTACACACACACAATTCCCATTGGTGGATTCTCAGGATCTTCCCTTATCCCAAACTCTCAGCAGTTCCCATGGGACCTTGCTTGTTCCCTTACTTTGATCTTGCAAATCCTTCAAACTTTCTCAGGTTTCCTTATCAGCACCCAAGTTGTTTCCTAAGGCATCTAGGGTGTTTTTTCAGTCTCAATCCTATGTGTTTCCACCTAAACACTGACCAGATACATCGAGGCCAGCATCTCTCAACCTAACCTCTTTTATCCCTCTCCACTAGGATAAGATGCAGTGACACTTTCCTTTGATATGCAATTCATTGTTACATGCAGTTCCAGCATAGATTCTATTGTTACCCCAAAACATGGGTGACTTGGGGGTCTACCAGTGATGCCAGTACCTCCATGTGACAAAGTGGGATTAATTAGCTCATAATTAGGAGGCCTGCAAGAGGAGGGTAACTTAATGAGATCTTTCCACCAGTGTTTACAGGGTCATGCAAGAAAGAACCAGCCTGAGATTCAAAAGTAAACTAAAATATGTTTTGTTGAGGGGAATTCACTCATGCATGCACACAAGATACGAACAATCACATATTCACACAAGAGCTAACCAAAGATTAAAGGGAGGAGAAATTATGGACAGCAACACTGAGGTTTTTGGGTTATAATTACCAATTCAGAAGATTAGGGAAGAAGCAGTGGAGATGGCTTAGACTTGCAGTACACAGCCAGGAATCAAAGTAGCAGAAAGACATTCAGCAACTGATGAACTGCAAGCAAGTTGCTCAAAACTAGGGAATTTTTATACTATTTTCATCCCTGAAAGGGTGTGAGTTAATTGCTTTCTGGTAGAGTAAGTAAAGAGGTCTGGGATGGACTGATTCTTTCAATGTCTTGGTTGGGTGATGTGACTGGGAAAGGTTTCAGTAGGAAATGCACACAGCAGGGATGCTTGCCTTCTGCATTTGGCTTGACTATTGTTTTATATGGGCAGTTGAGAGGATTAGCTTGGAGCCATTACGTCAGGCTTTCCAAAATAATTTACAGTGAACCTGGCCATGCTAAGGGCACTTCTGACCTGCTTTCCATCCAGTGTTCCTTTTCCACATGGCCTTTCAGCCATAAGTATGTATAATTTCTATTTATGCCAATTAGACATATCTGCCAATTAATATATTTTTTCCAATTAAATAATATCAAAACTTTGGGGAGGGTTATACATCCTGGTAACACTATTACCATTACAGAATTTCCTAGAGCTCATACATTGTAAATCACTTGTCAATTGCTATCATTTTTAAGTAAACAAAATGTCACCTTCACTGCATGACTGAACATGCTCTTACAACAATCATTCAGATTTTACCTGAGATTTAACATAAAACATATGGTGACCTGTAACAAAAACCTTTTGTTATGCCAAGATAATGATTCACTACAATGTTTTATACCAGCATACAGCACTGGAGGCATAGCATAATCACCAGGCATTGATCATCTTGGCTGAGTCACATTATTAATCATGGCATGGAGCACAGCTGACATGACAATAGGTATGTGTACATGTATGCATGAAAATATCTATATCTTACCCTTTATTGCAGGATCTCAGGGTGGTGGGCAGTATAAACAATTTAAAACACTTCTACATTGAGAACATAAATAATTTAAACAAGATAAAAACATATTAAGACAACAACTTTAAAAGCTACACTTTCAATCCACACACATTTTGAAATGAATTAGTACCCACAGCCTTTGATAAAAGCCATGGCTTTGCTTGGCACAAGAAAGAAACCAATGTCAGTGCCAGACAGAACTCCAAGAAGAGAGAGTTCCATAATCAGGACACCAGAACCATTTTGTATTACACCCACTGATGGGAAAGAGAGAAGGACCTGTCCTGCAGACCTCAGGTATGCCTCCAACATATGATTGCAGGGCTATCAAGAGAACCAAAAGAATTCAGTCAGCTGTCTTTACACAAGATGTCCATTACATGAAGGAAGGGGCAACTGAATAAAGATTAGGGCAAATCTAATTCTTTTCTGTTCTCCTTGCCTTTTAGATTTGCTGTGGGTAACAGGGTTGGGAAAGGTGTAGCCCTCCAGATCTTCTTAGTCTATAGCTTTAACCAGAATAGCCAGTGGTTGGGAATATGGGCACTGCAGCCTAAGAACATATGGAGAGACATGTGTTCTCCATGTCTGATGTGCAGCTAGTTTCTTTTTCTTTTTCTTTTCTTTTTCATGTTCACATGTTCTAGACCTCATAAGCATCTGAAAAAGAGCCCCCAAGCCCACTAACAGTTATGCTATGCGAAAATTATCCTGAGAATTTTTGTTTCCATTTTACTGTATCATTACAAGGACTGACACATGACATCTGGGGTCTTTCTATCCAACACTGTGGCCCCCTTGGTAATGATTATCCTGCCAGAAATGAAAGCATCCTCACACTGAAAACTCAATTTAAATGAATGGCATTAGAATGCTACTCATCCAAGATATGTCAAGGCTACCCAGGGAAGTGTTCCCTTGAGGTCTTGCTGAGGAGAAATGAAATGTGTCTGCTTGGTTGCAATTGTTGTCAGCTTCCTCTCTTCAGGATGCATGGATAGAGGAAAGCCAAAGGGGTTATTTTTTCCCATTAATATTTTCATTTGAAAGACACTGGAAAAATCTTTGCAAGACAGATAGAAATTGCAAATCTTCTATCATTTCTGCCGCACCATGTGGCAATAAAGCAACTGTGTGTGTCTTTCTTGCATAATAGAGAAGAATGTTATTTGCCAGGATTTTCTCTGCTGCTGACTCTCACTTGCCAGTCAGTGAAGTGACTCGTTCGTCATTATGCTGAATGTCATCGAGTTTATCCTGTGTGGAGGACCTGGTATAATTTCTGGATTATATAAGCATTTGCCAAATAGAGAGGAATTTATTAACTGGAGCCAGCTATTGCTGAGTAATGCAATATAGTATACTGACTACACTGTGTGCCAGCCACAGAAGGATGTGGTCTTTATCTGCAGCTCAGACAATGGGAAGGGGAAGAGTCATTATTAAACTAATAATGATTATCATTATACCCCAGTGTAGGGAGCACACAGGCAGGAGCAACATGCATGTGAAAGAGAAGTTCAGTCAGCCCTCCACATCCACTAGGGTTAGGGGTGTAGATCCTTGCAAACATGGTAAAATCACAAACATGTGTGTGTGTCTGTGGGAAGGGGGGTGAGGTATGGTGGGGAGAATGGGCACCCACAGTACAAACCAGGTGAGAGAAAGAAGAGGAAAAGGGGATGGATTGGCATGGTGGCCCTATACTCCCCCTCCCTTGCCCTTCTCCTTCCTTGGATATGTGTTGGGGGGCATTGGAAGAGGGTTTGTGTTTCTGAGAAATCAGGCTGTGAGCCAACCTTAGCTGGCCAGGCGGTGGCTGGTAGAGGAGGAGGGCCAGAGGAGGGTTTTTAAAGTGTTGCAAGTCCTGATCAGAGCTTCTGAAAGGGAAAGTTCCCCCAGAAAACAAGTATCTGAGATGGTGGGGCAGGGATTGGAGAAACTCAGAAGTAATCAGATCTGTGAATGTCAAACCTAAAAATGTGGAGGACCAACTGTATTTACACTATTCACAGGATGTCATGACACAGCCTATCATGGGTGTGAAAAGGTTACATAACAGCATCCAGAAAAGCCAGACCATACCACTTGGACAGCTGATCATTTAAGGTAGAAATTAGGGTGAACTGGGAAAACAGTTTGTTCCCCTACATTCCCAAGCAATGGAGAAAGGAAGAGGTTTGTTTTTGTTTTACTCTAGTGTTCTCCAATTCTGGGAGTTTCTAGTCTAGAAAGACGAAAGACTGTAAAAGCTCTAGTCAGAGAGCCACCCCATTACTTTCTTTCACAATAGGAACAGACTCTGGGGACCATCCCACCATGATATGAAAGGCTCATAATGGATGAAGATGAGGGAACAACCCTATTCTCTGTTGTACTTCATCACCTGCATCCAGTGATCATCAATATAGTGAAGCCCATCTTTTACAACAATGCTGAATAGTGTTAGCAATTTGCAGATCAGCTGATGAGTCCTAGGTAAAAGGGCCCTAATATTAATACACCTAGTTGTCCTTCAAAAAGCTCCAGCTGATGTATGTTGAGCTATCCAAATTTTATCTGGCCAACAAACCTAGAAAGAAAAAGGAAGGTGCAAGCCTAAATGCATTCACAACTGAAAGATACCAAAATGAAGCCAGATAGCTGAGAAAGGCACTGCTTAAGCACTCAGTGCTGCTTCATACTATATGTTTTTCTAAAAATTCCAAGGCACCACTTATTATTCTTTAGTGGAAGAGGTGAGAAGATTTTGGTGCGATAGGTATAACTTTTCTGTGACTCCTTCTGAATTTCCTACAAGTGTCTTCTAGAGAGATTTCTCAGGTGATATTTTCTGGTGAATGCTTCTGAGAATTTTCTTTCTTTCTTTTTTTTTCTGAGCCACCTCCCTCACAACAGACAAAGGCTGCTTGGTAATTTCTTTCCTCTAACCATTCTCTACATTTTTTATGGTCTTCAAGCAATGTCTCAGGATAATCCATGGTCTGGGACATTGTAGAAAATACAATACATTGTATAAATACATTGTAGAAAAATACAATACATTGTAGAAAATGCAGTCTGGTGGCCAGACTGCACTCACAGTACAAAAAAAAAAAAAAAAAGGAGGGAAGCTGTTTCTGCTAATAGTAAGCCCCACTCCTGAGAAACTCTTGGACAATTTCTCTTCTGCGTGAGAAAGTTTAGAGAGATACTACCTTGTCCATGAAAGTCTGAAGAATTTTGAGAGACCTTTTGACAGAAGGCACTGATATGTAGATAGGGACTGTCCCTCTCCAATTTTTCTGACTTTTTCAGGTCCCAAGTTGTCATCTCTTCCTTCTTCCTTCCACAGTTATCTTTTAAATTCGTCTGTGGAGGCATGGGAATGGTGTTCTTTCTGACTCTTCTCTGCCCATCCAGTTCTGGGTTATTGTTTTTTGTGTGTGTGTTTACTTCCACTCAGATTGTTTGTGGTCAGAGCTTGGAAATACAGATATCCCTCAGCTAATAGATTAGCAGTGTTCCTTCCTGAACATTTGTTGTTTAAAAGAAAGTTTGGTACCAAGAGGCAGCAAAAACATTGAAAGAAGTAGCTACTCCCTTGGATGGCCAGTTGCAGAAGTGGTGATACTTCTTCACTAACTACCTTTATAATTACTTTTAGAGTGTTGTATGGGCACAACCTGTTGGTTTAAGTGTGACTCTTGTTATCACTTGTACTTCATGCTCCATGGACTTTAATATGACAATGAGGTTGATAGGAAGACTGTATATTTTCTAGCAGCTTGTAGTATTCAGATGATTTATTTAAAGTAATTAAAAAAGAATAATTTTTCCTTTGAGAAAATGAGGAAGTAACTTTTTTCATTTTAAAAATCTAACTATAATGGCAATTAACTGTTTGAAGAACTTTGGGCACCATATGTCTGAATGCTGTAATGGGCTGGATGAAGACCAATAAACTGAAGTTGAATCCTGATAAAATGGAGGCTCTGTGTTTTGGAGATATTTGGTCCAGGAATTGGGTAAACAGCTGTCCTGGATGAGTTTACACTTCCCCTGAATGAGCAAGCATAGTTTGGGAGTTCTCTTAAATCCAACCCTGTCAATGGCAGCCCAAGCAGACTCTGTAGCTTGGAGTGCTTGGTGCCAGTTTTGACTAGTGTGTAATGTACTTTAATTGGGAAGTTACCTGTGCATGAACTTCTGTTGGGTAGTTTATCTCTATCCAGGAAGAGCCATAGCTGGTGTATATTTAAGGCCTTAAATGATTTGAGACCTCGATACTTCAGGGAACACCTCTCCTTATATGTAGCTATCCAAGAACTGAGGTCTGCTGAGGAAGACTGTCCACTGTGTCCCACCAGTGAGGTCAATGCACTGTGTTGGGATACACTGGTGCCCCAATTATGGCATTCCCTCCCCTAAGAGACCTGATTGGCACCACCACTCATTAAGTCTTCTCAAATACTGATGTACATGATTTTAATTTTTTTAAATCTTTTAAAAGTTTTGAACTCAGTAAGCTTAATATATTTTTAGCTTATTTAATTTATGTTTGTTTTAAATGGTTGAACCTGTTGTTTTAATGTTATTTGTAAGTCACCCATCGAGATAGATAGATAGATAGATAGATAGAGCGGAGTAAAAACATTTAAATAAATAAATACTTTAAAAGTAATTAATGACTTTTAAAATTATGCAGTAATTTAAGGAACAAATTACTTTGAATAGTAAGTTACCAAGATCTGTTTAGAACTGGGGAATCAGCTGATTTACTACTGTGCAAAAGATTTAATAAGGTCCTAAGGCTATTCTCAATTTCCAGACTTTAAAGATAAAAATAGCAGTGTGTTTCAAGAGCATTAGTTGAAATTATGCACCATACAATTATAGCAATGTTATCAACAGAAAACCACTTTTTTCTCTTTTAATGCAAAGGGATTTAGACATGTGGCAAGTACATCTGTTTAATGATCTATAATAGCAGGGAAACAAAATATATAAAAGGTAGGTTTTCTGACCCCAACATCAGGGACTGTCAAAATGATTGCTTGAGTACTTAGTTTGGAAGATCAAAAAGTATTGAGAATGGCTTTATTTGGAAAGAAACAAGAGTTGCTGCACAATTATAAAGTAGGGACAATTTACCTATAAGTTTCCTTTTCTCACTGAAGTACAGTATTTACACTGAATGAGATCACACAAAGGCTAGAGTGAGAGTAATCAGAGAAGGGAAGTCAAAGGACTATAAATGGAGAATGTTGCTGTTCATCATATTATTGGCTTTGTTCATTGGACGTATCTTTAGTTTCACACAAATCCTTTTATTTACAGTTCTGCAGTTACACTCATTTTATCAATCTCAAGGATAAGTTAGAAGTAGTCAATAGCAGAGGGACAGACAAGCAACATATGGAGCATGGTTCAATACTGCTAGGAGTGTAGTTTTTTTTGTCTCTCTTAGGACTTCTGTATCGCAAAGGATAATTTTCTGGTTTTTAAACCCAGGTGTGAACTCCCCCAAAAACTTTCCTGGAGGTTGTTGACGTCTGTGGGAGTTGCAATCCACCAAGAAATAAACTTCTGTACCATTTTTGGCTGAGCTTGTCTAATCTGCTGTTTGCTATTCTTGGATCTCAGATGTTTTTGGACTATAATTCCCAGCCTCCCCAACCAACATACCAAGAATAACGTCTTATCTGGGGATCCATGGATGGGTATTGTATATGCGACTCTGTAATTTCTTTCTTGAAGCTGAATGACGAATGGGTGTCAGACTGAAACTGCACTGACCAACAGTGCGATTTCTAGGTATAAACTGAAAAAAAGAAAAGAATCTGCTTTTCTATAACATATTCAGCAACATTTAGAAGCACATGCACTTTTTTTGGCTTTTCTTTTATTAAGCATGTCATTAATGGGTGTAAAGTATTCACTTGTTTGGAATGAAGTCTAAGCTTTCTGGATTCTGGATGTCTGCCTTTGATAATGTAAGCAGTAAGCATATATCTACCTATATAGTCACACCTATTCTTACGTCTGATCTAATCTATATCTTTATCTGTAATTGACTATGCACTGTACATAGTTATATTTCTTTTGTTTTGCTTTGTTATTTCTGAATGAGATGGGATGATGCTTGTGGCTAAATGAAGAAGCTGCCTTGTACCAAATCAGACCATTTTTCTGAAAAACAATCTTACTAAGGTATGGGCAAAATACAGCCCCATGAGTCACTCCAACCCCCAGACCCAATTTTTATTTTTTCACTGATGAAAGTAATTGTGCCTTCTGGTGTCCCTGGGAATAAATTGTAACCAGTCTCTCTCTCTCTCTCCCCTTTCCCTGTGTGTGTGCATGGATTGAGGCTTTTAGGTCCAGGGATCTTTTTTTCCTTAACAGTTTAGTCATCCCAGATTCAGCTGTGGGATACATGTGTGGGTCCCAGTTCCCAAGAAACTGACCATTCCTGACTCCTGATCCATTGCCCAAGTGGCAGTGGCTTTCTATGTCATGCACAATCCACAAACTCCACTTTGAGGTGGACAGTAATATTTATTTGCAGCAAAGCAAGCAAAACAGCATACTTCTTCTGCAGTTGCTGAGACTAAAGCATATATAGAGTTCACAGGTTTTATACCTACACATATAAATTTTAGGTGCACAGAACTGTGATTGGAGAGAATCATAAATTTAACATCATTCCATATCGTAGACATTTGCCAGACTTGCAGTTGTTTATCCTTCTTTCATCCTTGGTGCAGGAACATATTTCCTGCTCCTTATCTTAGACCCTTGGAGTTTCCAAAACACCCCTTGGTACTTTCATTTTTACCCTCTATGATCTTCTTCTCCCTCACTGGATGCATTGTAACAATGGGCAATAAACAATTAACTATTTGATACATTGGAATGCACAAGCAAGCTCAAACAGATTCATTGTTGCAATCAACAATTAACACTCAATACTTTGTAGTGCTCTAGCTAAACTCTAACATTGCCCCTACACTGACTACCATACATTATTTCAATATACATCCAGCAGATCCCCTTATGACAGGGGCTAGACATCCTGACATTCTAGGGCATACCTGTTCCTTGCTATCTCATCTCTTAAAGTATATATATATAAAAAAAACTCCTAATGGTTCTGCCAAGAACTGAAGCTGGGATCTTCTTCATGTAAAGTATGTGCTTCACCAATCAGCTCTGATCCCTTTCTGAAGGAAGGGAAAGATGCAATAATGGGGGAAAAGAAATGGTGCAGTAGCAGAAGGGGAAAGCAGTAGCAACCAACAGGAATGGAAAAGGCTGACATCCTGGCAATGAAGAGATGCTTTGGGCTCCCTCATCCCCTGCATCAGTATTTTCAACCCGAAAACTGGAAGAAAAGAGCATTTGACACCGGTAATTTACAAGACAGTTGCTGAATGAGTGAATTCATTGATTTCCACTGATTAGAATTCCTTTCCTACTAAAATTGGTAGAGGATTCATCTACAGGCTCACAATGCTGCAATTTCTGTGAAGTCCATTTTTGTAGAGTAATCGCACATTAAATATAAAAAAGAACTTTGACTTCTACATTATAATTAATACATAAATCAAAATGCTGTCCACCCTACCTTTTTGAGATCAGGAGCCAGCAGTAGTTAATAACTTATAACAAGGTATACATTGAGAACATTTCAAAATTAAATTATATCTCTTTCATTTTTAATATGTAATGTCATGTTATGGGGGGGGAAGCACATTACATTTTGTACAACATAAATGGTAGGTACATCAGGACATAGCCAGCTATAATGTAACATGAAACTAAGTAGTCTCACTAAATGTCACGGAAAGTGATTTAGAAATACATCACTCAGAAAGCCACAACTGCCAAGTTGCTTCTTCAGAAAAGGCCATGGGAAACTTTACTGCTGAAATATGCATTTGAGTTGTATGACAAAGCTTGCTATTATGTTCAATGAAACACACAAGACACATTTTCCTGGACAATCCACCCACGTCTCTAAAAGTAATAAGATGCATATGGACACACCACATGCCCTGTGAGCATTTTGATAGCTGTGTGGAACTCCTGCTTGAATGGACTTCCACACTTGCTCCAGTGGAAGCTGCAGCTATTATCATTCAAAGTAAATAGAAGAACTCCTGCAGATTTAGAACCTCCATTATGAGCATGTTGGAGATGGTCAAAGTTGAACTAGATTGATCTCCTTATCAGATTTGATCAAATCTGGATGTATTAGAATAGGGCCTACTTACTTTTGAAATATAGTCAGCCCTCCACATTTGTGGGTTTCACTTTTGTGGATTTGATTATTCATAGATTATTTGCTGTCAGCTCTGCTGCTGCCCTATGCTATTTTTAACAGAGACTTCAAGCCTTGTGATATCAAGAAACTGCAAACAAGGCTTGTAAGTTCATATTAAAAATAGTGTGGAGCAGCAGTGGAGGTGGCAAGAAGCCTCGCCAGCCACCCACTTCTGCCTTCTGAAGGGATCCTGATGCCTCAAACAAATCCATGATAGTTTGAATATGGTGATCATACTTTTTTTCTGTGTCAAATATGGTTTGGGAGAGCCTAGACTTACTCACTTTTTTTTTCACTTTCACAGAGGTCCTGTGCCCCTAACCTTCACAAATGAGGAGGGATGACTGTAATGTGCTACCTTCTTTCATACTTGAATACACATGGACACACATATACATAAGATATACATTAAAATTAACTGGTCTGGAGTAATTGTTTACATCCTTGTTGTTGCTGTGTGCCTTTGAGTCATTTTCAACTTATGGCAAGCCTCAGTGACCCTAGAACAGGGTTTTCATGGCAAGATTTTTCAGTGGGAATTTGTCTTTGACTTTCTCTGAGGTTGAGAGAGTGTGATTGGCCCAAGGTCACCCAATAGATTTCTATGGCTGAGTGGGTTTTCAAATCCTGGTCTCCAGAGTAACAGTCCAACACTTAAACCACTACACCAAGCTGGCGCCCTGTTTATATCCTAATAAGTATATATGTGTGTTGATGGGATGATTGTTGTTGCTGCAGATAAATAATACCATAGTTGTTGTTAATTAGTCGCTATTTCTACTACTACAGGAGATATTTCTGAAGTGGAATCAAAGGCATCAGATGTTTCAAAATCTATGTTCAGCCTTTCTTCAGACATGTGCCCATGTGCATTTTACCTTCACTTTCAGCTTCTTGAGTTCTATCTTTTTTCTGCTTCTTCATTCGAGGGCACATGTGCACATTGACAAAACATTACAAAGAAGAAAAGCAATAAGTGATCATCAACGTATATTTGCCAAGAGAGATTCTTTCCTTGCAGTGTTCATTGCTGTAAATCCTTGGGTGCAGTGAATCAGCTTCTTGACCAAAACACCAACTGCAAGATCCCTTCTGTCTGGTGCTCACTGGGAAGCAGGCAAAGTATATCACCACTGTTATCTTCAATAAAGGATAGTGGAAGGAATTTCCTTCTTAGATTTTTGGCCCTCTTGCTTGGGAGACTGAGAAGGGCTGTATGAGGGAGTAGGATTCTCACTCTTATCTCCAGTTTTAATTTGGAGAATTAAGCACAACTCCCCAGTGCACATCTCTCCTTCCCAAACAGTGTAGCAGACATTTCAGGTGGAGGGGTTTGAATGAGGAGTTAGAAGGAGCGTCTTCTCCAGGACTCTTGGCAATCAGGATGGAGAACTTCTAGGGGCAAATTTAGCTCACGAGGACAGAAATTCTTCTCCTATGAAATACAAGTTACCTTACCTATGCCAAATGGATATTGATATGTATCAGTGTATTGGCTTACACAATATATCTTTCTAAGGCATATTTCAGGGGGTCCAAGGGTACGAAATCAAAAACAGCCTGAGATTTCAAGTGCACCCCTTTGTTACAGACATTTGAGAGAGGATGGGGATGATCTGCAGCCTGAACTAGCCCCAGGTATGCAACTCCCTCATCAGAACCAGATGTGACCCAAAATCTGCTTCTTGTTGCATTTTTTTATTTTTTTTGTAAAATTGGGGGCCAAAACAAGGCACAAGAATGGAAATTGTCTTCTTTATTTAATTTGCTGGGGCATCAGGAAGTCCAGAAGAGCTCCAGGTTTTTTTTTAAAAAAACTTTCTTAATGACTGATTTTGATCAAGATTACTTTTGATTATGATTCAAAATAACTGTAGGACAAGTTAGTCTTAATTCCACAGTCAGTCACTGCCCTGCCATTTCTTTCCATCAGCTTAAGGACATGCCTACATCCTTTGTCAGCCTTGCTGAGATCAATAGAAACATCTTTATCAGTAGAGGCTGCTGGTTCCCATGTCAGTGGAGTGGTGGTGGTAATGAATCTTTTTCCAGGTTTTAGTTGGACTTTTGCAGAATTTATCCAAGGTGCTGAATGTACTTTGGTTATATGGATCAGCACCTTGGATAAATCCTCTAAGGTGTGGACTAAAATTCTGAGTGGATTCACTGCCCACTGACATGGAAGACAGAAGCTACCACAAAACTTGACATGAGGGACTATCTCCAAGCCACTATCAGATCCCCACTGGTGGCATTAAGGACAATCCATGTGACATTGAGTATTTACCTGTTCACCTATGCCACATTATATGCATAATCTGTTTTTGCTTTATAGAGGGACACCAATATGAATTAGCCAAACATATTCACCTATATTACCTCACTATCACCTAGAGGCTGATGATGTTGTCTTGAAGATAGTACTGGAGTGAATCCATGATGGTGTCATATATGGTGATGATCAGAAAAAAAAATGTTAGCAGTAATGCCATAGACACTAAAATATTAGATATTAAATATGAAAATTAAATCCTAAGATATGTGAAATGTCTGAAGAATAGTAAAGTCCTGTGCTGGCAAGTTAGTCATGTGGTTGGCCTCATGAGGTTTCCTAGAGAGGGCAGAGATAAGAGTATTTGTTTTGCTGCATTTCTCATGGCTTCATCCTCTTGTATCATTTAGAGAACATACTGAATTTCATCCCTCTGCCAAAAAAGTCTACATGAAAATTTTTATACATTTCTTTTAATGCATGTATTGCATGTTTTGGTGTGGCCCTTGATTGATTCAACCACCATCCAAATGGGGAAAAAGCAAACAAGGAGAATTGTGTCTTTTGATGCCTGCAAGTGTGATTATCTATGCTTTTAGTGTCTTGAGCCATTCAGCATCTCAACAAAAGTTGATACCATTTAAAAATGCACCAGGAAATGACTATCTCTTGTATCACTTCTGGCTTCCTTAAAATGGTATCGATGAGAGCAAACACACAAATAGGTCTCAAACCCTTTGTGACTGCCCACCTCTGTTCTAGTATGTACCCAATTTAAAAACATTTCTCCTCCCTCTAAATAAAATGTATTTCTTCTAAGAAATTCCTTCCTTTTGTGCACTTTCACTTCATATTCCCATTTTGTGCACATTTTTGATTTCTGAACTAAAACGTAACATTTTGAGAAGTGTGGATTTTGACATGCAGGTTTGATCAGGTTTGTTTATATGTCTAGCAGGTCTGAATTTGGGGAGTCTGTAACAAATTTAGAGCAAGAGAACATCTTCTACATTCTCCAAGGGGAGAATGAAGACAATTGAGCCTGACACTGACACATATAGATGATATGGATCTTGTCACAGGCAGATATTCTTCAAGCATAACAGCCAGCCTGTTTTTCAAACCTGTTTTTTTGAAAAAACATATTTTATGGGAATAGGTGGGTTGTAAGCATTATTGCTATTGACATATGCAGTAGCATTATTAGTCAAAGCTTAACAGGGTTAGCTGGGCTTTGCAACATCAAGTTTTATGGGGAGGTTTCTGTTAATACAAAATGAAATCTGTTATCATCAGCATGTGGTATCACATTTACAGAATGGAAAGCTGTACTTCTCTAGTTTTGGAAGAGGGTGCTTTTCCATGTTAACCCTTCCTTTGTTGTATTCCTCATCATACTGATTTCAGAATCCAGATGCCAGGTCAAAAGAATGTGTGTGTGTGCGTATGTATTAATGCCTATTTCTCTGAATTATGTGGATTGGAAGCCGCTAAATCAGGTTCAAATGCAATTGTGTTATGCATTTGTGATTGTTTCATATTCACAATCCCTACGTACTTCCTAGTTTAGGGGAAATGGGATTGTGAAAGTTCCCTGATCCTCTCTTAGTAGGCAATGTTCACTGTGATAAATTGTGGTGGTCTATTCCTTGTTGATTGAGAAGCAACTGACTGACATTTCCATCTTGCTCACATGAGTTATTCCTGGTCTGAGGGGGAATTGCAACAGAGACCCTGATTCTGGGTGTAACATCAGAGACTGCTCATTGGAGAGGGTGGGAACATCAGTCAATTGCTTCCTAACTGATAGGGAAACAGACCAGACATTCAGCAAGAGGAGATAGAAGGTTTGATCCATGAGTTATTGCAAAGCTATGTAATTATGTAATTATGGTGGTTATGCATTCATAAGAGCCCAAGTGGATTCCAGCCATTCTAAATTTCATAGGGGCAGAAGTGTGTTGAGATAACACTCGCCAATGTGTTTCTCACTTTTGTTCTAGTGGCTTTCTTTGGTTGCAGGCCAAAATACTCTTGGGCAAATTTAATCCGATTGGCTAAATAAAGATTTTTACTCATTATTCTAGATCATACTGGTTGAACATGAATCTTCTCCAATAACAAATAGTACAGACAGCAAAGAAGCACCCTTCACTGGATTGTCACTCTGTTTTCTTCGCTCACACTGAATATTTAACTTCACAGATAAAATGGCAGAAATGCTAGCCTAAGGAGATTGACACTGCCAGATTCAAATGCATATGTTCTAAAGTTCAGCCTTCATGGGAAGTGAGAATTGGAGGAAGCTTTGTAAGTCAAGGCAGGAAATACACATCTACAGTAGCCCTATTAGAAATCTATCCAGTTTCTGCTTGAACACCTCCAGAGACTAACAACCCAGCACCTCCTAGGAAATTGCTTCCATTATAACTTTCTCTTAAGATCCTTTGCTTTCTTATAAGCTCCTCTACATTTATGGGGAGGTGGTTTTGGTTGCTCAAAGCCATCTATGAAAAATCAAGAACATCATTGCAAGCTCCAAGGCCTTTAATAATATTCTGCACAAACTTCTCTGTGAAGTGTTGGCCTTTGAACTTGGAGTTGACCTCATTTGGATCATCAGAATATACAGCTGCTACTCCAGTTTAAAGAGCCCCAGGTGTTTCCAGATGTTTCAATCATTTCCCATAATTCCTGAACATTAATCATAATGACTACAGCTTCTGGGAGGGGATCTCCAAAACATCTGGAGGATCAGAGTCTGAGAATCACTGCTCCAGGACACCCCAGAAAAAAGCAGTGACTCCTGATCTTGGAATTCTGCGTTTTGTTAGATTGCATTTACAAAGTCTCTGACCAAAGGCCATGCTGGCTAGCACTTGGGGATCCCAGTTTTGCAGCCACTAGCCTAATGTGTAGTTGAATGAAATGTTGAATGAAAAGCACTCTGCAAAGACTTAAACACATTCTCTTACTTCACATATTTGAAGACTGGCGGTAAAGTGGGCTTTTATCCTAAAAGTCCTTGGTCAAATTAAGCCTTGATGTGTAAAATTAGAAGCAAACTGAGAGTTCCATATGACCAAAGTGCTTTATTACTATTTCTTGGTGTCAAAATTCTGCAGGTCCTGTCCTTTTCTATTAGTGAGAAATAGATACAATTCTTGTACATATAAGGAAGAGTTTTGTAATTTGATAAAATTTGAATATTTCCTGCTCTCCTCTTTTCATACTTATAATTCCTCCCTCACCCAACAAATTCCCCTCAAAAGGACATTTAATGTTCCTAACTGTGGAAAAGATTTTGTTGAGCTCTCAGAAGTTAGACTATGGGATTAAAATACAACAGAAGGGAGAGTGGAAATATTTCTTGTTTGTCAAAGAAAATTGAAAGTGCCTAATGATATAGTCCAATTTTCCCTCTGACTGTTCTGTTTATTGTGCAACAGAGAATGCAGCAACATAATTAGAGATTAAGGTGACTGAAGCTTGCTTTGCTTGCAAAAAAAGTTGAAGGTACAATTTATTTGTCAGTGATGTAAACAAGTGTATCAGAATCTAAGATCATCATCACAATATATTTATACTTATTGTCAAATTTGTTTATCCAACAATGCAATGGAAAGTATTACTATGTTCAAGTCCTATTGCTTCATTTCTTCAGTAGTTGATCAGCATATTAATGATTAGCATCCTAAGCCACCTAAAAATGCTGTGCTTTCAGTTATGAGCAAAGATATCCTATGAAGAATTGTCCCCACCTCTGCTTTCTTTGTTGATGATATTTTCAAGAGCTGTTTTGACGAATAAATGTTTAAAACAAGCACTTACTATTTTGGTCTTGAAGCTATGATTCAGAATGCATCATGATGACATACAACATTGACTAAGGGACAAAAGAGCAACAGAGTGCCTGTTTTCAAAGAGAGAACCATTGTTACTCTTTCTCATTATAAAAAGTGAAGAACTGAATTTGAGAAAAATAAAAAAAACAACATAGTTACACTTAAAGATCCTTTCCTCCTTCACTTCCCTACTTTTTCCAATGGCTATTGTTCATAAATCCAAAATATCACTATGCCTATGTACACTTTACATGTTTGCTTATATGTTGCACTTTTCCCCATTATTTTCATTATTATGTTATCAATATAATAACTACAGCACAACTCTCCCCAGACCTTTGTGAGGGACACAAAAATGATCTTTGCTTATTTTCTTAATCTTTCATTAGTTATTATGTTTTAAATGTATTTTTAACAAACAAACATGGAGTGCACAATTTTCTCCCTGTGTCTTTGCAATCAGTTGGGTATTCACTGAATAGGTTATTGAATGCAGTATAGCCTATTGATCATTTAATCTTCTTATCCCTCTCATTTAGAATACTATGCAAACAGTTTTTGAAATTTTCTGCCAACAAAGGAGGTGAGGAAATGGTGGGGGGTGGACGATTACCACTTGTACCCAGGGTAGAAGAAAATCTTTTTCTTGGGTATGTGGAGGTGGGAGTCACCATTAACAGTGACAACAAAAAAGCATCATTCTTTCTTCCTTGTGTTTTCTTTTTGTTTTTGCATGATGTTGACTGTCCTATCACTGTCTTCCATGGCTCTCCAGGCTTCATTTTGTTCTCAAATATTGTGTGAACAAATGGCATGCAGCACTAAAATAAATAAGTAGATAAATAAATAGGATAATATGTAAGGAAAAAAGTTCCCTTTTTGGGGAGACGGGGCCAGAAAAAATTATTCATTTAGTCATTTCTATTTTTATCTTGATATTATCAAATCATCTCTAGACAACATACTATAAAACCAAAGTGACCAATTTAAAAGTGTGAATAATAACAATGATTTTAAAAAGCTGAAAAATATCCAGCTGTTTAACAAGTTAAAAACAACTGACTTCAACAGAGTCAAAATGGTTTAAAATGAATCAAAGCAACATATATGCAATGGGTTAGGCAAATTTCAATTTTTTTTTTTTTAAGAAAAGAGTTTTCCTCTGATGAGCGTAGCTTCCTGTTAACATATGTTCAGGTATAAGGAAAAGAAATGTACTAGAAAGACTTTCAACGGGAACAATGCTGGAAAATGTATACTGGGTAAGGGGAATGTGGGCTAACTCAAAAAGCTTTGAACTTGGTCCCAGCAAGGAAAAATGGCCCCAAACTATTATTCACTTCGGCTGCATCCTTCATGTCCTGTTTGTTGTATTGTTTCATTTTGTATTGTTGTATTGTTTTCTATTTATTGCTATAAAACTGACTCTTCATAATATTTTGTAGTAAACGAACAAAATCTTATTTAAAATGGGAAAAGAGAAAAAAGAGACAAAGATTTCACATTCCTGCAGTGTGAACTGCATGAAATATGGGCTGCCAGAACAAGACCTTTCCTTCTTCTGTGGAAATTAGGGGTTGTTTTTTTCATCCCCAGGAAGAAAGACAACATGACTAGTAAAGACCTAGAGCTGTTTGTAGGGAGATTATTTATTTAAATTTCCAAGCAATAAAAACAGTGAATGACTTTTGAATTACAACAGATGAAACATGCTATGTTAGAAACATTAAAGAAAATGAATATACAATTGTAGCAGAACACCACAAAGGAAAATGATTATTACATGCAGAGTTTGTACTGTGAAAAACAAACTGCAATTTCATTCTTACTGAAGCTTACTAAATGAATACATTATGGAACTAACTATATTTGGGCTTCTGATGTCATGCAAAATTGTGTTGTGGCAAGCAAAATTAACTTCACTTAGGGTTGTCACTTAGTGGCATCTAAGCTCCTACAAGCCAGTTGCAGCCCTCAAAGTTAACTTACTATATGGCAATATACACCAGAATCCTATATCACCATGTATGTGATGTAACTTTACATATCCTTAGTTATGTAGCACAAATGTTAAGAATTCTTGTTAGTGAATTGTGAAGATTTATAACAGGACATCAAAAGAGTGCCTATTGTGCATCAGAAGTGATGCGGTGCACATCAGGACTCATGAAATGAGTATCAGGACCAATGCAATGTGCATCCATTGTCCATCAGTTCTGTTGCGCAATGGTAACTTTGCCAGCTCTGCTACATAGTAAAGTAACATCAGCCCTCTTCTGGATACAAATGTCATGGAACTGCCCAGTTCTAATTCTCACAGACATTAGTCCACTTACTGTAACTCTCCAACAGGGTTCTAGCCATTTAGATTTAAATGAAAAAGGGACATGGGAAAAATAAAATCCTATATGATCCTATTTCAAAGTAGAGATCCAAAGGACAGGCCTCTGTGAGCCCAGCTGTCTCTTAGAAAAAGACTTCTCCTTAGAGAAATTCGGACACAAGGTTCAGGAAACATGCAGACAGAAAATGAATCCAAAAGAAAAATGTTAGAGGAATTTTAAAAAGAAGGTAATGAAGCTACACCCTCATCAGAGGGAAAGAAAGGGGAAAATAGAAAATTAAAAAAAAAAAAGTAAATGTGGGGTAAGAGCCAGCATGATGTAGTTTGAGCTTTGGACTACAGCCCTGGAGACCAGGGTTTGATTTCCCCCCTCAGCCATAGAAATCAGCTTGGTGACCTTGGGTGAATCACACACTCTCAGCCCCAGAAAACTCTGTGACAGGTTTGCCTTTGGGGTTGCCATAACCCAGAAATAACTTGAAGGCACACGATTTATATATATATATATATATATATATATATACACATACATACATACATATATACATACACACATACACATATATATACATACATACACATACACACACATACATAAAAGGGGGAGAAGGAAAAGACAGTTGCTTTTGTATGAGATGGCTGAAGAGTGAAGAAAGTCATAGCTTCCTGATTTGAAGGGGTAGTTGTAATTAATCCTATGTCATCCCACTTTTCCAGCTGTTTTTAAAAAGTTCTGGTTTCTCTTTCTTCTTCTTATTTCCCCTCTTCATCCTCTGCTTATTTCAATTCTGTGAACTGAGTTCAAAGTACTAAAGTAGTTTGCATGCAAATGAGTCATCAGTGGGGAGATAACAGGAAGGGACAGAATTCTGTCCTTCTCAGTGGACTCAGCCAAAACTAGCAGCCTCTCCTACTTTGTCATTAATAACTTTTTCCATCTTGACCACAATCTGCTTGGCCACATGTATCCTTGCTTTCATCTCTGAAATGTTGGATTACTTTTCCACTTTGAAAGTTTGCAGCAACTGAAGTAAGACAATGACAAAGGGAGAAGTGGGAGGACACAAGAGAAATTGAGGCATTTTAAAAGCATCTGAAAAAGTGTGATGACTGATAATTAATTGGGACTGTCTCTGCCAAAGCACGACAGTTGGAGGTTATAGATTCACATGGTAGTATATACTTCATGTACTCTCAAATATTCTTTCTATCTATTTTAATTTGTACCATATACATCCATATTAAGTCACCCTTAGTATCCATAAATACGTTCCATGAAGGATACCACTGCTTTTGGAATTTTTGATTTTGTTGTATTTTGCTAAATGATCAACATGGCTACCCCTGAATATTTTTCTTCCTGCATTTCAAAAATACCAAATTTAGCAACAACAGGAAAGTCCTAAACAAGAGGGAACCAAAAATATCTTTGAGGTTTTCTACTTCCAACAAAGGCAAAGCTCTTTCATTGGACAACAGTTTGAGACTATAATTTGGCAAATTTTACGTATATAGAACCTTAAAGTGTTTCCAGCTGTAGCAGTACAGAGACTCCTTGAGAAATTCTGCCTAACAAAGAAGCAGTTAGCTTTGTACAGGACACAGAGAGCTGGATCTCAAGAGAAGTACTTTTCTGTTGCTGACAGAATTGAAATTTTATTATCTGTCTTTTATGGCTTTTGATCTTTAGTCTTCACAAGGCGAGTAAGGGGAATGGCTTCTCCCTGCATTGAAATCCCTCAGTGTCATCTTAATTGACAACATCTCAGACAGAATTTAGACATCATCACTGTTTTTCTGCTGTATGATTTTAAACATTCTTACCTGATGAAGAAGGTAGTGAAGCTTCAAAAGCTTACATAATGTATTTTATGCTTTGGAGCTGGCCCCCGAAAAGGTATCACTACTTGTTGAATTTTTTTTATTTTGTTGCATTTCATGGAATAACAAGTCAAGTCAAGTTCCTTTCAACTCGTGATCATTCCTTTCAGAATAACAAAAAGGCTACCCCGATTATTTATGTTCCATGAAGTTTCCCTTCCTCCACATAACAGATCAATAAGATTTGTTTGCAAGCTTTCCATAGAATGTGATCCTTCTCACAGTAGCAGTAGCTACGGGTGGTATAAGGACAGTCTGGGGTGGTTCTAACTTGCTACATCCCATCCCCCTTTTACTTCACGCTTCTTTTATTCTGCTGTGATGTCATGATACTTTGCAACCATGAAGCAATGGCAATTTACTGCCTCCAGGTGGAGCACCACATTGCTGGAGACTCTATAGATGTTAGAATATGAGTTAGGCTACCCGACTGGGTACCACATATGAATTTCATGAAGTGCAATGACTGCAAACTCCCACCATGCTGTCTTTCAGATTTGTCACTTTTTGTGAAGATGGGATGTGCCATATTATTTAGACTTGTGGTGCATTATTGAATCTTTTCACTGTTACAGAAAAACAAAGTACTGTGTGTATGTTTTCTTTCTGAAGTGATCTAGTGTATCCACTGCTGTGAAAAGTAAGGGGAGCTAAGTTTACAATTTGTCATAGACAGTAAGAACATTCATTCTTGTTCCTTTATGGAAAGGTGCCTGGAAGTCATTTAACTCAAGAGGGATGTCAGGAAGGGAAACAGAGAATAGAGAAGGGTATTGCAAATGGGTTTATACTCATACCACCAAGATGGCGTTATGAGTATGGAATAGGGACAGGAAGAATATTTACAAAAAAATTAAAACTGCTGCTTAAATATGTTTCTCAAGTCTCTGGAAACCTTGAAAGGAGGAATCCTGGAATATATAGAATTTTAACAGTTTAGGATTTATTCTGCTCAAAACTTGGAGGTCAGAAGTTTTTTCCTACAAAAACAATATTTCTGCACAAAAGAGAGAGAGAGTGCAATAGAGAACAAGAGCTATTTTCTGTACAGAAAATGCTATTTTCTGCACAATAAAAATAAAAATAAAAATGCAACTTTTGCACAGAATAAATCCTGAACTGCAAATAGCCTTTGAAAACTGCACAATTTTCTAAAGTTTTCTTGCAGGAAGAAGAAAATTGCTATTATTACTTGTTGCTTCCTTCAGGAATAAAACTGGCAAAGAATTATACCCTAGTGTAGAAAAATGTAGCACACATT
Source organism: Ctenosaura bakeri (assembly GCA_948474755.1). Lineage (NCBI taxonomy): Eukaryota > Metazoa > Chordata > Lepidosauria > Squamata > Iguanidae > Ctenosaura > Ctenosaura bakeri. Next base: position 1,276,179 of record CAOLHI010000313.1, read on the forward strand.
TGCAGTACAACTAAACACACATAAACTAGAAAGTTATTATAGTTGAGAGAAATGTTCTAGCTTTATTGTGAAAAGGTTTAAAGTATTGGTGATACAAGGAAAAGATATTGTTTTCGGGGGAGAAGGACTTGGGCATTTTATGAACTAAGGACAGGAACAGACATATACCATAAGCCACTAAAAGCATACATTTCCCCAACTGAATCAGCCCTATGGCTTTTTCAAGCTGTGTCAAGAAAACATATTTGGGATTGCTATGTTCTCCATGCAGCAAAAAGCAACAAAGTCAAAAATCCACAAAAGAGCAATACCTTTATTGCCCAGCTGAAATGCACAAAATACATTGTGGAGGTTTTCAAAGCTTTACTGGCTTCTTCATCAGGCAAAAATCATACAGGAGAAGAAAAGTGACAATGTCACAGACCTACTTCTGGTCTCAAATGTTACTTCTATTGTCAGTTACTATGGTCTAGAGAGATATCCCTTCAGAGAGGCCACTCTCTTTCTTGGCCAACCATGGATAAAGGGCAGTAAAAGATAGGTAAAAACATTTCAACTCCATTAGCAACATCAGCAAAAGAGAAGTAACTTTTCTGTTGCTATTACAGTTGAAATTTTATCAATTGACTGGTTTATTGATTGATTTTATATCCCACCTTTCTCCCAAATGGAATCCAAGTCTTTTACCTGTCTTTTCTTGCCCATTTGAAACCACTTTTGGATGAAGATCCAAAAGAGATGGACATATCAGCACAACACATCCAGAATTATAAAAACATTAGTTTCTGGAGGACTACCAATCCCAGAATTCCCCAAGCTGCATGGTCAGTTGATTCTAAGAGCTGTAGTCCAGAAAGTACCTTTTGTAAGCTCCATATATAATAGCCATATTTACAGTGCAGGAGGTAGGAAAATTGTAGACATGGAAGAAAATGGTTTTGGGCACTGCAGGTGTTAACATCCATTTGAAATAAAGAGGCTGCAAAATGTTGTTTGTCTATGTCTGTGGGTGATCTGACTTAATTCTCACTTATATGTAAATCAGAACAGAGATATTCTTTAGACTGTGCATTTCTCTAACATTTTTGATGCAGTTCTCTTTTTTAAAAAAATGCTTCAAAACTTCATACATTAGGGGAAAGTTGCATACAAAACTAGATTATTCATGGGAAGTTGTGTACAAAAATGCATGCATTAGGGAAAGAAACATACAAAATACATATGTGAAGAAATGCTGCATATAAAAATCAATGCAAATTTTTATTAGATTTTTTTAAAAAACACTTTTCACATTAATGCAGATGTTAGAATGAAGAGATTTATGACCAGATGCATATGAAGCTGACATGAACCAAACATACACTGATTTATACTCCTTAATTGGAGGCACAAAATTTTCCCCTAAACACACATAGACACCTGTTGGAAATGTTTTCTATGTAGCCACAGTCATGCTAGATTCTCCATCTGGCCCAATTTCAAAATTACTTTGTCAACAACATTTGCATTATGTCCATGTTTATTGGAATAATTTATCTATCTCTTGAACCATTTGAATAAATGAGATGGCTCAGTGTGTAAAAATGGAAGCAATCAATTAAATTTGGCCTAAAATCTGCATACTCAATACAAAATTTCTTCACCTAATTAATTTTTTCATCCCCAGTTACTCCACCTTATTTGTCTTTTAAAACTAAATTGTTTGCTATCATTAATCACACACAGTATGAAGGTCATACCTGCTATTTTCTTAAGTCTGCTAGGATAGTACATCAAACAACCACAGAGAATTATGTTGCTCAGTAGTGTCATGGTACTTAAAGGTATGGAATCTAGAAGTTTCATTTTGACTTAAGAATAAAGTTTTAATTTGTGGGGGAAGTAGTTGTCAGCCACTAAAGTCTATAGAATCACTATTTTTAAACAGTAATCTTAAACCTAGGCTATAGTTGAAAATCAAATGTAATTAATTCTATACAGCAAAAGCACCAATGAGATGTTTCAATGGGTGAAAGTTTTTGGTTCCTCACATGATCTCCCAATCTTCATTTTAAAACACAGCTGAGACTAGAAAGATAAGATTTCATCTAGATCTTAATAATGAGTCCACCACATCCAGTCTTTCCAAATCTGGTGCCTTCCACTAGTGATGGACTTAGCTGCTGTTGTTGTTGTGTAATTTTCAACTTATGGTGACCCCAAGGCAAACCTATCATGGGGTTTTCTGAAGCTGAGAGTGTGTGATGCACCCATAATCACCCAGTGGGTTTTCGTGGTTGAGTGGAAAATCGAACTCTAGTCCAATGCTCAAACCACTATGCCATGCTAGTATACAAATCTCATAATCTCTAGCTAGTCAAGTTCTCAGATCTTAAAAATCTTGGTCACATTTGTGCCATATTTGTTTCTGAGGGACTCTTCACCTTTAACATCCATTTCACAGGCAGGTATGACTGCTCTTTTCCATCTTGGGAGCAACAGTACTGATTAAACAGGACGGATCCAAACAGGGAAGGAATTCATTTCCATTTGTTTTTGAATAATTCATCCAAATTCATAATTTTCTTCAACTTGAGATTTGAAAACCAAGCATGCAAGGCAAAGCAAAACTGTTGGGTTGTCCCATCCTTGCCTGGTAAACAGTAACCTATAATTACTCATCTATCATAATTATATGGAAAATTTGTTATCTGTAATAAGAACAACATCTGTTGAGCTTTTAGTGAAATTATTGATAAAAAAAATGCAAAAATGAAGGAAAGTAGAAATGCAATAGGGATATTTATTCAAAAGGAAGGAAGGACTTCATTCCTATAATAAAAGACAGAGAAATCATTCCTTGGCTGCAGTCCTATGGTCACCTAAACAGGAGTAACCACCATTAAAAATAGTGATTGTTCATCTGAGCAAATATGTTTTATTGCACTGCTGGAATGGTTCTTTTACAAGGAGTACTATACGCTTTTGGTAGTGGGGATAATTAAAGATAATCTGTGCATCATTTCTGCATTGCAGCAAAATTATGATAATATTGAGACATATTCTGAAGCAACCATGTAGATAATAATAAAAGAATGCTGATCATTTTCTGAAGTTAGAGGTTTTAGTAAACAGTGAGGGCCATGCTTCTATCTTTCCGAATGAGTCCTGCAGCACTTTAAAAGCTAAATTTATTACAGCATGATCATTTATAGACTAGAGCCTACTTCATCAGTGACATGATCATCTCAGCTTGCCATGAGTTGAGGACATGAATCATTAAAGGCTGTAGCCTTTTTGATTTTGAACTGATCTTATATTTCAACACTTCACTGTGAAAGCATGTTACGTGTCATGGCTTAAATGATGATGAATTCCCAAGGGTTTTCTGAACCTGCAAGATATAAATAAATAATGTGGATGCACATTACTTTAAGGAGTAGATAATGCATATCTGGATCCAAATAATGATTCTTGGAAGTGAATAGAATTGAAGTAGACAACTCTCTCTCTCTCTCTGGGGTGGTGGTGGTGGTATTGTAGCTCCGTGATGACTTATCTCGGGCTATCCTGCTTGGGCTATCCCGGTCTGAATGAAAAAAAAAGTCTGGATGGGCATAGGTGGTGTCTCCTGAAGTAGAATTCAGAGGGGCCTTTAAACGGTCTTTGTTCAGATGTGGTTTCTATCTTCCATTCAAAGAAGCAATTAAGGCAGGGATATGGTACTGTTGTCTCCTCTAAATGTTTTAGATTACAACTTTCACATTCATTTGTCACTGTTTATCCTGGATTGAGCTAATGGGAATTATAAAGCAAAATATCTGGAGCCTGAAGATTCCCCACCTTTGAACTAATCCATCCTGGTTGCTGCTCAACCACTCCCTTTGCAGACTGAGGGACAAGACAAGAGGAAAAGAAAAGAAGAAAAATGTGGAGAAAGGAACCTGGAGCAATTCTGTGGGTAGTAGCTACATATGTTCATGACTGGTGAAGACTTTAAAGAAACAAGTACTAATTCTCATGGAAAATCCATAATCATGTAAGGAAACAGGATCTACAATCCCAAACAAAAAGAATTCAAAGTATAATATTTCTAGCTATGTATTTTTTTTCCTGCATTCAATCTTTGTCAGAAGTAAGAAGACCTTTCCATAAAGCACATGGTCTTGGATTTAATATCAGGTTGCAGGCTGTGAGTACAGAGAGGAGATAGGAAACAAAGATTTGAAATAAAGCCTGTCCCTAGAGAGACACACAGAAGGATTTCAGATGAGAGGAAGAAGCATGTGGAACAGGTAGCACAAATTAACTTTGTCCCCTGTTCCCACCCATCATCACTTGTGAAATGGCCCTATGTTTGTTTTGATTTTCACATTAAATGGATTCTGTGTCCAGTCTGAAAGTGGAACATTTCTACAGGCGTATCTGGTGCAGTGCTTTTGGTTCTTCAGCTGTCTGCTTCCTGCTTTCCAATATACACTGGATTAGACTACATATGGCTGGAGAGCTGAAAACGGCCTCAAGGCAGTTCTGTGCTGTCACAGGAATCATGTTAGCTTCCCTAGAATATCAACCTCCATTATTTTTTAAAATAAGTTTATCACTTCTCTCTCCTAAGCACTTGGGCTGTAAACTTCATATCAGGAATATTTCATAAATCTATTATTTTTTCCCCCTAGTCACAATCTGTTCTTTTGCACTCCTTTTTATAGCTTGTAAAACAGACATACACACACATAGAGCCTCCCAGACAACAGGGTCTCTTCAGAATGCTGTAGTGTAAAATCAAAGGTGTGAGAGTACCTGGCACAAGCCCAAGACTTTTGAATGCCTAACTCTTAGAAGTCTGGATTTGAATTCCTATATATACAGTCATATTTATGCTGAATTAAATTTAGCCCCCTCTGCCCCTCACAACCCTCTCTGTAGTTTCCTCATTTTTAGCATGTATATGGGGCAAGCTGGTACAACACAGTTCTCTTAATGTCAGGGAAATTCCTTCCTTTTCAGTTTGGGGGGTGCAGATGAGTGACACATTTCTGTTCAGGTCATATTTCAAGAATTTACCAAATTAACACATTCAAGATCGGGGGGGGGGAAGTGAGGAGAAAAAAATGCAAACAGAAACAAAGTATAAGAGAAAATGAAACCGAGACCATTTCCACACTACACTTGTTACAGTGCTATTATCCCACTTTCAACATTCTATGGAATCCTGGGTTTCGTAGTTTAGGGAGGGGCCTTTAAATTCTCAGCCAGAGAGCTCTCTGGCCTCAGTAAACTACAAACCCCAGAATTCTACAGGATGTTGAAAGTGGAATAATAGCACCATAACAGTGTTGTGTGGAAATGACCTGACAAGTCTGCTCATCTCTCCATATGACAGAATTCACACTGATAGCCAGAGTGGATTAGGCAAATAGCAGATCTAGTAAATCAGTAGATGTTTTGCAAGAGATCAGCAAGGATCTCTACTTTCTAAATAATAACCACCACCACCACCACACACACAGACACACACACACACGCACCAAAAAAAAGTGTGACTACTTATACTCCATCAAAAAGAAAAAAATGTATCACCAAAACCACAACCAACTTCCTTGAGAGTTTAATATGCTACATCTGGGAAGAACTTCTAAATTTAGAAATATTCTCTTAATTCTCTTAATAATTATTTTGTTTTCTGAATTAAACAGAGCAATAATATATCTCACTATAGTCTGACAGTATCTGACTAGCTAGAATTCATGTGTGCTGAATCTGCTGTTCAGATGCTAAAATTGATGGGCAAAGTCAAATCTCTGATCTCTCCTCTTATGGGTCATTTCCTTGTCTTTAAATCAAACTTGAACTGGACACCCCTCCAAACAGGGGATGCTTTCAGGCTCTGTGTAAATTGCTCTGCTTTTCTTCACTTTAACTGCAGGCAGAGAAAGACTGGCCCAAGTGGTTGAGTAGAAATTAAAAAATGGATATTCTAAGTCACAGGTCAACATTCTTATCAACTACATCATGCTGGCTCACTTATATCCTGTTGTGTGCCTTCAAGTCATTTCTAACATACAGCAAGCCTAAGAGGAACCTATCATGAGGTTTTCTGGTGCGGTGAGTGTGAGACATGCCCAAGGCCACCTAGTGGGTTCCCATGGCTGAGTGGGGAATTAAACCCTCGTCTCCAATGCTCAGACTATATCACACTGGTTCTCTTATACCACTGTATTTCCCTATTAATTGTAGTTACTGGACTCTGTGCTCTGAGGCATCTATTCTGCTTTCCATCTCTCCCACTATTTTACATCTGGTTTGTGTTCCTAAAGAGTTGTAATGAGGAAAACAACAATAACAAAAAACCCACCAAATGAGTTCCTAAAAGCCTGAAGTATCTTCATAGCTGATAAAGAATATAGGATAGAGAATTTTGGTAATGTGGATTTGAGTGGTCATGTAGCTCACTCAGTGGATTTAGATGAGCCCATATGTGTGCATGTGCCTTCTAGTCACCTGTTGATTTATGGCAACCCCATGATTTTTCTTAGGGTTCTTTTAGGCAAGGAATTGTCATAAGTAGTTTTTCCATTTCCTTCCTCTGAAATGTCACATACAGTACCTGGTATATATTGGCAGTACTATCCCTGTACTAGCCAGGGCTGACCCTGCTTGGGTTCCAAGATCATAAAGGATATGGTGTCTTTCTGGTATTTAATACAGTTTAATCTATATCACATGCTTGTTGTGCTAATATAAATGGGGCATGTTCAAGACTGGAATGCTGCCCCCATAGTTGTCCCCAGTGGGGGAAACTGGTCAAATGTTCCAAGTTCCTTGGGATCTAGGATCCTTATACTTCCGATGCCTCAATGAACATATTCCTTGTGCTGTGATGCTGCCAAAAGAGAAGTGCCCCTGAGTAGAGGGAAGTCCATAGATGTCTCCTTGTTACAATCCCTGAGATTGAGAGCATTTGCAGCTAATCCAGTGCCATTTCCCAGCTGTGTGAGAACGAAGAGGAAAATAGCGTTGCTACCTCTGAGACTCCACTTTTGGTCATACTAAATATGACACAGGGAGGAAGGAAGGCCAGAGATACCTTCTCCTGAGCACTAAACAGGATCAGCTCTGCCCTCGTGGTGGCCTCCTCTTGGCCCAGAAACCCTCCAAAGCCTGATCTTCCATAGTGGAAGGTCAACCTCTCAATGAGGAAGAACTATTTCTGGAACTCTTTCAAGGCCTCAGACAACTTAATCTGGCCTTGGATAGCTCCATCTGTAGTAAAGATGTGCAAATTTTGATATTTCTCATAGTAATAATTTTACTAATAATCATTTCAGTGGATGTGGAGGAAAATTTACTACTTTCCCGGCATTTTGAACCTGATAACCCTACATATGTATGAACTAGGTTAGGGCAACTAAAACTGAATTAAGAGCTGTCTTGGCCTATATGAGCTAACATTTTGTTCACACAGTAGCCTTGTTAGAAGCTCACAAGGAAGACGTAAGCTCAACAGGAATCCTCATCCAGGGTTCTGCTCCCCAAAAGCTGATATGCAGGTGACCCCAAAACCCAGATACTACAATGTATTTAGTGTGAAATTATGGTGAAAAATTTGGAAAGAGTATAAAAACTGGAAAATGGGAAGCAGGCTAGTAGCTTTGGAAATAAAAAGGAAAGATAAAACTAGGAAGAGATTTCAAATCTCTTTCACAGCAGTCTTTTTTTTTATGAGAAGGAAAACAAAATAAGTAGTTTAGCTTACAGGCTGATAATAAAACAGGAAAACAGATGGGTGGAATGATAAAGGATAAGAGAAGGTCTATGGCATAGCTCATTAAACACAGTTTGTAATTTGTTTGCAAATTTTTATGAGAATCTCTGTAACAAATAAAAGTCTGAATTAGGAAAAAATTATTGAAAATTTAGGCAAGCCAAAACCAGTCCCATTAAGGCAATGACATCCCACTCAATTGGCTCAACAATGTTTCAGAGTTTCAGAACGGAAGTACATGCCAGCCATAATAAACTATTTTAGTGGCTGCTGCTCACAATTCCTATGAAGAAGTGCATAACCCTGGAACAAAAATGAGGAAGAGATGGGGACAAAACAAGAAAGAAAAAAAGAAATGTGGCAGCACCTTTAAGACTAAGTGGTTTTATTTTAGCATGAGCTTTCATGGATATAAGCCCACTTCTTTAGGTGTAATACAGAGTGATGGTAAGACGTTTTTTCAATGTTTTTACTGTTGTGGGAGTGGGATAGGATGTAATGCGATACAGAAAGATGCAAATCATATCCCTTCCCCAAATTTTCAAAGGGATGAAGAAGATGAAACAGGTTTTTCAGATCTTTACAGTGGTCAGTTAGTGTTGATGTACGAAAGCAATAAATCTGCTCACCAAAAGTCAATTTCTCTGAAGATTCCTTTTCTTATATGTGCACTAGTGAAGCTTCTTGCATTAACACATGCAATGTGCCATGAAGCCATGGTCTTTGTTCATTCCATTGATAATGGATAGAGGTGAATATGATTCAGTTCTGTAGTTTCTAGTTTTCCATTGTAATTTCTTTGTTTGGAGACAGCAACCTGTTAATCACTTACTATATGTCCAGGAAGGTTAAAATGTTCTGGGCCTGGTTTTTGGGATTGCCATTTCTAATGTCAGCTTTGTGTCCATTAACCTTCTTGTGTAAATATTGGTCATTTCCACACTAGACTGTTATAGTGCTATTATTCCACTTTTAACATCCTAAGGAATCCTGGGGTTTGCAGTTTAAGGAGGGGCCTCAAAGGCTCCTCCCTAAACTGCAAACCCCAGGATTCCATAGGATGTTAAAAGTGGAATAATTGCACTATAACAGTCTAGTGTGGAAATGGCCATTGTTCTGTTTGTCCAGTGCAGAGTGCAGAGAAGCCTTACTGGCACAGGATGACATATATTCCATGGACCATCTGCTGACTGAAAGCAACTTGGGACTTCATTCAAGATTATGCCAACAGCATAGCTTTCTGAAGCTCACTGCACATATAGGCATAAAGATTGAGGGAATGGAGGTTCAGCTCAGTAACCTGTCAAACTGAAAGCCTTTCTAGGCTATAGTTCATCCAGTGGTGGAGCTTGAAGTTTGTGGAGGGGGGCAGAAGAGGGCACAGGGCTACAACAGGAGGGGCAGGGCCACAGTGCATGGTGCATGAAGGCATGGCTACAAGCTGGGACCCCCCAAAAAAAAATTGCCTCTATCACCCCCCTGTCCCTATGCAACTGGGTTCAGCTAATATATGAAAACACCTAACATCTAAGAGTTGTATCTATCTGGTATTGCCATATCAAATCCAAGCAGTGCCTACAAGATTTAGCCCGTTTAATGTTCTCTGTAAAGCCAGAATTTGCTGCTGAAGAAGCAGTCTGAGTATGAATATTCATGCATGGAAGAAGAGGAAAGCAGCCATTTAGGCTGTATCTTTTGCACTGTCTGAATGTATATATTGACTTATTTCATTTTCACGTAGAAGAACAAGTAATTTCAAAAGTTTTCTCACCACTAAGGGAGATTACATGAGTTTATGCACATTTTTCTTTCTTTTTTTTTTCATTTTGGGAAAAATTCATATTTCTGAAAAAAATATTTGGATAAAAACTTTTTTTTCCATGAAAAACAATTTGTCTTATTTGATGTCTGTATAAAAATGAGCTTTTTGTTCAGCTGATATTCTTTCTTTCTCTCTGCATCCCCTTTTACTGTCAAGTATACAGGCCCAAAAAATACCGTGTTCTTATCGTATATCAAAGGAAGGATGTGATTTATTACTTTAGGAAATGGAGGAGCTGAAGAACTCATGTGCATGTGTGTGTCATTCTTTTTGTAGCCCTTTGGGGCTTGCTTTGTACTCCTTGTCTTGTCCTCTTTAGCTCAGATAAAATATGGCTTGTGAGGCTTTTTAACATTTCTGTTCATCCGGGAGTTAATTTGAACGTTTGGAAAACACCTGATAGTTTGGACGCAAACATCCTGTGAAGGTTTATGACCAGGATTAACAAATATAATTTTCTTTATCCCACTTTTCTGTGATCTCACTCATCCCATATCTCATCTGACATATTTCCTACATGTATATAAAAGGCTTGAATGTTGTATTCCATTAATACATTTGGAGAAGTAGATTGCGATATATAAAGGTTCATCCTAAGATAAATCTACCAGTTCTAAAAGTGCTACAGATTTCACTCCCCTTTGTTTTTCTACAGCCCATTGAGTCTGTAGCTAGCTATATTTGTTAGCTAGATGCAAATGTAGCAGTTTTCTGTCTTGGCTGAGTACCATGCCATTACTGACCTGAGATTTCACTGGCTTTCCACTGGGATTCTTTTAAGATATATATTGCCTCTTAAAGTTAGTGGGAAAGATCATGAAACTTATCAAAATGTCATTATTAAATATTACCAGGCAGAAATAGACAAATGCAATAACTAGATAAAACAATTGGGAGCAGAAGGGAAATGACAACTAGACATCTGGGTTGGCTCCTGGTCTATTTTAAAACTCCATTATATTTCATCTGTTGACACCAGAGCTATCTTTCCATCTGTCTCCTCTTCTTAATGGTTTTTTTGCAAAAGTAAGTGGCACTTAGAGCAGTCCCTAAGACATATTCCCAGCTGCTCACATTCAGTGCAATGGCTGCTTGCTGACCATGAGTATCTATAATAAATAATGGCCCAATTTCTATTATGAATCCCAACTGGAGATTTGGCATTGAATCAATGGGTTTTACCTACATGTTGAGTCACCATTAAATAATTGATTCAGTGGATCTATTTTAGGTGAGACAGGATTCCAGCCACAATTTCCAGCATGATCCTGGGTATTATAGCTATGAGCTCTCAAAAGAACTTGGGCTATGCTCTAACCAGGAAGCGATCTTGGAAGCAGGTGACTGGAATGAAAATCTGTTGGGCAGTTAAACCAGCCCAGGTCAGTCACAGGTTATCCAGCAGGAATGAAGGGAACAAGGAGTAAGCCAGAAAGGAGTAAAACAGAGTAATAGCAATAGCATTTATTTCTATACCGCTTATCAACTGAGTGTTATCTAAGCGGTTTACAATGTATTTTTTAGCCAATTGCCCCCAACAAGCTAGGTACTCATTTTACCGACCTGCGGAAGGATGGAAGGCTGAGTCAACCTTGGAGCCGGGCAGGATCGAACTCACAAGCTTGTGGTTGCAGTACTAGCATTTAACCACTGCGCCACCAGAGCTCCCAGTCCAAGGTCCAAGGAACACAAAATGCCAAAGAGTACTGATAGTCACCAAAATGGATGGTTGTAGGCAACAAAGCTGCAAGGGCACTGCTGGAATATTTATAACCATATGTCTCAGGACATAAGGTGCCTAATTAGTTAGCGTCTCTTACTTAAGAGTCTCTGGGATCAACATAGCTTCTCTTTATCCCTCCTGTGCTGAGCAAATGGCTGCACTGCATCTTCAACCTCCTGCTACAGAGTAGCCCCCCCGCACCTCAGTCCCCAGCACCTCTGACTCAGAGGGACCACCAATATTAGATGTTGTAAATTCCTGGCACTCTGGCTCGTGTCTGGATCATCCAGCTCCAGATGGTGAGTTATGACAGAACATACTGACCATTTCCACACTGCACTGTTATAGTGCTATTATTCCACTTTCAAGATCCTGTGGAATTCTGGGGTTTGTAGTTTAGTGAGGCCAAAGAGTTCTCTGACTGAGAATTCTAAATGCCCCTCTCTAAACTACAAACCCCAGGATTCCACAAGATATTAAAAGTGGAATAATAGCACTATAACAGTCTACTGCAGAAATGGCCACTGAGTCCAATGGAACTTACTTATGGAAAAATATTGGAAAAAGAAATAAGATCAAATCAATGTGTCATTCTTCTCTTCCCTTTTTTTGTCCTGATTCTATTCATTCTTTATTAAAGAGGGGGAAAATTGACATTCTAGTTGTTTTAGATTATGTTTAATTAATTAATTAATCTCCCCTCCCTGCTTTTTTAAATACTGGGAACTCATGGTGGCTTACCACATGAAAACAAAGGCAATTAAAACTGCTTGCAAAGACATCAGTAAAAATATTTTGAAAGCTATTGTTAAAATGCAATTAAAGAAAGTATAGAATTAAAATCCCTCAAAACAGATGTGTTAAAGAGTATACACTTGCAAAATAGCACAGTGTCAGAACAGGTTTGTGGGACAGAAAAACTTTTATTTGCCAACAGAAGGACAGCAAGGAGACCTCCTTAAAGAGAGAAGTCCAAAGCCTGAGAGCAATCACTAAGAAGGCCTTCTTCCATGTTATCACCAAATATACTGACAAGGTTATGGAACTGAGAGAAAGGCCTCCTCAAATTATATTAGAGCATGATGATATAGCTACAAGTTGTGATTGGATTCTTATCATGATTTATGTCTGTTGACGTTCACCTGCATAGGATATTTCATGCCATACCAATGCTTATATATCTACCAAGTAACACACACATTCTGTTTTTACAGTTTTTTAATGAATTTGTGTAGATTGAGCTGATCTCTCTATTTATTATTTATGTTTCTAAAACATCTGAAGTCAGTAATCTTATGTTCTTGATTTTTCAAATTGGTTGCTGTATCCCCCATTGCTGGCTATGCCACCTGGGGTTTTCTGCAGGTGAAATAAAAAATATCTGGAGGATCATGGTTTACCCTCCCTTACTGCACTGTGAGAATTAAGATAGCTATAGTTGTCCAAGTATTTGCATATTAACAACCATGTAAGCCTCCCAAGTGCTTACTTCTGAGGACTCTTAGTTCAGCTAGGATTCGTGGTATGCACCATACAGCTTAAGAAATGCTTACTTTCCTTATCACTGTAATAAAGGAACACTGTGGTAAGCTTACAGGATGTGTAAATGAAATGAGAAATTCTTAGGAACATTGAAGTTACCAAAGCATATTGCTGCTTTGGACAGAAGCCAGTACCAGATGCTTCACAATACAGCAAAATGTTTCTAGACAATTGCATGATAGTATACCAGGGGAAATCCTTCTTACTCCCTATCCATTTGTACAAATCTAATATCTAACAGAAGTAGTTTTTGTTGCTGCTGCTGTTGTAGAACATATGTATTTTCTTTTTCAAAGTTGTTGCTTCCTAAGGTAGGATTCTGTAATGCCACCCCCACACCATCTCTCAATCCATTATTTTCACTGTGGCATAAACAACATATTTAGATTTTAGAACTGTGACATTATTATATATTTGTTGAATTTGATAAATGCCTCCTAAAGTAGACATCATGAAATAGATTTATCGAGGTATAGTAAAATTCCATTTAAAAAATATGAATATTTAATAATAAAACAATACAATATGGCAAGATTTACATGAAACAATAGAATTAATCACAACCAAAAAGACACGTATGGACTCAGCATAATCAGATATGTTGTTATTGCTGATGTTTTGTGTCTTCAAGTCATTTCTGACTTATGCTGACCCTAAGGTGAACCTATCACAGGGTTTTCTTGGCAAGATTTGTTCAAAGAGGGTTTGCCATTGCATCTTCTGAAGCTGAGAAAGTTTAACTTGCCCAAGATCACCAAATGTAACTCCATGGCCAAGCAGGGATTCAAATCCTGGTTTCCAGAGTCATAGTCCAATTCTCAGACCACAACACCACCCAAAATACAATCCCCATCAGGAACAAGTACTAAAACCACACTGTGGGGATTAAATTTTTATAGCAAGATCCTATCCACTTTTAACATAGCATAAAGAGACCAGAGCCAGCATGAGGTAGTGGTTTCAGTGTTGGACTATGTCCCTGGAGATCAGAGTTTGATTCCTCACTTGGCCATGGAAACCTACTAGGTGACCTTGGGTGCATCACATACTCTCAGACCCAGAAAACTCCATGACAGTTTTGCCTTAGGGTCATCATGTTACCCTGTACGTTGTGGGTCCCGGGAGGGGTGCCCAAATAGCCAAACAACAACACAAGATGGGGAATTAAGCTCAAGCACTCTCTTAAGCTAATGAGAGGCAGGGTAACTTTTACCCTCTTTTACCCTATATCTACAGCTTCAGGTCAGAGAGCGTAGCCAGACAAGTTTTAAAGTAACAAAAATAACATTTCATGAGGACAAACAACACAAAAGACATGACATACACTAGCTAACTGAGAAATAGAAAGAGAGAGCTTTGGGGAATAGGTAATACGACACCTGGTCTCGTAGTCCTGGAGAGAAGTGGAGGATGAGGAGAAAGAAAGCTCAGCGCAGTTCGCTGAGGGGACAACTTCGCTGGACAGAGCGGCAGCAAGGCTGGATGGAAGTCCAGGGTGATCTGAGGAGGACTTGAAAATGGGGACCTTTTTATAGGGTGGATTTTACCTACAGGCCATGCCATGCCCGGTGAAAACAAAGGAGAATTTGTAGCTGGACAAAGGCATTGGAAAAGGTCAGGTTTTGCATGATGAGCTTAGCGCTGGATGACAATAGTATGGCCAGTATGTTAATGGCCCTACATAAAGGAAAGGCACTCAGCCGTGCGTCTTTGTTTAGGTTCACGCTGAGCAAAGTTTTCCCTGAAGCATTGGAGAGGCTTAAGTTGCCTGCCTAAATGAGGTTTGGAATTTACAACCATTAATGGCCACGTCTAATACGTGCTTGTCCGGTGGACCTCTGCAAACACATGGAGTAGGGTGGCAGAGAAAGGTCAAGCAAAGGCCAAATTATTCGATATCAAAAGGATATCTAGTGCTCTCACCAGACATATCATAACCGCAGTAGCAATCATAAGTCAGAAATGATTTGAAGGTACACCACAACAACAAAAACAACAACGGTACTAGGGCCTAAGCGCCCTGAAGGCACCAGATCCCACCTAATTTTGGAGGCTAAGTAGGGTCAGTCCTGCTTCACACTTGGATGGGAGACCACCAATGAATACCAAGTGCTGTGGCCTATATTTTTAAGAGGAAGAAACAAGTGAAGCTACCTCTGAGGAATTCTTTGCCTCCAAAATTCATGGGGTCATACTAATTTGACAAGTGACTTGAAGGCACACACAAATTCATTGACATCATTACATTGTATTTTACAGTTGCCCAACTGCTTGTTCCAAGGGTTCAATGGCTTAAGCTAACCCATTGTGCAGTGCTTTGTCAAATCTTTACTAGCAGAATCAAAAGTGGGAGAGGAGGCAGCACTGATGCATGTGAAATAGTTGAGTGCAATGGGCACTGTACTTGTGCACCTCTGGGAAAGTACAACTGCTTGCACAATGATTTTTATGCTACTGTATTGCCCCAGCAGGATTGCATTTTTTCCATTCTATGACTGAACATGTGAGACAGTAGAAAACGCTTAGTCTGGAGCAAAAAACACAGCAATAGAGAGCAACTCCTCTAGGTTGTTGTGGGTTTTCCGGGTTTTGAGGCTGTGTTCTATCAGTATTTTCTCCTGACGTTTTGCCTGTATCTGTGGCTGGCATCTTCAGAGGATATTGCAATGTTAGTGCCTCCAGGAAAGAATTCTTCTCACCAACTACAAATCCTAGCATTCTGTAGGATGGAGCTGTGATAGTTAAAGTGGGGTCAAACTGCAATAATTATGCAGTGTAGATACACTCTAAGTTTGTGTATGCCTTAATTCTGTGGAGAAATCATTGCTCATTAATTGTTGCAATCATGTATTTAATTGTGTGCAGTTTAAGCATGGATTTTTCACCACAATGAATATAATACAGATTGTTTATGGCAACATTTTATACCTGAATATTGTGTTTCTAGGGATTCTTGGCTTTTTGTGTGACTTGAAACAGTAATCTCTTAGAGGGTAATTGAACTGAAAATTATAATGGACAATAGCTGGGTCTGCATCACATCTAACAGTCCTGACTTCAGAAGATCATAGTTTAATAAACCAGGAGTCATGATGGGTCCATATACTTTTCCTTGCCTCTTTTCTCCTTGCATACTATATTCAGCATTTTGATTGGCTTACATAATACCATTTGATACCATACAATTTTTTTTAACCACTAGTGACTGAAGTAGATAGCACACTTTAGAAAGTATTTCCATAAGCTTAATTGTCCTCAAAATTTTCCTCTGTGACTTTTGATGATGACATTTCTCTATTTGTGACTACAAGCTGAATATCAGACTATAATAGCAGCAGCACCAGCACTCTATGTCTAAAAATTTTGCTACAGCAGCTGGATTTTGACCAAAACCATGAGCTGATGTGCAGGAGTAGTTAACATCTGACTGCCACACATAAACAACTTGTGGTAGAGTTGTATATAGCTTCATATAACCAATAAAAAAGTCTGATTTTGATCTTGCAATGAAAATACAGTTTTTTTGGGGGGGTTAATTTCAATATTTTTAAAAATCCAATCTTAAAAAAAATTGGATTTTGACATTTTGTGCAAATCCGTTGCTACTCAGCAAGGTGATGGCTTGCTTTGAGAGAATGCAACTATACTGCTTATGCACTAAAATGAATTCAGGTTTATAGCAAGTTATAAAGCTGCTGTCTTGAAAACAAGCAGTAGTAGTCAGTTTCTGAGATGTTTATATGACTGGAAGTCACCACTGTCTATGATGATATCTGTTACAGAAGAAATTTAAGATATATTCAGCATCAAACTGAGATACATTACAGAGGTCACTTCCTCACTACACAACTATAGTGCTATTATTCTACTTTCAACCTCCTGTGGAATTCTGGGGTTTGTAGTTTACTGAGACCAAAGAGCTCACTGACTGAGAATTCTAAATGCCCCTCCCAAAACTATAAATCCCAGGATTCCACAGGATATTGAAAGTTGAATAATAGCACTATAACAGTGTAGTGCGGAAATGGCCAGAGTCAAATTTGTGATTGCGTTTTCATCTGAGGGATGAGTTACACAATGGAGTCATATGCATATCTACTCAGCGTAACTCCCGCTGAGTTCAATCAGATACATCTTCTGAGGACACTGAGTATAGGATTCCAGTCTTTAAAGGACAGAGATTGGAATGTAACGATGGGAAAATAATTATATGGTGTGTGTGACGAGTAATTATATCTAAGCGGCACCTGTACTTTCAGTGTGCTTCTCTGGGAACAGCATTTTTATCACATCTACTGATACAATTGCCAGGAACTACCTTGACAACCTCAACTAATGCTGTTTTAATGCTATGGCAGATTTTTAAAACATGCTCTT
The DNA here is from genome assembly GCA_948474755.1 of Ctenosaura bakeri. NCBI lineage: Eukaryota > Metazoa > Chordata > Lepidosauria > Squamata > Iguanidae > Ctenosaura > Ctenosaura bakeri. The sequence continues at coordinate 1,293,390 of CAOLHI010000313.1, forward strand.
AATGAAACTTGTCAGCAAAGTAGGTTAGCCAGTAGTTTGGATGACATGATAGCAACATTACTTTTACAATTGCCTTTTTTATTATTATACAAAGTATTTAAAATTGCTAGTAATTGGAGACTTCTTTCAGTTCTCTAGAGATTCTGTGGAAATGTTCAGCTACAGTGGCAGGTATCAATTGATAGCCTTCCCATGTGATTGGCTTTCTTTAATTAGATAAAGACATTCCTGTTTCAGCAGTGGGATGGGTTTCAATCAGTGTTTGCGAACTGTGTCATCAATAGGAGTATATTGTCAAGTTAAAGGGAGGTAATAATACCATTGTATTCTGCTTTGGTTAGACCTCATTTGGAATACTATGTCCAGTTCTGGGCACCCTAATTCAAGGAGGACATTGACAAGCTGGAACACGTCCAGAGGAGGGGGACTAAAATTGTGAAGGGTCTGGAAACCATGCTGTATGAGGAGTGGCTTAGGGAGCTAGGTAAGTTTAGCCTGGCAAAGGGTAAAAGGTGACATAATAGTCATGTTTAAATATTTAAAGGGATGTCATGTTGAATATCGAGCTAGCTTGTTTTCTGCTGCTTCAGAGACTAGGTCACAGAGCAATGGATTCAAACTGCAGGAAAAGAGATTTCACCTGATCAGGAAGATGTGGTAAGAGTCATTCTACAATGGAATATGCTCCCTCAGAATGCAGTGGAGTCACCTTCTTTGGAGGTTTTTAAACAGAGGCTGGATGGCCATTGCTGGGGTGCTTTGAGTGTGTGTTCCTGCATGGCAAGGGGTTGGACTCAATGGTCATTGTGGTCTCCTCCAACTCTATGAATCTCTGATTCTGTGATTGTTTTTCACTTTGGGAAGAGATTCAGACTATTGCCATGGCTGGTGACATGCACATTCTAGTGCATAATATTTTTGAGAGAGAAAGAGAGTAATAGAATCTTCACAGTTTTTCACACTTGTAAGCAAACTCCAGTGCACCATTATTCACACTCTATCTTTTTCTCAGCCCAGCTTTGAAGGCCAGCACAACCATTAGGCAGAGGTGGATGTCCAGGAAGCAGATCTGGACTGGGCCAGGGAACTATGGTTTACTGTAGTGTTATTACATTTTTTCACTGCTACAAAAGAGAACAGATCTTGAAGGGTGTTCTGTCTCCTGTGTCAAAAGAATTTGGCTAGCTTTGAGTAATATATAGCCTGAGCTGGGGCCTTTCCACACTACACTGTATTATTCCACTTACAACATCCTGTGGAATTCTGGGGCTTGTAGTTTACTGAGGCCAAAGAGCTCTCTGGCTGAGAATTCTAAATGCCCCTCCCTAAACAGAAACCCTCAGAATTCCATAGGATGTTGAAAGTGGAATAATATCACTATAACAGTATAGTGTGAAAAGGTGCTTAGTTGAGTGATGGGTATCTTTCACACAGTCCAGGCAACAGGTCTTAGGACAGCCCTGCTAGGTTGTAAACAAATGTCCTTTGAAAAGTGAAATATTCCTTTCCTGTCTCTATCCAGTGATGAAATCAGAGCTGACTACAAGAAAGGGTCAATACAAAAGTACGTAGAACAACATCTGTGTCAGAAATAAAAAACAAACAAACATGGCATGCTAATAGTGAACTCAATGGATAGTAAGAACATGGGTGATAAGCCTTGCAACTCCTATGCCAAACCCACTCTCCAATATGGAAGCCTTTCATACATGTAATGCACAGGTGGGTGACTACAGAAGGGGTCATTTTTCATCCATGTGCCCACAAGAAGACCACAGCAATGCAATCAGAAATGATGTCATATCACTTCCAGTTTCATTTTCAGCAAATCTACCAATTCTGTGTGTGTGTGTGTGAGAGAGAGAGAGAGAGAGTTTACATTTTTAAATGTATATGTAGGATATAGAGATTATGGGGGCAAAACTGCTATGTTTTGTAGCATGTTTAGGCAATATTAAAGGATTTGAGATTAAGATTGCCCCCAGATTAAACTGGTGGCTTGGGAGCTTTGGGAACCTTCAAGGGCCACAAATCGGAATCCCATAGGCTGCATGTGGGCTGTGGCTGCACTTTTGCCACCCCAATGTAATGTATATCTGAAGTCCCTAAGCCAGTGGTGGTTGATGCCTTGGGTGTCAATATGATGGTTAATCTGCTTCTGAACTTCAAGGGAGTCGTCCAGGCTGCTAACTCCTATGGCTAAACTAGGTTCTGCACTTTGCAATGCTCTTTTGAAATTCAGACTTAAATCTAGAGCAGACTCACTGATATCGGGGCTACTGGCCACAATTCCTCTAGTCTACTCCAACATTATTTTTTTAACCATGTTTTGCTATTTTTGCTACTTCCATATGGAGTAGAATTCATTGCTCTCTCTCTCTTAACAGTATAATGTAAATAGAAACAAAAGAAAGCTAACATTCTCATTAATTTTTGTTTCAGTCATATGTCACAAATTTTATGCAGTTTAACAAGCAAGTTACAAATAAGATGATGGTTGTTAAAGGCTGCTGACCTATCTCTGCTACCCCAGATGTAAAACCTACTGATGGAACTCATGTTAACAGATCTTGGCAAGTTACTTTTTTTAAATAAAAATAAATATAATGAGATACTGAAGCCATTAATAATGGTGCAGTGGCATTCAGGACATCATTCTGTCACTGGTTACTTATGGATGGCTTTAGCATCTCATTACAAATGTTCTTAGAAGTATTGTTCCAGTAAACATATGCAATAGTAATGTTACCCTGCTTGCTGGGGGTCCCTCAGAGGTGTTCCCGACATTTGTCAAAATTATCACTTGTGGGGAAAATTAGCTATGAACACTGTTGTAGCAATGCAAAGAGGGCAGAGTAATTAAGGATCTTGAGCCCAGCGTTTATGGAGTTAGATCACAGAGAATCAGGCTAACTGTTCAAATTTCAGTATTTTAGTGGAAAAGATGTCAAAATCCATACAATCACTCAGTTGCACTCACTCACACAAGCATATAAGGCTATAGAAATTTAGAAATAGGTGAAAATTAAGAAAGTCATAGGGGTTTTGGGTAATACTGTACCAATCCAGAAGTCTTCAGCTGAGAAAAGACAAGTGGAGAGCAAACTCAGCCTAGGGGAGGGGCTGAGGGGAGCTTCAACTGACAGAGTGACTGTCTGCTAGTCAAGTCTGGGAGAACTCTGAAAATGGAGTCTAAAACAGGGTCTATGTATAGGGCTGAACATGTCCTGGGGGCAGACCCTCTTTCCTGGGAAACAACAAATGGCTAAATTTTTATGAAGATGGATCCCAGCTCTGTAGTTCAAAGAAATCATGGGCAGGCATCCTTTTAGTTCCCGCAAAATTGCTCTGGGGGATGCCAAGGTGTAACATTCCTGGCTATTTGAAATGTTAATTTGATCCCAGAGACCTCTTGTCTCCTGTTGGCACTATTAGTGCTGAAAGTCCATTCAAATGGTCTGTGGGAACCGTTTCCTAGATTCACCTACGATGTGTGACAGAAAACAGTGCTACCCTTTGATCTGTTTCCATAGCTCTGCTGCCTACGTGTCCTTCCAGTAAATCTCTATGGTTCACTATGTTTGATATAAAAGAATTATGCTCGTCAGGACATAGTATGTAGGTGTGGTAATGGTAAGGCTAAATGAAAACGTGCACTCCAATAGGATATAGGAGAATGTACAGAAGTAACAGAAACTAGAAATATCTTGTGAAATACAGTAACTGAAAAACTTCCTCTGATTCTAGTGTCTTTTCTCTTGTCATTTTTCTTCTTTGTGCCTCCAACTTCTATTAATTATTAATTACCATGGAAACTTTGCTGTGCAGATCAAATCTGCATCTTGGATATAGATCTTGCCCCCACTTTGCTTTATTCTTTAAACACAGCTTGATAAATTGTTGCTCATCAATTGACAATTAGTACAATTTTAATTGTACTAATGTATTGCACCTGTTGTACACCCCTGTTAGTTCTCAATCTTCAATATAATGTTTGGAAAGTAAGGAGCAGCAAGAAAGAACAGGAGAGAGAAAAAGCAATTCAAACATCAACAATCTAGCCATGGGTAGGAATTTTATTTGGTTTGAATGTTTTCACTTTTTTTTTTTAAAAAAAGCATTATGAATATTAATTGACTTTTTTCATCAATTTCACTGAAAACTTCACTGAAAATTTCACTGAAAAATCAGATGTGGAAGAAATCAAAACTGAGAGGATGATATGAATGCTTAGTTCTTAAAAATCTAGTTTTGAATCCAGGTGCATTCAGACATCTTTATGCTCCTGAATTAGGACTGCCTGGTCACTGTTTGTTGAGAACTTTAGCTGCTTGTTGAGAACTTTAGCCCAAATCCCATGTCACCCAAACACTGTAATGTTGGGCATTCCCTGCTGTAATTTTTGGAGTAGACCCACATCCAGCTGTGGAGGTAGGTTATCCTCTCTTGGGAATAAATTTTTTGGATATGGTGAAAGGAGCAGTTCTCCCTCCACTCATGGAAGGCTAGCACTGGGTGATAATTTTCAGTCATTTCTGTCATTTATCCAGACAGCTCTTTGGCCTCAGTAAACTACAAATCTCAGAATTCCACAGGTCGTTGAAAATGGAATAATAACACTATAACAGTGACACTTTCCACAACTCACCTTTTTTGTGGAGCTGGGATGCGGGAATCATGCAAGCAGTCTCTCGCAAGAGGCTCTTGTGTCCCTGTTGCTTCAGTTCTGCTGCTGCTGCCTGGTCACGACGAGCAGGTAGCTCGAGAGTCCCTCCTCTTCCTTCCACAGCACAGCCTGGGATTTTCCCAGGCTGTGCTGGGGCAGGAAGCGCAAACACCACAGCTCCAGAGCTCCACACGCATGGCAAGTGCACTCAGGGCCCTGAAGCAATGCACGATCACGTACCATTTTCAACTCAAAACCGAAAACGAAATAGTGCGTGATCGGCACCTGCCAGTCCCTGGAGTGTCATGTGATTGTGAGTGTGTCCTGTGATTGCGAGTGCGTCAGATGGACCGCTCCTCACAGTCACGCAACACTCCAGGGGCCCTTTTGCATGGCAAAGGCCATGCAAAAAGGGCCAGTGTAGTGCAGAAATGGCTTAAGATGAGGGATGATGTGGAAAAACATATCTAAACTATGCATTGTTATATGTGACACGTCCACTTCCATTTTGTCAATCTTTGGGGGGAAAAGCACATGTTAAGATAATTAAGAAAATGGGTTTAAAAAGGTATAACTAAATGGTTTTACCATAGGACTAGTTTCTTTTTCACTTGAGTTCTGAGGATGATTATGAAATATAATTTACAGGAAGCCCTCACTTATCTGATGAGTAGGGACCAGGGCACTGTCAGAAAATGACATTGGTTGAAGGGGAAATCCAGGGGAAATTTTGTTTTGTGTTTTTTAAAAAAACTTGAATTCATTCTGGCCAGCGAAAAATGTACATAATACATTATATATCACTTTTGAATGTGTGCAAAAGCTAAATAACACTCTCTCTCTCTCTCTCTCTCTATATATATATATATATACTCACACAAAAGTAAAGTAAAATGAACAAAATTTTACCTTTAATGTCCTGTGTTCTACTTCAAACAAGGGCCATTTCTGCACTGGACTGCTATAGCACTATTATTCACTCTCAACATCCTAGGATGTTGAAAGTGAAATAATAGCACTGTAAGAGTCTAATGTGGGAATGGCCAAGATTTAGAGTCAAAAGCTGTGGGAAAAACACACACAGAAAAGGGGTTGTTTCTTTCCCTCTTCTCCCCTCCCTCAGGTAGGAATCACTAGTAAAGAGGAGGACTGTCTGGTCATAGCAGTCTAGGATGTTGTTGTTTTCCTCTCCCTCTTCCCAGATCAGTATTCTCAGGTGGCAGGTGGGATTGACTGGGCCAGAGTGAGCAAAGGCTACTGCAGCAAGTCCAGAGTTTCTCTCTTCCCTCCACATGTGCATGCTGCTTAGAAAGTGAGCTGGGGGGGGGAGCTCCAAGACTTGCATGGGGTCAGAGGGGGGAGGAAGGGAAAGCCACAATTCCCTTTCTGTGTGCATGCAATTTGGAGGACAGCAACCTTTTCCCAAGAGCTGAGGTGGGACGAAAGACAGGAGAGACAAAGTAGAAGAGCATAAATGGGGAAACTTGAGAGGGGAAAGGAGAGAACCCAGTGCTGTCAAGTACAACACATGGCAACTGACATCATCCCTTCTCCCGACCAATTCCTTCCTTCTTCCCCAAATCCTCAGCTCAGGTGGCCACATGCTTTTTCCCAGGCTTTTTCCTGACTTTTGGTTGCCTGTTCAACAATTCCTCCTTCCCACTTGTTAAACCTGCTTCCTTTCTTTCGCTCTTGTATCTTTATGTCGCCCGGCTGCCTTAGGTTCTCCATTGCTTATGGCTGGGGGAAACACCAGAGGAGAAAGTGGAGGCAGGAAGATAGTTGAGGAACTGATGAAAGGCTCCTCTGTCAATACATACAGTATTTGCAAACTACAGTTTGCAATTCAGGAAGGGATCTGCTTTTTCTGTTGGTGAGCCTTGCCTTGTCAGCAAAAAGAATTGATGAAAGAGCAGCCCCCTCGTGGAATTAATGGACCCAGTTTGTAATTTGCAAGCTTCGAAACAGTGAGATGTCAAAATATGAGGTATCAAAAGACAGGTGACTCCTGTACTGTTTGAGTTAAAAGGGGGAAAGAACTGCTGATTTGATGAAGTATATGAATTTTTATGTTGGAGTTACATTATGGGAAAAATTGGAACTCTATAATGGGAGATAATTGATTTTGTCATAGAAAAGATAGAAAAGAAATTGATGTAATGGCATTGGATTAATAGATATTGGATGTCTTGAACCATTAAATTTAAATATTAAATTACAGGATTATAGGAAAATGCTGAATCTGTGATGAAAAGAATTAGGTATGAGACTGGGGTGCTAGAAGAACAGATAATGGATATATTAAATTGTTAATTTTAAGGTTTGAAAATCAAACTTTAGGCGTTTAAGAGTTAGGAAGAATATATTTTTGTTTAAATAAAAGCTATTATTACTATTATTATTGTTATTATTATTATTATTATTATTATTATTATTATTATTATTGTATAGATTTTGGAGCTACCTTTTAAATAGCTTTCTATAAGATAATTATTTAGTATTGCAAGTTTTCTTTTATATTGTATTAATGGAATTGATAGATTATACCAAGAAGTGTCTTTTGTCTAATGTTAAAAAAAGGATGGAGGAGATTTAATTAGAATTTACTTATAGCAGCTGGCATAAATATTGCAAGTGACTTTTACTTTTCTCTCCACTCCTTTGTTTTCTTCTCTGTTTTTCTTTATCTTTAATACTTTTTATTTTTTTCTATATTTTCATGGATTATGCAGATAGTTTTCTTTTATATTGTTATCCAGTATCATATAACTCTAACAGAAATATTTTTAAAAAGCCACAACATTCTCTGTGTGGGAAACATTTTTTTCCTTTTTTTTTCTTTTTCCTTTTTTAATGATTTTTATTTTGGCATTATCACAACAAAAACAAGTATCCAAAAACATCCATTGATAAAAGAAGTAAGCAAGAATAATGAAGAAAATAAACAAAAAAAAATTCAGGTTGTCATTGCATCTATATCTCATCTATAACTGGTTTTGTTACCCTGAAAACTGGGGGTCCCGCGAGGGGCACCCGGCTTTGCCAATTAAAAATACCAAAGATGGGGAAATTAGAACTCAGAGCACTGTTTTTGCTAGTGAGAGGCAGGGTAACGAAGCGAGATCTTTCATCCTATGTCTACAGCGTCAGGTTAGAGAGTGGCGAGACAAGGTGGTTCCAAATAACAAACAATTCTTTATTAAGAACAAAACACAGAAGACAAACACAAACTAACTAGCTTAGAAAAGAAAGAGAGTTGCAGGGAGAGGCAATACAACCTGTTCCATAGTCCTGGGGAGAGGTTGGAGATTCGGGGAAGAAAACTCAGCGTGGGGCGCTGAGGGGAGTCCCTTAAACACACCAACAGCAAGGCGGGATGGCAGTCAAGGTGATCTGAGGATCGGTTAAAAGTGAGGGGTTTTTATAGGGAAGATCATGCCTTTCGGCTATGGCAGTCCCAAAGGAGGACAAAAGAGGTTTCGGTGCTGGACAAAAGGATTTGGTGAGGTCAGGTTTCTCGTGATGAGATTTGCATGTAGAAACAATACCTTTGGCCGAAACGTTAATGACCCAACTCACAAGAATAGTTTGCATGAGAGCCACGTGGCTATTGAGGAGTCTGTGGCAGGAAGTTCCCTAAAGTTTCGGGTGAGTTTTGGGTTGCTGGCTACAAAGAGAAATGGAATGTAACCCATTAACGGCCGCTCTCTGTCCGTGCTTATCCGGAGAACTTTGCGAACACGTGAGATGAGGTAATCGCAACCAGTCCAGCTAAGGCCAAATTAAATGATATCAAAAGGATATCTGGGGGTCCTCACCGGGGGTGCCATAGCGGAAATAACAGTTTGGTCCTTATTTCCAAATGCATAAGTCCTTTTAGTCCCACAAATGAGAAGCTCAATTATATTGTCTTATTTAAATATTAACATATATTCTTCTTACATATTTCTATTCAACTTAACCAACATTTTGTACCCCCTTTTTAGTCTATAAGACTAGCTACAATTAGGTTTCCCTATCTGCTTCTTATGGAAACAATTTTTTTCTGTGCAAAAAAATAAAATGGTAAATGTTGTTTTCTGTGCAAAATAACTATGAGCAAATTTTGTGTAGTTTTCAAAGTATTTCTCACAGTGGGAATAAAATTGCTAAAATTACTTATTGCTTCCTTTCAGAAGAAACTGAGTGAAGTTGTAGGTGCGACTGTTTGTGTAAAACAACCCCAGTAGTCACTGTTCTCAGATAGGTGAGACTATCAGCAGGCTCAGAAAATCCCTGTGTATTCAGGAATAACTACCTCACCTTGAGAATCCACCAATTTAAAAAAAACCAAAACAAAACCCTAATGATCTAGGGGACCCAAAACAGCACAAGAAACACCTTAGTGGCCATGTTGCTTCCCTTATGGGTCAGTCAAGAAACAAAGCTAAGATTATCTTTTTTTTCCAAAAGCCTCAGTGACGTTTTTTGTCTCATACAGTTTCCTGATAATCAAGAAAAATTATTATCATATTCATTTGGCTTTTCTATTTGGTAGGGAATCACTAACATTTTAGTACCTGAAGCAGTAGAAGCAGCTGGAATCTTTACTAATTATTTTCTGGAAGGTCAGATTTTAGAAATATCATGTCAAGCAAGCATTCTGTCTAGAAGTACTTTAATGATAGGAATGATAACCATGCTACATGCAACATATTGCTTATTTCTTTTTTAAAAAATTAATGTGGTGCAAATTAATATACAGGCATATTTTACACCCCTCAACCGTGTTGCAAGGTGATCTAAATGAAGCCTCTTGGCTTGTATGATTTATACAGCATGGTTTCTTACAGCAGATTTCCTTTTGAAGAATACTTTTCTTCACATTGCCATCTGTTTTTCCACTTGTCAAAGCTCATTGGAAGCAATCTATTCTCACAGATTTGCTTACAGCTGTTTAGTACAGACTTATATTTATCAGAGGAGTTTTATTAGCTGTCAACAAGAAAATGTTTGTGCAATCCAGGATTAGTTGTCATTTTTAAAGTGTGTTCTAATAAAGGATAATCCATTAACCAAAAGATTTCAAAATCTTTTATGTGTGCAATCTATCCAAATACAGCATCTTTTTGCGTGCAGTTGGATTCCCCACTGTAATCACAAAAATGGAATTATTTACTGATACTTAGGCATTTTTCCCCTTGTTTTGTTATTGTTGTGTGTCTTCAAGTCATTTCCAACTTACAGTGATGCTAAGGTGAACCTATAACAGGGTTTTCTGGGGCTGAGAGTGTGTGACATGCCCAAGTCACCCAGTGGACTATAATCAAAAGGGGAATCAAATTCTAGTCTCTAGGGCCTTTGTCCAGTGCATAAACCATTTCACCATGCTGGCTCTCAACTATTCATAAATATTTTTAAAATAATAATTAAATCAACTGAAATTAACCTGCTGAGAAGTTGGGACAGTCTTGGGGCTTACATGGCTAACCAAAGGACAGTTATTTATCTTTCCTTACTTCATGGCAACATACAGGAGTGAAACATTTCAAAAGTTTTTCCCCCATCGAGTAAGATTACAAGCTCTCCCTGCACTACAGTTACCAATGGTTTTTACATCAGGGGGAAAAAGAATTCCAAAGGCAGATAGAATGTTGTTGGCACAAAAAGCCTTTTTGCAAAGAAACACGAAGTTTTTTTGAGGGGGGAGAGCATTGTATTGTGCCCAAAATAAGTTGGGATTTACTCTCAAGGTTTTCTGGAAACCAACCTTCAACATATATTTTTCTGCAATCGCTGCTGCTGACAGAGCAGTGTGGGGGGGGAGTGTTTTGTTATTGTGCAGCAGTGAACAACCTCATGGCAGCAGACTTACTTTTGAAATCCTGCAGATATCATATGTATTTGGCCTTTTCATGGATCCATCCATCCTTTATATGAAATATACAGATGCATATTCTACTAGCAGCTGACTCATTATAGATACCATTCTCCTAGAAGCTATATACATAGAGGAATGGATTCTATGATAAATACTTTACCCTCCTGGGTCTGAATCTGAAAGGGGGCTTTTGGGAGACTATTCAACTACCACAGTGCAGTGATGTATTTAAGTCTTTTACTCCAAGTCTCAAGTCTCTACCTTCAAGTCTCAAGTCCTTGCAAGATACTTTCAAGTCAAGTCTCAGGTCAAATCTTAAGTCTGGGAGCCAACTGTATACCTCAACCTGTATTCCAGAATTTCTGGACAGAGTTGAATAAAGTCAGGTTTAACAATTTAAGTAGAGTTGGCCCTCTACTTTTGTGATTTTGCCACCTGCAGCTTCAGAAGTGAGAAACAGAGTCCTTCTTAGGCCCTTTCAGCACAAGGGAGATACATCACTGTTGTGTTGTTGCATCACAAATACATCTGCACATCAAATCGGCTTGACGTTGTTCTGTTGTAATTTGTTCCACACATGTTCAGCTCTTGGCACAGTTCACATCATTTTGAAACTGGTGTAATATTAAAATGGAAAAACTCTGCTGCAAACCAACCATAACAGTACCGCTGCTTTTTTTCTGACATGCAGAAGCATTACATTGATTCACACCACAGAGGTGGGCATTAAATTGACCAATCAGTGGGAGCAGAGTAGAGAAGGCAGGGAGAATAGGAGTTCCAGGAGAACTGATGATGTAGAAGCTACAAATGATTTTCTCCACTTTACTTTGACAGAAATGGGAGGGCGTACAGATAGGAAGCAGAGTAAGTCGGAGTAAAAAACACCACTCATAAAACGCGGTGAAATGCTCCTCCACTCTAATGCGGAAATGGCCTTACTTCTCATTTGCAAAGTAAGAAGTGGGGAATAGGATCCTTCTTATTCCCCATTACTGAAGCTTCAGGAGCTTTAGAAGAAAGGATCCTTCCTCCTCAAGCCCACTGCCTAACACATTTTCTGTTCCCCTCTGAGATATGTGCCCTGCACTCTGGGCATAAGCTTTGCCTTCTGCTCTTAGGAAAGGTTTTAGAAAGCTCCTCCTATATGTAGAGGGGATAGGCTGCTGAGCAGACATCAACCTCATCTCAAGCCCATTGCCTAACCCTTTTGCTGTTCCCTCTGAGAAAGGTGTCCACACTTTGGGCTTGAGACGGATCATCATGTGACCAGTAAATTGTACGGTTTCTCAATGAATGTGTTATTTTACTGAACCAAGTGCAGCAGGTCAGTCACTAAAAATATGCAAGTCTTAAGTCAAGTCAGTGTGTAATGTTTGCCAGGTCAAGTCTGAGTTGAGTCAGTGAAGTGACTTAAGTTTGACTTGAGTCCGAGTCAATTGACCTGAGTCTACGTCACTGCAGATGAGTCTTATTAGACCTGCACAAGGATTGTAGAACCTATAGTCCAAAATGTTTGTAAGAACAAAGATTCCATTTCTGTTCTAAAACAATGGTATCTGGCAATGTTCAGATGAAATCATTTCTACAGAATATACTAGTAAATAATGTAAGTGAAGGACCATTCTTCAGAATAGTATAGATCAATCAATTGTTCAATCTATTGAGACAGGACTCCAAAGGGGTCCCTGCCATTGTTTTTAGTACTGTGCATAGCTGGTAGGAGGGTTTTAGACATGTGATCGTTTAACACCTCACTCTCCAATGTCTAAGAACTCTTTCAGCTGATACAGCTGTGGTGGAATTTTGTGGGGCTGAATTGCCAGATGTAGCTACAATGACAGAACTACACCATTGTATATCATATGACAATGAAAGATCTTGGCCAATGTGTTAAAATGCTGCACAACACTACTTCATTCCTTCCAGTTACGTCAACATGTTAATAGTCATTTCATCATTCTAGGAGATATTTTAAAATCTGTTTGACAACTTAATCAGTGACTCAGCTAATGAATTAATTTTTTCAGTGGTTCAACAGCAATGAATTGGCTTGGCTTGGTGATATAACATTAACACAACATTCCCATGACTGATGTTGCCAGACTATGTTTGGGAGAGTTACTTGCCTTTACCCCAGTTCAATGGAGTTGTATGTGCTTTAGTCCTAGTATACTAATAGAAGTTGATACAATGTTAGACAGTTGCTTTCATTACATAATTTGAAAGTCTAAGTTTCAATGAAACAAATCTACAGAGGTCACCATCTTGATTTATAGATTCTATTAGCTCTGATAATCTAATTTGTTTCAAAATTGCAGCTTTCATCAATTAGATTCACAGTTCAGTGCTCCTTCTAGATCCTCACTTACTCCAATTAGTTGCTAGAAATTAACATTTTTGAGCTTAATTTCCCTCTGATGTTGACTTTGCAAGACTTATAAAGGTAATTGAGACCTCCCATAACCGTGGTTAATGTGTTTTCAATAGAGTTTATAAAAAGCCTGGATAGCATTGCCTTAGCAGACATTTATACACTTCATAAATGAAATATAAAAACATTTTCTATATTATCTAGATTACCAAATTATATTTCTATCCCATATATAAAAATGTCTGCAGAAATTTCTTCATGAGGCCCAGAGGAATGGCATGATTGTGGCACCAAGTAGTACAGTTCCTGATTTGTTTTCTCAAAGATAGTAATCCTACAATGCTTACCTAGAGTAATTCCTGTTGAGCTGAATAGGGTTTACCTCTCATTAAACATGTATAACATTGCACTGTTCTCACCCTCCATTATTCTGCAATAATTCCCTTGTTTTCCTTCTTTGCATAACTAAGGTCTTGGTGAAAACAAGGAATAATATTTTAGGAGACTGGTCTTCTAAGTGAAAACTAAAGGCAATATGTGAACGGTAATCGCTGACACTTTTTTGGGGTGTGTGTATCTTCCTTTCATATTTAGTCAAACAGTCTTGACTTTGCAGAAAATGGTGAGTCTAGCACTTTACAAATAAAAATCTCCCAGAATTACTCACATTTGGATGCTATAGTTAATACAGGCCCATTGGATGTAATGTTGTTCCTTTCTTTTCCCATGATAACAGATACTTTTCAACTTGTAAAGACCAAGAATGTAGGCAGGATATTTGGACAGGTGAGAACCACCATGAGTATGTTAGACCCCTGCCCTTTCTACCTAATTAAAAAGGTCATTCATTGGCTGAGTAGGTAGGGGGTGTGGTTATTGCCTTGCTACAATGATGCAGGGTTCCAATATGAATAAAGGAGACAGTTATAAGACCATGGTTTGTAAAATTTTCCCTGGAACCCCTCATACAAGCCAACTATCAGCCAGTTTCCAACATTCTATTTCCAGGAAAGGTACTGGAGTGTGTCATGCCCTCTCAGTTCCAGGGATTCCTGGATGAGATAGATTATCTAGATCCAGTCCAATCTGGTGTTATACCAAAAGGTAGGGGACCTTGAGGTCCTCCAGCAGTGTCACCATCTCCTTAAAAAGATGGGGAATTATAACTCCAAGGAGGCTTGTGAGAGGAGGTTAACCATGGGACCTTTTCACCCATATATACCAGTAGTAACCGAAGTACACCAGTTTCTCAACTGGTGTACTTCAGTTAGTACTGGTATATACTCTTGTAAAAAAGAATGCTTTATTGAGGGAATTAATACACATGCACAAGCAGTCAAGCAGTCTCGCAAATCACACAAGGCTAGTGAAGTAAAAGAGTGAAAGGTTGGATAGCAAGACTTTGGGTGAAGTGGGTGATAATTACTATTGTAGAAGTAGAAAAGGATCAAGGCTAAGTGACTCAGACTGGGGGGGTCTGAGGCGGTACAATAATCAGGAATCTGGAGGCCCTCATACAGTGTAACATGCCAACATATGTCCATAGTACTAGCAAAAAGCAGGACTCAGAGCTAAGGTTTAAATACCCCTTCTCTGCCTTGAAGGGGAGTGTGTTAATTGTTGTCTGGCAGTGCAGACAAAAGGAGTCTGATTGCAGCAGGTGGCAAAGCATTGAAGGAAATCACGATAGCCTCTTAATGACTGGAATGGGAACAAAAAGACGATTTCCGTAGGAAGAAGTAACAGGATGTTGACCTTTTGGATGCCCCTTCAATCAGTTTCAATTGTGATTGTTCTCTAGGTTTGGGTGCTTTAGAGGACCATCTAAAACCTATCAGGCCAGGCTCTCTGGCTGATTCTCCTGAACCATGCTGAAGTCCTGTGTCTTAGCTTTGAAACTTCCAGTCAGAGTCCTTTTTTTCTCCACATGGTTTCAGTCATAAGTGTAAGATTTATATTTATCTCATGCCAATTAAGCAGTATTTACAGCCAATTATACTTTTATTACAAATTGGGGGTGTATGGTATGATAACACTCGTTTTAGTCCTAGCTATGATTGCCTTGATGGATGGCCTATGTAAGGAACTGGACAGGAGCAGTGTGTGTCCTGATTAGTTCTACTACTTCTGTCAGTGGTTTTTGATACCGTAGACCACAATATCTTCTGAGCCACCTTGCTGGAATAGGACTTGGATGCACTGTTCTACCATGGGTCTGTTCTTTCAGGGAAGTGTGGATCCAGAAGGTGGTTCTAAGGAATTACTGTTTGATTCCTTGATCCTTGGTCTGTGGAGTCTCAGGGTTTCTGAATAAGCTGGATTACCTAGATCCACATCAGTTTTATTTTAGGCCTGGCTTTGGGACAGAGACAGCTTTGGTTGGCTTGGTGGGTGGCCTATGTCAGTAGCTGAATGTGGGAGTGTGTCTTGTTAGTTTTACTAGTCCTCTCAGTGACTTTTGATACTATTAGTCATGACATCTTCTGGGGGCATTTTGCTGGGATGGGAGGAACTATTTTACATTGTTTCTCTTCCTTCAAGGAGGAGGAAATTGAGAAAGTGGTGCTGGGGGACTCATGTTCAACTCCTTGGCCATCAATCTATGGGGTTCTTTAGGGTTCTCTTCTGCCTCCCCCTTCTATTTAAAATGTACATGAAACCATGGAGAGAAATCAACATGGGGAGCAGGCATAGTGCAATTGCAGGGCATATGCTTTATGTGCATGTGACAGGGCCAGCTTCAACAGACCCATCATCTCAATGTAGATAATATTTCACTTGAGCAACCTCAGAATGGTCCCACCAGCACAAAGTAAGCAAAAGTAACCTCAAAGAACCAATGGTATTGGCAGAAAAAGGCAAAGTTAATAATAATATACAAGTAAGCTGTTACTCTAGGGCAACTGACATTGTCAACCAGCCCCGGGAAGTACCAATTATTCACCCATCACCAGCTGATGCCACTTCATTCCTGCTTTGCATGTTCCACAACCTAGAACTTCCTAAATTTATTGTCCTCCCCAGGAATTCATTTCCCTGCAAACATCACTTTCTCTCTGGCTATAATGAGCAGTGTCTAACCTTACTATGCTTACCAGCTGGATTCATTTTCTCTCAGCCCCTAGGTACACTGAAATGTGGCTCTATGTAGCCCAACTGCATACAGCTGTCTCCAATTAAATGTTTAAAACCACTCAGCCAATTAGAGAGAATGTGAGCCTCTGAAGCAGATGCAGAAATATAGCACTTTATGGACACATTTGTCCTGATGAGTTCAGTTACCCAAGCAAACCTATATTTTAATAACTAACCATTACGTTTTTACTCAGAAATGATGAAATGGAAAAAAATGATTAGTTTCTTTAATTTGAATACTTTGAGTACCATCCAGCCAATGTTCAGCACTCTGAAGTCCTTCTGTTTTTATGCAGAGAGGTTTTAACATGTGTTAAAATCATCTTAGTTGAAAACAAGTGGGACTTCAAATGCTTACATTTGGCTGGGGCATGCTGATGATACCAAAGATCTAAACCCAACTAGTATTTCTAATAAGAATAGGGTTCCTTATTTAAGTTTCACTGACTCAATTAATTTGCTGTGTTTTAGTAAACTGGATTGAGGGTTTCTTTTGTCACTAATGCAATTGTTAACATTTTTGGAAGGCTGAAAAGAAACTAAAAAGGGAGGGCTAAGTGGAAGGCAACAAAGGAGATATAGATATATCTCACTTAACTAAGTACATGTGGTTCCTGGCCATTATTTCTTTAACAGAAAATTTGGTACCAATTTGGTACCACAGGCAGAAATAGCATGGAAAGAATAGAGGTGGGTTCCTGTACCACAAAAAAGAAGAGTTTGACATATTTCACCAAGTGTGTTATCCAAAGTGAACAGCACAACTAGGTCAGGTAAACCTTGCATAAGTAAACAAAAATACATTTTAACTTTCTAGAGACTATTTGAAGGATTCTTCCAAAATGTCTTTCCTCAACCTCCATTTCTCCAGTCCTTCTTTCATCATCTTTCCCATGTAGCTGCTGCTAAAAAAATAGCTGGTCAGAGGATGAGGAGGAAAAGGGAGAACTCTCAAACTACTGCACCATACTGGCTCTCTTGCCACTTGTCCCCTGTGCCCTCCAATTAAAAAGGCCCCAAAACATGAGTATATTCTATTACAAGAAATGGTACCTGTGCTGTCTAGTGGTTTCCAACTCAGGGCGGCCCTGAGGTGAACCTATCATGGGGTTTTCTGGGGCTGAAAGTGTGTGACCTACCCAAGGTTACCCTCCGTGGTACATAAATAATGGCAGGATTTCATCTTTATCTACAAAAAGTGTCAGAGAAGGTTGGATCAAACCTCTAGAAAATACTTTGTGAAGTATGTGTAAAGGTCATGTTGCTTTAATTGCTTTAACTGTTAAGTGCACCTGGGGAAAGGAATGTGACTCAACCTGAGTTTGTGCTGAGTCAGGCTGATGAGCACCAGGTGCAGACAATACGAGGGTTGGCCAGGATTGGCTAGGTGTCTGTGTAAAGGTAGCACAATCCCAGCCAACAATGCACACATTGTCTGAAGTGTGTCTGCTGGGGGCTCTGCTGGACAGAGCAAGCTATATATACTGGATTGCCATCTGAACTTTGTAAATATTGTATATATGTTGTAACAAAGAATAAAGAGCCTCCATATTGGAAGATTGCAACTTGGAGTGGGTGAGTGGCTTAGTGCATGTGCTGCTAATGGTGTTCTCTGCTGCTAGGCATGCTTCCGTAGCTGTGCATAGCTAACTCTGCTTGTTTATAAAGAGTTTTACCTTGACTGGCTAATTTTGCTTCCCCCCTTTTGTTTTTGGGGAACAATTGGTTATGGGCCCAGCTTAGCCCAGTTTTGTCAAGTTCTGGTCAGCTCTAGCAGTTTGGAACAGTTACCTCTATTTTTTATTTGTGGCAGACAGCCTGGGAGATGGTCGGAGTCTTGGCTGGTAAAGCTCCAGTGGGAGGATTTTTATCCTGTAGCAGAGATTAAGCAGTTGTTTTGTTTTTGCCTAGCCAGTGTTTGTTTTTGTAACTTTACCCACGAGGTCTTCCAAGCCATAAATTCAGGAAGAGCTGCAAGTTTTGTGTTTTTGCTTTCAGTTTTGAGGAAGCAGAATGGCTCAAAGCATGATGTCGTCGGCACTTGGTTTTGATAAGCTCAATGAGGGAAACTATCAGACCTGGAGTCTGATGATCCAGAGCTTGCTAGTGAGGGAAAATTTATGGGCTGTGGTGGAACACGCACCTAAAGATGCAGCTGGAAAAGCAATGGATCAGCGTGCAAGAGCACCCATAATCCTGAGCTTGGAACCTAGCCAGCTCATCCAAGTGAGAGACAAGCCAATTGTAGCTGATGTGTGGGATGCGCTGAGAAATGTCTATCAGCGTGATTCCTGCCTTTCCAGAATGTTGTGGACTAGGAAGCTCTACAACACCAAACTGGAAGAATGGGGAGATGTTAAAGCCAGTCTAGACACAATGAAGTCTTTATTCCTCGGTTTGGCTGATAGAGGTATGGACTTTAGTGAGGCTCAAAAATTCTACATCCTCCTAAGCAGTCTAAGTAAGGAGTGGGACTTCATCCTTTATAGCTTGCAAAGTCTGAGGGAAAGACACTTGACCCTTGACTTAATTATGTCATGGATTCTGGAGGAACATGACAGGAGGGAATTTGCAGTCCAGGACGAGATAAAGCGTGTTGCCGAGAGGAGTGCAGAGAACAGCCGATGCAAGCCTTCACGTGAGGGGGAGGAGACTGCAGAATGCAGTGTAACCCAGCAGTGCTTCAAATGCGGCAAGCGAGGACATCTCCAGAGGGAATGTAGAGCCACATTGCCTGGGGACAAGGACAACAAGAGGCCTGGAATCTGGAGGAGGAAAGCCAGCTCCAGTACTGTTGTTGCTGCAGCAAAAGGGACAGTCTGTAATGACTGGCTGCTTGACAGTGGCGCTACCCGTCACATGGTGAACAGCAGGAGCATGCTGAGGAATGCTAGTAAGGCTCCTGTGCACTCTGTTTGCATGGCTGATGGAGCACACTCGCAAGTATCCTATTTGGGGTCTGCATTTGTTGCCTGTCGGGAAAAGAACTTTGCAAATGTGTTATGTGCAGAGGATTTAGAACACTGCCTCTTAAGTGTGTCATGCCTGATGGATGAGGGGTATGAACTAGTGTTCAAAGGGGATAACTGCACGATTAGTCATGATGGGAGAGTCTGTGCTAAGGGTGTAAAACAGAATGGACTGTATTTGATGTCACCAACTGCTAAAGGTTCCCTAACAGCTAATGTTATAGCCAATGTCCCCTTACATGACAACTGTAGCCATTACCTTCACCTGTTAATGGGTCATGCTAATTACGGCAGGCTGGAGCAATTGGCAAGGGTGTGTCCAGACTCGAAAGTCAAGAAATGTGGCAACTTCCTTGACTATTCGGTCTGCAAAAAGGCCAACATAAAGTCGTTTCCGGTACCCAAGGCAAGCAAAATCGCCACGCAGAGGCCCTTCCAGGTGGTACATGGAGACCTAGCTGGACCATTTCCTGAGAGCGAGGGACAGTCCAAGTATATTTTTGTGTTGGTGGATAGACACACCAGGTATGGGTACGTGTTCCCATTGAGAACAAAGGATGACGCTTTTGAGTACTTCAGAGACTGGGTTAATATGGTGGAAAGACCATTTCCCCATAAAGTCTCATACCTCATCACAGACCGTGCTGGCGAGTTCTGCAACACCAAATTTCAGAATTGGCTCAAAAGGAGAGGTATAAGACATGACACCACCAATCCATATATGCCAGCGGAGAATGGGCTGGCGGAGCGCAGAATTGGAGTGTTGCAACAGATGAAAAACTGCATGTGGCTTGACTCCAAATTGCCTCCCGGATTGTGGGCAGAGGCTGTTCTTGTGGTCAACCACATCATCAACCAGATGTGGTGTGCCAGCATTAAGCAAACGCCTTATTTCATGTTATACAGAAGACCTCCTACTTTGAAATATCTAATGGTTTTTGGCCAATACGCTAATGTCCTTATTCCCAGTAACCAGAGACGCAAAGGATAGCCCAAGTGGAGGAGGCTGAGGTTTGTGTGCTACCTTGGGTACAAGTATAAATTTCATTTAGGACATGGTAAACTCCTGTTCTCAAGGAGTGTAAATTTTGAGACCAACAGTGGCTGGGAGGAGTTGCACTGCAACAAGGAAGTGTTCCTACAGCCACTGGAGCTAGCACTAGATGAAAGCCCCGGGAATGGAGGGGCAAGACCTTCTGCCACCTTTCCACATACACTGCAGGTGCCACCAGATAGCTCGCCCGATACCTCCACAAATGAGGAGGAAACTGAGTTTACTTATCCACCAAGTACTCAGGTAGGAAGTGAGCCTGAAGTGGAAGGGGCGGCAGAAGAATCTAGTGACAAGAGCCTGTCCAGTTTTCCTCCAACAAGGGCTCAGGTAGAGAGTGAGCCAAAAGTGGAAGGGACAGCTGAAGCTCCCAGTGATGATGGCCTATACCAATTTGAGACCGTCATCCCTAGGAGGAGTAAAGGTGGAGGAACAGCTCCTGAGGGATTCATAATCCAGGAAGTCTCCAGGTTTCCCCCACCCAAAGGCTCAGGCAGAAAGGGAGGCAGAAGTGGGAGGGGTGACTAGAGCATTTGGTGATGATGGCTTGACCAGGATTGAGACTATCATCCCCAGAAGGAGTAAAAGAAAAAGGCTCCAGAGAGACTTATCATTCAGGAGGTCAGAGCATGCATGGTAGTTAGCAAGGAGCCAGAAAGCATTAAGTATGTACGAGATTGCTTGCAAGCTGAGCAACAGCTCTGGAGCAGGACCCAGATTAGGTCCATGGATGCCGAGTGCGAGTCCAAGATGGAACAACAAAAGGCTGTTGAATTGGTAGGAAGAACCCAGGGACCACAAGACAGTGGTGGGTTGTTAATGGGTATGCCAAAGTAAACCTTTGACGGATGGCAGGGTGAAACACTAGGCTAGTGTAATGGCAAAAGGATTTGCACAGCGGAAGTTTGTTGAGCAATAGAGCACAGCAGAGGTCCAGAAAACAAACTTGTGTGGTACTGAACACTACAGGGTTTGCTGCACTGTTGGCAGTAATGGTAGAGCTACAGTGGCACTGACAGTTGCTAAAGGATGTTGGGGGAATGTTATAAAACCCCAGATGTATCAAACTCCTGGGTATGTTAATGCAAGAGGGGGTTAAGTAGTTACATTGGTACTTTGGTTTAAATTAAAGCACTGGGTGACAATGTCAAAAGTATTTTGGAGGGGAATTGTCAGAGAAGGTTGGATCAAACCTCTAGAAAATACTTTGTGAAGTATGTGTAAAAGTCATGTTGCTTTAATTGCTTTAACTGTTAAGTGCACCTTGGGAAAGGAATGTGACTCAACCTGAGTTTGTGCTGAGTCAGGCTGATGAGCACCAGGTGCAGACAATACAAGGGTTGGCCAGGATTGGCTAGGTGTCTGTATAAAGGTAGCACAATCCCAGCCAACAATGCACACATTGCCTGAAGTGTGTTTGCTGGGGGCTCTGCCGGATAGAGCAAGCTATATATGCTGGATTGCCATCTGGACTTTGTAAATATTGTATATATGTTGTAACAAAGAATAAAGAGCTTCCATATTGGAAGATTACAACTTGGAGTGGGTGAGTGGCTTAGTGCATGTGCTGCTAATGGTGTTCTCTGCTGCTAGGCACACTTCCATAGCTGTGCATAGCTAACTCTGCTTGTTTATAAAGAGTTTTACCTTGACTGGCTATTTTTGCTTCCCCCCCTTTATTTGTTGGGGACAAAAAGTATATACTTAAAACATTGCATCATTTGACAAAACTGTTGCTTTAGGCAGAAACAGTATTTTATTAGTCATAGTTGACACGTGAAACCCAAATGGAACTTATATCCAGCAGTTTGTTTATCAATTTTGGCAGGTCCAACAGAATGAAATTTGTATGAATGAGACCTATAATGAATGAGACCTGGTAATTTAAATGTATAAATAGCACAGAAAGTAAAGAGCTGTACAACATGTAGTCATCCCAAATCACTCGGGATACGTAGGTAGATAATTTACAGTGTGATTGTACATATGCCTATTCAGAAGAAAGTCCTATTGAGTCCAGTGAGATCCGTTCCCAGGTAAGTGTTATAAAATTGCACCCTTTATATGAAACGTATATTCTACTTATTGTGAATCCTATTGGGCTTTTGAATAGGCTGATATTCTAGTTTAACTGCCATATAATCTTACCTTTACGTAATTGCTGTCTATTCACATATAATTCCTTTTCTGTAGAACAATACGTATACTTAGTGAATTACCTGTAGCAGCTGCTTCAGTTGTCTTGACATAAATCCTGCACAGGTCCATCTCTTTGTACAATAACTGAGGGAGGTAAAACTAGTTTGTATAATGCATGGGCAATTGGACTGTATGATTCAAAGCAGTGATTCTAGAATATAGCCATCTAACTGTGGAGACACATAAATGCATGAAGACTGTGTTCCTACCATTTCTGTTACTATGGTTCAGCCTTTTCTAGCTGCTGTGATTAGAATAACCAAGAGAAACAGCTGCAACTGGATAGTTAAGAATATGCTTTGTATGAAAAAGAGTTTCTAACTTCACTCCTTATTTCATGTTTAGGAAGGAACCTATTTGAAACCCTGGAGAACCCTCCAGTCACTGTAGACATTTTCTGAGCTAGAGGGACCAATGGTTTGACTTGAGATAATGGGTTACCTTCCAATGTTCCTAGAAAACATCATGGCTATCTGTGGTTGGCCCATATATCTCCCCCACGGTTGGCCCATCCTGGATATATGATTGTGGGAGCAAGGCTTAAGAAAAGATGGATATCACATCAGCTACTAGAAAAAAGAAGCAAGAAAAGAAAAGGTGTAATTCCTACATAGTATTCAGAAATAGGAGACAAAAAAAAATGAGAACAACTTTTTTTTTGTTGCTTTTCTATCAAGCTTATAATAAAATTCAGTTTAATGTTGTTGGTACTTAATGTCTGCTTATATTCTCATTGGGAAATGATGAGAACAATTGAAGCACAGAGTACTATTAACACACAATGGCTTTTCTTGTTTCTGTCTCCTTAGACTCCCCCATGCCCCCCCCGCCAAACCTGACTATCATGTTTTCACAATTCAGCTACTCTTAAACTGTCTTCTGCCGCATTTCTAAAATAATTAAAGTTCAGTAGCTTTCACTTTTGGCAGCATAACATGTTTTTAAACTTGTTCGCTAAGGCTTTCTCTTGCCTTTGCTATCTTGAGATTATTTCTTCTCTATTTTGCCTCCATATCTGCAGTCCATAACTTATTGGTAACAATTCGTATACTGTTAAGGAGTGGTGAGATCGTGCATGCAGATGTTTTTTAGGTCATTCACCAGCAATACAGAGAGTAAGCTGACAATACAAATTAAAGAATTGTAAGTTACCAGGAAATGTGACATAAATACCCAAAGACCCCAGAGATGGATTAACAGAGACGGTAGACTACAGGTTGTTTTTCTGTGTCAGTGGAAGAGATTTCCCTGTAGGCTCCCTGTAGCCCTTCTAGGTCTGCTCCAGGGGATTACTACCTGTTAGTTTGCATTATGATTACTTCCTGTTTACTTGATTTACTACACCTACTTTTTGCCTATATCACTCTCACCTGCAGGATCCCCCCCTTTTCTCCCTCCTATTAGACCATGTGTTTGATTATGGACAAGTATTATAAGTAAAGCTAATTTTGTGTATTACAGAGAAGGCTTCCTTCTCTGCTAGCACATGTGGGCAGCACATAGGGCTGGTTATGGTTACTGAGTTGCATTAGCTTCATAGCCAGTGCAGCTTGGTGAATCAGTAATATACTCACTGCTTCTGAAAAGTATCCAGTGCCATTTCCATGATAAACTATGGAACTCCTCCAATTGTTCTGCTTTTTCCACAGTATAGTAATTGCCGCTAACAGGCAGTAGCTTTCTTTAATTTCAGGTAGAGATCTTTGCCAGCCCTGGTACCGGAGATCTTTTAATTGGAGATGGTTGTATTGAACCAGGACCTTCTGTATGCAAAGCAACAGCTGACTGAATAAAATAAAGCTGGCTATACACCCAATATTAGGACATGGAGATACAGAAAAGCAATTTCTTTTTGTGGTGATATTTCACTCTTCTCTTACCCTGGCACTGCATGTTTGGGACACTGGCTATATTTCAAAATGCTGATTTGAATCATGGATGAGCCTCATATACATATGATTAGCTGTGGTTAGCTCACTTGTGTGTCATGTTCCCCATTTGGAAGTACAGGCATCCCTCAAAATGTTCTCATGCCTATCTGAATAATTGTTTGCATTATTATCTGCAATTAGCCTCATTGTGCATCCAGCTGCCACATTTTTTCTTTTTTGTACCATTCTGGTGATGATACTCTAAAACTTGCTCCCTGCTTGGAGCACTTACAGTATCTACAAATAGAAAACTGAGTTTTGTTTTTGGCCTCTGAAAAGAAACCTTGAAGACATTCTCACTAACCATGAGAATGCTTCATTTAACTCTGGGGTGGGGACCATGGAAACCTCCAGATATTTTTTAAGACCTCAGTGGGGACAATGATGTAGAAAATGGTGGAGGGCAGCATGATTCCTACCCCTTATTTAGCTACAGGAAAAATTGTAGCATTTTACCCCCTATTCTGTTTTTTTCTTTAAATCCACTCAAAGGGAGCAAGTGCTCCTTTTTTATTTAAATCCATTTCATTCATATTACATCTTTCTCCAGATATTGGGATCCAAGGTGCCTCACAACCTAACAGATCTGAAAATACAATAAGACGGAATATTAAAACATGGTAAAAAAGAAAAAAAAAACAAGATTTTGGGGCGTGTCAGATACGTGTACTCTTATTAAGCAGCAAACTGCTGTGTTCAAGCCAAAATTATACACTATTTTCCCTTATATACAATCTTTTCACAAGCCCATTCCCTAACACTCCTTTCTGGATGCTGTTGTCTTTGATGTACACATCTTGTGACTGGAGGAATGTCTTGCAAAAATTTAAAGAAGTGCAACAATTGAAGCATAGTACCAGTCTGATTTAAAAAGAATGGGTGTTTCGCATTGATCTACAAAATGAATGAATTTTCTTCATCCATATTAAGAATAGTAGGTTAGTAGGTTTTGTACTACAACAAAAACAAACATAGCAACCCATATTTTCTAAGTAAGAATTCATTTTGTTAGATCCATTTTAATTTTTATATGGGATAGAGAGAGCTCAAAATACTATATAATTTTGCATACTCAGAGATGAAGTTGATAGACATGAACTATTTTTTCAGCAAAACAAGGTACATTCAGTTACTATCTGCTGTTTTTCAGTACAGATGACACACAACACCGTTAGATATAATATTTAATTATTAGATATGAGATACTGAGGAGTGATTGAAACAGAAAAGATACAAATGTGTATTCCGATATATTTCCATTCTGGAAATTCTTCTACTCCAGGGAAAAAAACAATCTTTTTTTTTTAATTCTAAGGTTAGAAAGTAATCTGATTAGAAAACATGCTCCCATAGCTGCTCCCATGCCCAATGTGGTCAGAAATATGACACTGAAAATGTTCTACTGAGGGTTTTTGTTGCTGTTGTTCATTCTGCCTCACAATGTCATGGCTTCAGTCCATAGTTCTTCTGGCTCTTGATTATGTTTTATTGTGCAAATCTATTTTTCACATTTTCTTTAAATTCTATGGAGATGTTCTTTAGTTTGTATTTTGGCAAAATGGTTGTTCTAGTGTTCTTCTCTAGCTTTGTCTAATTTTTGATACCAGCAGATCATAGTCTGTGCCATAATCTGATCCTGGTCTTTTTTTTTCTTTTATTTTGCAGGGAGAATGGAACTTTTTCATTTTCTGCTTCCAATTATGTAGTATATTTGATTTCTATATTGGTCATCAGGTGACATCCATATATATGTGTGTGTGTGTGGAGAGAGAGAGAGAGAGAAACCTCTTGGTTTGCTTGAAGAATGTGTTTGCAATGAATAAATTATTGGCCTCACAAAAATGAGCCTTGCTTCACTTCTTTATCCTAGGCCGAATTTTCATACAATCTTTGATTTTGCTCTGTTTCCTACTTTTGCATTCCAGTCATCTATAACTAATAAGAAATCTGTTTTGGTGTGTGATTAATTTCCTCTGACTCCAGTACAGAATCTTTCCATTTATTCTTCTTCTGCCCCTGTAGTTTGAGCATAAACTTGGATTTGGTTCTATTGATAGGTTTTCCCTGAAGTGTTATGAGTATTATTCAGTTAGATTTTGTGTTATATCCTTTGACTTTTTTTTTTTACTACATCTCTCATCATTACCAATGTCACTCCATTTTTTCTTAGATTCTCATTTCCTGAGTAAAACGATGTGTAATTATCTGACTGAAAATTCCCCATTCCTCTCCACTTTAGCTCTCTCATGCCAAATACTGCAATGTTTATGTGTTCCATTTCTTGTTTTGCTATGTCTAGTTTCCCCTGATTCATGTTTTTCACATTCCATGGTCCCATAACATGTGTTGTGCAGCTTCAGATTTTAATTTCACCTCTGAGCACATCAAACAAGTGTGTCCTTTTGGTATAAGTCAGATGTGTCATTAGCCACATTACTTGTAGCTGTTCTCTGTGGTACCCTAGTAGCTTTTTAAATGTCTTCCAGCCTGGGAGTGTCATCTTCTATATCTCTTGTTTCATGTTGGATTGTCTCATCATAGGCTTTTCATGGTAAGGCAGTTTACCATACTTCCTTATACATAGTACTAACAAGTGCTAGCTATGGCACCAGTGCTGTTTGTCTCTGAGAAATCCTCCACCAGTGTCCCCCCAACAACTCTATTGCTGCTGCCCAGTAGCTGTTGGGCACATTTAATCTGGCTCCTCAGCAAAAGTCTGTATGACATGAGAGACACTATCAGTAGCACTATCAGACCCTATAAGCCTCACAATCCCACCACCATGGAAATGGAGTGCCATGGTAGATTGCATTCCTTCTTTATCCTATATATTATGACATGGTAAAATAGGACCTATCCTAAAGCCAATGTAGGAATTGGAACCAAAATTAATCCAGAGATTTGTCTTTATTCCCCTTCACACTATGACAAAGTAGTAAAGTCATTCTCCTCATGTACATAAAGGCTACAATGGTTGAGGAATGCCAATATATCCAAACAGCTCATCTTGTGAACTTCTTAGTGGTATCTGGTTGGCCATTACTGGAGTCACAAAACGGAATGACACACCCTTAGAAGTGATAAGGCATAGACAATTCTTTATTTTTTGAAAACAAAAAGCTTCATTCTAGAATTTCTTCTTCAAAGCAGATAAATCATTTCTTAAACTTAACTGTGTTTAAAATATAGTTCAGTCGAGCTCATTGTGGATTATAGAAATATGAACCTGAGGCAACCTAACCCCATTTAGTACTCTTTGGTTTGGATTTGGGGCAATGGTTTTCAACATCCATGACTATCAGCCACACTGCCTAGAGATGATGAGGACTGTAACGTAAAGTATAGGGAGTATGCAAAATTGGAAAAGGCTGGTCTTATTAAAAAATAAAACAAAACAGCCAACTGGACTTGTGAAGTCTTTCTTGTTCCGAGTTCTTTGACCAAGACATTTTGGGCCTCTTTTGTTTCAAATAGTTTTTAAATAATCCCTATAAGCATAGTTATAGTTTAATGTGTATTTAAACTAATATATAATTTAAAAGAAAGGAAAATGTATTTTGTATCTTTCTATTTCAGTGCTAGAAAATTACCTAATCAATACTAAGTACACTACAAGAAATCAGTTATGGACACCCTTCATTAAACCACAGTCACTGCCAGTTGTATAACATTATGGGTAGCCTTGATGTGCTCTATTAAAGAAATGATATGTTTTTAAAATAACTCTCATTTTCATCATATTATCCTTAGAAAGGAGGATCAGCATCTTGATGGCACACTCAAAGCCTACAGCTGGTGAAAAAATAGCATTACAAAATGAATTAAAAATATCTAAATCATTTTGATTTTTTTTAAAAAACTACTTTTTCTTTATGATATAACATTAATTTTACATTTATCACTTAACAGTAACATTAAAACTGTACTAAGAACCGAAAATAAAATAAAAAATCCTCAGATCTAAAAATTAGGTAAATATAGATATTATGTATAGCGGAAAGAGACAATTCCAATGAAGACGTGTTGTCTAAAAACCGTTCATGGTGAGAGGCTGGTTCAGCAGAGCATTTGGTTATTTGTACATCTGTTCAATGTATAACCTCTATTTTCCCACCCATGGGATCTAAGATAGTTTACAATAAAGTAGTACAGATACAAAAAGGAAGAAGAGCATAAAATTTAAAAACATTTAAAGCACATTAGGAAAATTAAAGTACTGTAACCCAATAATTAAAAATCCCCTTTTTATTATTAGTTCAAGTGTACTCAGCAATGCTTAGATGTATACCTGAGACCCCCAAAGCAGTCCCAGAGGAATTCTGTTCTCCCTCTCACCTTTTAACTTCATAAATCTTATTACTACACCTCAGTAGCCATTGGCCATTTTTTTCTCTCTCTTTGTAACCTCAAGAATATCAGCAGCAGCAGCAGCACCTTAACGCTCTCCTGTTTCCCCATCTTTTTATCCTGTCTTAGGAATCTTAGGCCCTTTCTGCACCAGCCTATTAAAACGGTGCAGAGTGACCTCCGATGGAGGTCTTCTGCACCGTGGAGTGGACTGGGGTGGGCTATTTCTCGTAGTTCCGCACCTCAGTCCACTCTGGAGCGACCGGAACTGGTTGCGCAGCATGCCGTTTAAAAACCTCTTTTAAGAGGTTTTTAAAAAGCACAGAGTGCAGGACTCCGTGTTGCTCCATCCCCACGCTCTGGTGCAGATTTGCAGGTACACACTAGTGCATGCCTGCAGATCTGCCGGGGGTGGGTTTTAGGCTGGCGAGCTTATCTGTTTGGTGGAAAGCCTCTACCAACTGGAAGCTGCCATTTTGGACGCTGGAGCAGTGCGGAGTGATGAGCTCGCACTGCTTCTCATCCCGACGGACTTGCCCGGACGCAGAAGAAGTCCGGTGAGTCCCGTTTTTGCACAGTTCCTTTCCCATGTGCAGAAAGGGCCTTTGCAGCAGTACTTCAAAGATGTCTTCTAGCTGGAATTATGACCAGTGCTATGCTAGTCTGTTCTAAAAAACCCGAATAGGTCCCAGTGGATCACCTGGTTTTTTTAGCTCCCCCTTTTGACCACAGGAATTTTTTAAAAACATGGGAATTCCTCCCATGTTTTAGCTCTCTCCTGTTTTTCCATTTCTTTTACTCCCTCAGAAATCTTAGCAACAATGCTTTAGAGAGTTGGCTCATGTTTTCTAGTCTTTTCTGGAAAGAAATGTTAAGTTATGGCAAACTTCTAGGTAGACATGATAGGTTGAAGAACTAGGCCAAAACTAACAAAATGAATTTCAACAGAAATAAATGTAAATTACCTCATTTAGGGCCATTTCCACACAACAGGGCTGTCTCACTATGGGGACAGGATGGCAGTGGTCAGCAGGTCACACTTCTGCATGACCTGATCACCAGCCTGTTGCCACCCCGCCCCATGTGTCAGTCTTGTGGGGTATTCACTAAATGGATAAAATCTGTTTATTGCCTGTGATTGTGCAACGCTCCCATATCTGCCTGTCGTGTGGAAGGGCAGGAAGCACAATGGTGACACTTCCTTCCTCAGCGCAGCATGGAAAAGTGCCTGGCTGTGCCATAGAAGGAAGAAGTATGGCCATTGTGTTCCCTTCCACAGGGAACTGGTCCCATGCGGAGTGGAGCATTCATGTCATGCTCCCTTCTCTGCCAGGACTGCAACAGGACAACTTGCAAAAGCCTCATCATGTGGAAATGGCCCAAGTAAGAAAGGTTAAATGCATACACATAGGAATGGGTGAGACTTGGATTGATAACAGACCATATGAAAAATATCAAGAAGGGCTTAGTAGACCACAAGCTAAATATGAATCAGCTAAACAATGATGAGGAATTGTCCCAACGCAAAAACTTCCCAAAAACTTGCCTATGCAATTCTAGGCTACAACAACAACAACAAAAGTATTGTTTCCCTTTAAAGGGAGGTTATAGAGCCTTTTTGCACCTTACCTTTTCACGCTGATGGGTTGGGGTTCACCTTTTCACGCTGATGGGTTGCGGTTCTCGTGTGAGAATGCTTGGAAGGAACGCTGCCACATCCCTGCTGCTTGGGCTCCACAGCTCCTTCCTCCTCGCATGAGTGCCCTGCCTCTTTTGTTCGCAGTGCAGCCTGGGACCTCCCAGGCTACACTGAGGAGAGGACACACAACCAGCCTGGCTTCCGAGGCACTGCAAGCCAGGTAAGTGCGTGCGGGCCCCTGGAGCGATGCGCGACCGCGCACCATTTTTGGCTCTGTGCCGAAAATGAAAAGGTGTGTGCATGGTCTGTGTCAGGCCCTTGAGTGTTGCGTAAATGTGATTGCGTCATGCAGACTGCTCATCACATTTATACGACACTCAAGGAACCCTTTTGCTTCAAAAACACCGTGCGAAAAGGGCTCTTGTTCCAGTTTGTACTCATTGAAATGCCATGTCTTGTTCAAAGCATTCCAGTTTAACAAGATGCTGAGAAGCTAGGACATATCTAGAGGAGGACAACTGGTATTTTAGTTTTACTAGAGAAAGAGATTATAGTTAAGTACAAGTATTTTGGCCTAAATACACACCTGTTCATCCCAATTAAAATAGACTAACTGAATCAATAGGATTTAAACCAGTGTTCATTGGCTGATTTAGTTGGTGCAGTCTAATTGAGACTATTAATTGAATTAGGTCTGCTTTTTCTTCATGGAGATAGATACCTTGCAACAGCATTTGCAGGCTTCCTGTTGAGAAGGTGGCAATTTGACTAGGACAGTATGGGATTTTCTGAGGATTAGGAAATATACTTTTAGGGAGTTTCAGGAGTTTACTGGTGATCTAAATTTTGCCTGTAGGGACATTGCTCCTGAAATGACTTCTAAGGCATCTCTGTGATGCTGCTGCAGTTGTGCACAAACCTCACCATAAGATTAGGATGACATGGGGAATTAGAGAGGATTTAGTGGTCTGGCAAGAATTTCTTGCATCTTTCAGTGGGATTTATTTCTGCAGGGATGAGCTGTAAATTGTGCCCTTGGATGCATCAGGGCTTATAGGCTTTGATGTTTACCTTAAGGGATATTTGTGTTCTCAGGCCTGGCCTGAGGAATAGGCTAGGGTAGTTTACTGACAGATTTGATTTGATGTTTATGGATTTTTCTTGCCAATAGTTGTAGCCGTTTGGATTTGGGCAGAAGAGTTGGCTAACTCCTCTGGCATGATAACATGGCTGGGGTTCATGTTATCAGTACTATGTCCTCCAAATCCCCATGGGTCATGCACATTGTTAAGGCCTTTGTTTTGCAATGTCTTTGGCACAATCTCTTCTTTACTGCCCTCCATGTGGCTGGTGTGGATAATGGGATTGCTGATGCTCTTTCCCACCAACAGATGGAGCATTTCAGATGACTGGCCTTAGAAGCAGACTCTAGTCCTCTTCCGACATTTTCCACAGAGGCAATGTCTCAACCGTCTGTCTCTTGTTAGCTTCCAGAACTAGAAATAGTTATCAGAAGTCTGGAAAGCAGTTTGAGTATTTCAGGGTAGTTAACAGACTGCAGGTCACTGGGCTTATTCCTGTTAACCATAGTTTACAATGCTGTGTTTCCTTGAGAAGCTGGGGGCTGGATCCACAATCTATTAGGGCTAAGCTGCCAGCTTTAGCCTTTGCTTCAAAGGTGCAAAGATAGGAGGATATCACAGTTGATTTTGGGGCTTGCAAGGCCTTGAAAGTTGGGCCCAGGAATGGGGTCACATGGTTGATAAGCAGGAGCCTTTATCCCCAGATGTTCTTGGGGTCTAGTGAATGTGTACCCTGTTATTTGTAGTTCTAGCTATGAGGCTGTTCCTTTTCACGCTTCAGTGCTCACTGTATTCTTTAGTGAATTGGTCATAATGGCTAAAGAGGATAATTTGAGTAGACCTTTGGCCTTTGGGGATTCTGGAGAGCAGGTGGTTTTTAAGGACTAGGCATTCCAAGACTGACCAAAGACAGATGGCAGTGGTGGTTGAGTCTGGCTTGTACTCTGTCCTAGTTTATGTCCAGTTCATGCCCTGCTTTGTTATGTGCATGCCAGGGGAGCTAGACAAGGGTTGCTTTTTTGTAATGCTGACTTTTTGACCCTTACTAAGTACTCATTTTGGACTGTCACCTCAAGGGCTTTGGAGGTCTTGGGCCTGCACAAGACCCCATTCCTTTTGGATTGGGGCTACCTCTATGACTTTTTTTTTTATGGGGATGGGCCCACAATCCATCCAACATATTGGGCATAGGGACTCTTCTGCTGCAGAGAGGTACATGCATCTCTTAAGTTCTGATAGTACTATGCTGTATTAACATTGTTGTTTCCTGTTTCTCTATTCGTTTCTAAGTGCTGTTTGGTGAGATAATGGGTCCTGACTTGTGGCCATGGTATGGTTTACTGGACTGTGTGCCAGGTGAAAAGTTGCCACTTTGGAGCTTAGCTGCGGTTCAGCAGTATAGCCACACTAGAGTGACGAGGGAGAAGAGGCCTCTGATGGAATGGTTTGTTGCCTCTTTTATTTGAGAAATGCGTAGGACCTCCTTCTCCTGTTTTAGGCATTCACCTCAGTGGAAATGGCTTGGACTTACTGAAGGGCAAGACCCTCATTTTAAAGGCTCTGAGTGATTTTCATGTTATTTGGAGCAGATGGTTGGGTTTACTCATTGTCTGGTCTGTTATTTTGCCATGCCAAATGGTGAAGGGATCCCAGATGCCTTGCCCATAGGAGGGTAAACAAGGAAATCTGCCATGCCTTGCTTAAGCACTCTAGGCACTTTCTCTTGCATCTCATCATAGCTTTCTGGCAATTGGAGCTCAACAGAGCTGATGGCATTCATCTGTCAGAAGAGGGTAACACATATTGTTTCTGGGAGATTTGCAACAGGGCTATGTTGGCTGGCCTGGTGTTGGAAAGGGACTAAGCAGGTGCTTCTCCATGGTAGGTAGTGGGAGAGAATATAACAGTTGAGTGTATCCCTTGGGACCCTTTGGTGTAGGGTGGGGCTCTGACACTTCCCCTGCAGATCCTGGGATCCATGAAAGAGGCTACTCTCGAAGTGAAATTGGGGGTTTTGCTCTCACTTGTAGTATCCTGGGACTTGGGTAGGAGTCTACTGGGTTTAACCTATGGTTGGCCAGGGAGCAACCCAAGTATTGAATTATGCTTGGGACTCAGGTGTTTCACCCAAGGGAAAGCTGAGACTATAGTCAAGTGGTGACCTCTGGCCTCAGCTGAACTATCCAGCTAAATAGGTTTTCGATCAACCACAGTGCCCTTACTTAACCCAGCTTTCTGTGTCTGGTTCTGTTATTCCATGGTTGGTCATCAATTAATTTTTGAATTATATAAAAAGTGTTTGTTTCATTGTTCTATTATTTTTCATCATGGTTCAATACTGGATTAAAACATTTAAGCCTTAACTGTGTGCCAACAAAGTTAAAAGACTAAGCATAGCACAGTAAGCACAGTAAGAGTCATTATTCAGATACCTTGAAGCTAAAAAGATAAATAGTATTAATACACCATACATTTTCTTCATCAAAGGTGATGGAACCTCAGCAAGTTTCAGGAAAGTTAGGTGGCTACTCTGTATAAGCCTAAAATAACTGGAGCTGCATGATATTCAGATACTCCCATATGACTCACATACTTCCCTTTTCATTTTTTTAAAAAACCAGCCTCTTGGTGCACATGATCCATATGCAAAGAGTTGATTTAATGAAAGTTCAATGAACTGTAGAAAACAATCAGTGGCTGAAGATCTAAATCAGACTTTCTTTCTTCTCACTTGCAGAATGCTACTATTATGAAGAGCATCCCTGACCATCACTCCAAAAAATTAGCATGTCTGAAACATTATATGCAAGTGAATAGAGGAACATGTTCAGCAGCTACTACGTATTTCTGTATTCCCTTTGCTGTTCAGTCTGTTCAAAACAGACAAGGAGACACTTTGCAGTACAAGAAGGATAGCTTTCCTCCCTGCCACAAAATAAAAATAAGTGGTAGGACAGAGGAGGCGGTTGAATAGGAAGTCTGCAAGGCAGTGAAAGGGTGGATCAGATATTTCTCCCAACTACTGCTTCTTTGATACAAATTAGGAGCTGTTACCACTGCTGTTGGCATATCAGTGTCAAGAGTCCTGAGCTGAGGTGTAGCTGGAGGGTGGAGGAATGATGGGGAGGAATCAGAGCATTGCCAGCCCCTCAATAAGAATTGTTTCCCTGTGTGACATTTTCTTTCAGTCCCTAAGTTTCTACCATTGCAATAATTTAAAGCTAATTTAAAGAAAAGAGACAAAGTTACAATTAGATGATTGGTTACAAACTTGGAAAGACTTAAATTTTACAGCCTGTCAACTGTTTAAAGAAAATTACTATAAGATGCAGTGGCAGAGCTTGGAGTGTGTGGAGGGGAGGGTGGGAGGGGTGGGGCTATGGCATGGGGCTGGGAGCACTATGCATGGGGGTGTGGCCAGGGCACACGGGGGCATAGCTACAGGCCAGGATGCCCCAAAAACTTTGCTGCCCAGAGTGAATTGCCTCCATCGCCCCCCTCCCTATGCGACTGACAAGATGCTTTATAGATGACACCTAAATCTATAGTTAAAATTGCAAAAATCTACAAAGGAGGAAATGAATAATGTTGGAAATGTAAATCAGAAAGAGGTTCATTTTACCATTGTTGGTGGAACTTCAGGAAAGCAAAAAAATATTGGAAGAACATACATTTGGAAATCACAAAGATTATAAAGAGAAATTTTCCTATGAAACTAGAATTGTATTTGTTGAATATGTTTAATTCTGTGAGGAGCTATATAAACAAACACTGAAAAATTGTACTTAGAATCCTTTATGCTAAAGATGGGAAAAAAAGAGATCCCTAGAATTGATTTGTGGCTTGTGGAAATCTATGAGATATTAGAACAGGATAAACTAAAAATTCTATTCAAAGCCAAATATTTAGATAATTTCAGGAAACAGTGGGAAGATCTAATTATATATTTGGGTCAAAAATCAGGAGAATCTTTGTCTGTAGCTTTTAGAGATTGATCTGGATAAAATGAAGTCACATATTGTCTCCTTCCCCCAATATTTTCATATATTGAATATACTGTTGTTGTTTTATTTGTTTCATTTGTCTTTTACATTTTTTTGGTAGGGAAATTTCTTGTAATTTGTAATCAAGTAACAACTGTAAACTATTAAGAATTTCTAAATAAAAAATTTAAAAAAAGAAAAGAAAAGAGACAAAGTTACCAAGGGGATGTGACTAATGCAAATGTAAGAGTTCTAGGTGTGGAATATTTTAATGTCTCCCTGTCTGGAACACTAGAAATTTAGAGATCAAAGGAAAATTTGCTTAGGTGGCCAGAATTCTTATTTAGGGGAAATATCCTCATTTTGACTCCCCCTCTCCTTAACTACACCTCTGAGACATGTTAAGTTTTTTTTTTTACTTTTATATCAATATTTCTTGTTAATCCTCGATTTCTTATTTCCATTACAAAAATTATTTAATATCTTTTGCCACTCCTTTAACTCTTCCTCTGATACTTTTATTGGTAACATTCTAAACAAAAAATTAATTTTAGGTAAAATTTTCATTTTTACCACTGCTATTCTACCAAACCACGATAACTTTATATTTTTATAATCCTCTAATTTCCATTTAATTTCTAATCTTAATTTCTTGAAATTTTTTTCTTGTAGTCCTTGTAAATTTTTTGTAATATCTATTCCTAAATATTTAATTGATTCTTTTACTTTAAGTAATCCTCTTTTACTACTTATAAATTTTTGTACTTCTTCTTTAGTATAATTAAATAACATTATTTCTGATTTGGCCCAATTTATTTTCAATCCTGTCTTCTCCCCAAACTCTTTTAAATGTTTATCTATTCTATCTATCTTTTCAACCGGATCTTTAATTGTCAACAATGTATCATCTGCAAATAAGCTTATTTTATTTTTCTCCTTAGCTCCAATTCCTTCCAAATTCTCATCATTTCTTATCACATTCGCTAATATTTCTATAACTATTGCAAATAAAACTGGAGATAATAGACATCCTTGTCTCGTTCCTCTTGTTATTTGAATCTGATCTGTAAATCCATCATTTACCATCACTACAGATGTATTATATGAATATAATTGATTTATTAACCCTTTAAATCTTTCTCCTAATCCTATTTTATTTAAAATTGTTTTTAACGCCGGCCATTCCACACAATCAAAGGCTTTAAATATATCTAACGCTAAAATTCCAGCTTTTTGTTTTTCTCTATCCATTATATTTATTTTATTTATCGTTTTCCCTATTAAATTTGCCATCTGTCTTCCTTGAATAAAACCACATTGATCTTTATGTATATATTTATAAATAAATTTATTTAACCTCTTCGCCATTATTGCTGTCAAAATTTTTGCATCTTGGTTTATTAAAGATATTGGTCTATAAGAACCTGGATCCATAGGATCCTTATTTGGTTTTAAAATTAATATTATTAATGACTGCTTCCATGATAATGGAATTTTTCCACCCCTTAATATACTATTATATAACCCTTTTAGTTTAGGGATTAAACCTTTTTTAAATGTTTTATAGTATTCTGGACCTAATCCATCCAATCCTGGTGATTTTCCTCCTTTTAAGTTATTTATTACTTCTTCTATTTCTTCTTCTGATATCATTTCTTCCATCAATCCTTTATCTTGTTCTGTTAATCTTACTTTCCAATTTTTATTAATATAGTCCTCTATATTCTCTACAGATTTATCTTCTGCTAAATACAATTCTCGATAAAATTCCTCAAATATTTTTAATTTCTCTTTCATCAGCCTTTTTTCTTTACCAAATTTATCTTTTACTACGCCAATCATATTTCTAATTTTTTTTGATTGTACTGATTTAGCCAGCATTTTAGAATTTTTATTGCTATATTCAAAGTATTCCCTTTTCAAATATATTAAGTTTTTCTGAACTTCATCCATTTCTATCTTTTCTAATTCATCTCTTTTGGCTTGTAATATTATTAATTTCTGTTTAGTTCTATCTATTATATAATCATTCTCTAGTTCTTTTATTTCTTTTTCTAATTTCAATTTTTTTTCTCCTAATTGTCTCTTTAATTTGCTTGATTCTTTAATACATAATCCTCTTACCACTGCCTTCATTGTATCCCATAATACATCTTGTGTTACTTCCTTATTGTTTATATCCCAAATTTCTTGCCATTCCTTCTCTATTTTATTTACTATCTCCTTATAATTAAGTAACTTAATATCCAATCTCCATCTTTTTGCTTCTCTATAATTCCTTTTCATAGTTATATCCAAATTCATCAAAGCATGGTCTGTCACTTTTATTGTTTCTATTTCTGTATTTATTAATCTAGGTATCATATTCTTTGAGACAAAGATATAATCTATTCTTGAATAATTTTTATGAACTGATGAATAATACGTATATTTCTTTTCCTCACCCTTTATTAACCTCCAAACATCTATCAATTCATTTCTACTCACTAATTTATTCAAAATTGTTATATTATTATATCTATCTCTAATTAATGGATCCGATTTATCTTTCCATCTATCCATCACCATATTAAAATCACCTGCCATTATTGTGTAATCTCCTTTCATATTTTTAATCTTATTAAATATTTCTTCATAAAACTCTTTTTGCTTCTCATTAGGTGCATAGATATTCACTATAACATATGTTTCTCCATCTATTTCACCTTGTATAATTACATATCTACCTTTTTCATCTAACTCCACACTTGTTACAATGAAATTACATCTTTTGGAAATTATTATTGCAACTCCTCTTGATTTGGATGTACCAAATGCTTCCTCATAAGTGGCTACCCAGTTCAGTCTAAGCTCATTTTTTTTATCTCTTTTTCCATGTGTTTCTTGTAAAAAAATTATATCAGCCTTATCTTTTTTAATATCGATTCTATCCTTTTTCTCTTTATTATTGTCCCTAAGCCTTTCACATTCAATGTTGATATTTTCAGTCTATTCTCCATTTTTCATATTTCCCGTTTCCTAATCCCACTCCCCATTGGATCTTTAGTGTGATGGTGCTCCCCCTCCCTTCCCCCCTCCCACTCCCCTCCCCCTTCCCTCCCTCCCCTCCCCTACCCACACAAACATTCGTCCCCCCTTTCCCTCCAAAGTGCTTCTGCCTTGGCAACGACCTCCCATGGTCTTGGGGGGGGTGAAGGGGTGGTAAGGTTAATCAAGGAAATTTTGAGAATACGTTTAGGAGCTCCTTTTCCCATGGATATATAAGCATAGGTGGGATGTCTGAAGATTAAAGCCAAGGTTTCATTATAGATATAGTGAGTTGACTCTAATATTAGGCAGAGTGAGACTTCCACAGTCCTAAGTAATCTTGGGTAAATGATATTGAGTATTATGAATAGAATGTCAACTCGGTATTATTTATAACATATTTGTTTTTGTTGCTTCCATTGTTATTAGTATTGCTGTTTTTAACTCACAAGGAATAAGACTTCTGGGATATTCAAAGATGCCAAAGTAAAATAATTTGACTAAAATAGGGCAGTATTTACCTTGATATGGAGAAGGAGGGATACTATTGCTGTTCTGCCCCAAGAAAATGAAAAAGTAAATAAATATCTTAGGCCAACCCTGGAGACATAGTTCTTTTTGTTTTGAAGTGTAAATGTGAATATTAATATTGGCCTTCAGTTAAGTTGTCTGCTGTTCCATGAATTCCAAAACTCCTGGGTTGTTCAGACCTTGTCTCTGCCTACCAACTGAGCCATTACTTTAAACCCTCAGGTATTCTTATGCTTGGCTTCTGTAATAACACCACCTCTGAGACATTTCTTTTTCTTGACGCAAGAAAAAAATCCAGGTGACTTTGACATTATTTTGTTTTCCCCTGCCACTGCAGATTGAGGAAATGCAGTGATTTTTAAAATCTTTGCACTGATCGATTACTACTGGTTTTTAAAAAAGATGTCTATACTTAAAAAGTTTTTTACTGAAACAAAAACAACATAGCCATCAGCAATGGTTTTAAAGTGTGTGGGCATAAGGATAATCAAGAGGTGACATGGTTAAAATTTAGCATGTAAGTATCTTCTGTTCAAGCAGTTGGACTTAGACCTGTAAATGTCCATGAACCAAATCATTTGATTGTATTTTAAAAAATGCTTTTTGCTCATCAGTTTTATGATGCTCTGTCCAAATACTGTGTCCAACCATTTCTGCATATTCTGCTCATTATAACATTGTTTTTATTGGAGAGAACACTTTTTCCAGCAACACTGTGTTTGATTCTGATTTAGTAATACTTAATATCATATAATCATAGAGCTGAAAGTGACTTCAAGTATCATCTGGTCCAACTGACTGCCTCTCAGGGATACACAACTGAAGCACCCCTGAAAGATAGCCATCTGACTTGTGTTTGTGGACTTTTCTTCTTTGGAGATCTTCAATCTTCCAATCTATGTCACTGTGGAACAATTCTTACAGTCAATAAATTCTTCCTAAAGTTTAGGTGAAATCTCTTTTCCTGTAATTTGAATCCACTGGTTTGTAGTTTAGTCTCTGGAGAAGGAAGGAAAAAGTTTGTTCCACCTTCTGCATGACATCCATTCAGCTATTTAAAGATAGCTATGATGTCACCTCTCAACCTTCTCTTCTCCAAGCTAAACATTCCTAGATTCCTATATTGTTGCTCAAAGGGTTTGGATTGCTGTACCTTTGCTTATCTTTGTAGCACTGTAGACATGTTCCAGCTCCTTAATATCTCTCTTGACACAATGTTCCCTGGGGCTGGGGGGCAGGGGGCGGTCTCACCAAAACAGAATAGTTTGGCTACTATATTCTTGTTGATGCAAGAATTGTGCTAGAATTGTGTTGGCTTTTTAGCAACTGTTGACTCCTATTTAGTTTGTGGTCTACTAAGACCCTTACATCTTTTTCACTTGTGCTGCTTCCCAACCAGGAGTCACCCATTCTATATTTGTATATTCATTGTTCCTAGTACCTTAGATTCATCGCTGGTAAAACTTATTTTATTGGTTTTGTCCCAGCTTTCCAGGTCATTTTGAATTTTTATCCTATCCTTTAGGTTGTTAGCTACCCTTCCTAAGTTGGTGTTGTAGAGCCTAGTTACAGCCAGGCAATCACAGCGTTCAGAAGTCTATGAAAGAAGGGCTGTGGGGGATATAACCTGCAGACTTGTTTGTAAAAGAGGGCAGTCAGAGGCAGAGAGAAGGTTGATTAGGAAAAGGGAAACAAAGAAGATCTGAATGTGGTTTGGGGAGCTGGAAGTATGGAAGGAGTACAGTAAGTTCATGTTTAACTTTATTATATAACAAATATTTACCAGTTAACTTTTCTATCAGTGTATCTTACTGCTTACATTAAAGTATTCAAAGGGAGAACTGGCCACTTTTTACAGCACTGTACCCACTGGTCAGCAAGCCACTTGTCCAGGTTAGTAGCAATCTTGAGGTCCACATACCAGATTCAGCAAGTGATCCTAAACATTAAAGGGCAAGGTGAATGACAAGAGCCCTAGGGTTGGAACTGCAGGGCCAGCTTGGATAGGGGTTCTATCACATAAGGTGCCAAACAGCAGGATTTTGTGGATAGAGAGAGAGAGGAAAAAAATAGACAGAAGGCTCATGACTCTTGATAGCATGAAACTAAAGGAAATAGGTTGTCAGCCAGTTTGCTTCCTGAGGGTGTTACCACTAATGTTTCCCCTCCCCCTGATGTAAACAGCTTTCCTAAATATTATAAAAGAGACAATATCGAATCATTTTTCACCAAATTTGAAAAAGCATGTGATGACATAGGAGTAAAAGATGAGAATACAAAAGGATATTTAAGGTTTTAAATTTGTGTAGGTCTGGCAGAAATTTATGGCAAGATGAGACTGGAGGAAGCATTTTTTGGGTGGATTATTTAAGGATTATTTATATTTATATATTTTATTTATATTTATATAATTATTTATATTATTTATATTTAAGGATTATTTATATTTGGCTTGCATATCTACAATTTGCAGAAATGTAGAATATATTTCTTTTGAACTATTGTACGAGCAGAAAATATTTGGCCTTTTAGATCCAGTCAGACAAGGATGTGAAGGAGAAACAGAGAAACCACCACTCCTGGTTTATAACTTTTGATATAGTACATATAGAAGGACATAAAAATGTAGTAGCTGATACCCTGTCCAGACAAACAGATTCCTCACATCCATTATCTATGGACTAGGAGGGTAAAATTAAAAGGCTACTAGTGTAAAAGAAAAACAAAACAAAAAACCCTATAATTCTTGCACCACATTATTTAGGCTAATACATATGAAAGAAAAGATGCATTTGAATGTGACTGATATTGTTGACAGTTATAATCTACTGTGCTAAAATTAATGTAAAATACAAGATTGAAAAGTATTTATAGTATTATTGTAATAGGCTTAATGCGTTGTATGTTGTAAGTTGCTAAACCTCATTACTTTTGATTGAGACTTATGGAAGTCTGTGCAGAGCACCGAGTTCTGAAAGAGGGGCCTGTGAAGAGACAAACTGGGCAAGTCTGGTTAAAGCCAGCCAATCACAACCTTTAGAAGGCCATGGACATATGGGCGTTATAACCTGGAGGCTTGCCTGTAAAAGAGTCAGTTAGAGCAATTAGAGACTGATTAGAAGGAAGAATGTGGATAAGATCTGAACAGGGTTTTGAAAGGTCAGAAAGAGTTCAGGGAGTTCATGTTTCACTTAATTAATATATAATAAATCTTAATTGGTTTTATTTTCTACAAGTATGTAGAAATTCTGTTTGTTCTTCAATTATCCTTCTCAGTTCTTGAATTTAATTGAAAGGGAGAACTGGTCATGTTTTACCACATTGAACCCACTGATCAATACAGCCATTCATCCAAAGTAGCAGCAACCTTGATAGGAGCCCTAGGGCTAGAACTGCAGAACAAGCCTGGATAGAGGTTCCATCACAGAAGTCATCTCTAGATTTGATAAACCCACCTTCCATTCCATCATCCAAGTCATTTATAAAGATGTTGAACTATACCAGGCCCATGACAGACACCCACAAGTCCCTTCTCTCCAGGAAGAAGAGGAAACATTAGTAAGTACTCTTTGGGTTCAGCCTGTCAAGCTGTTATAAATTCACCTAACAGTAGCATTGTCTAGCTCACCAGCTTGCCTCCAAGGACATTGAGGTGTACTTTGGTCAAAGCCTTACTGATATCATGATATTCTACATCCACAACAAGCCCAATGAGCTTGTAACTCTCCTAAAAAAGAAATGAGATAGTTTGGCATGACTTACCTTTGAGAAACCTGTGCTAACTCCCAGTAACTATGCTGGCTCCCAGTAACAGTATGCAAAGATTGACTGTTTAATGGTCTGCTGTATCATCTTTCCCAGTATTGACTTCAAGTTCAAGATGCTTAGTAGTTCTTGTGTAGTTCTCTTTTCCCCCTTTTAAAGAATGGACAACATTCACCCTCCTCTACTCTGCTAGATTCTCTCTTGATCTCCAACAATTCTGCAAGGTGATTGGCACTGTCTCTCACATTATATCTGCAAATTCCTTTAGTACTCTTAGATGTAGTTCATCTGGCCCTGGATGCTTGCGTTCATTTAGAATAGCAAGGCATTTTTTTACTATTTCTTTACCTATTCTGGCCTGCAGCATTTTCACTGC
This sequence comes from Ctenosaura bakeri, assembly GCA_948474755.1. NCBI lineage: Eukaryota > Metazoa > Chordata > Lepidosauria > Squamata > Iguanidae > Ctenosaura > Ctenosaura bakeri. Next base: position 1,336,325 of record CAOLHI010000313.1, read on the forward strand.
ATAATTTGTTCTATTTTCACCAATTAGAGTATTGTTTTCCTTTTGGGAGAAGACAGAGAAAAAGAAAGTGTTCCTCTTTCCTCCTTCTCTCTATCCCCCAGTTAACATTTCACCATGGTCTCTATGCAGTGTCCCTACTGTTTCCTTGTTCTTTCTCTGGCTGTAAACATAGCCCAAACACCCTCTTTTTTATTTTTAACCTCTATAGCAAGCCTGAGCTCATTACATGCATTAGATTTTCTGACTTTCTCCCTTCAGGTACTGGCTATTAATTTGTATTTCTCTCTGGTGATTTTTTTCTTCTTCCAATTCTTTTACAGATCTGTTTTAAATATCAGCTCGTCTGGAAATTCTTTATAGATCCAACCTGATTTCTTTGCTCTTTCCACTTTTCTTCCCCATTGTAATTGTTTGCAATTGTGCCTTTCATATCTTACCTTTAACTGCCATTCATCATGAACTCCCTTCCCTTTGAGCATTTCTGACAATGGGATCTCACCCAATATTTTCCTAAACTTAGTGAATTTAGTTTTCTTGAAGTTCAAAGTACACATCTGATTATATTTTGCTTCCCCTTTCCTCTGTAGAACAAATCTAAAGAGTGATTCCCATTCAAGGATCCTTTTTCACCTCATTGGCCAGTTTTTCCATTAGGATCAACTCCAAAATAGCTGTTCACTTTGTTGCTGCCTCTGACTTTGAGACCATGATAATGTTGACAGAGCTTGACTTCTGACAAATATCTGAATGGTTGAAGTCTCTCATTGCTTCTGTTTCTCTACTTTCTGAATTTTTGGTCATTTGTTTTAGAAAAGCATTGTTCAGACCTTCAGTTTGGCTTGAAAGCCTATAGTAAGCCTCCACAATGATGTCACTGATGTTCATCTCACCTTAATTTTTATCCGAATGATCTCACCCCATGCTCTTAAGTCATGGATCTCCTCACAGGCACATCCATCCTTGACATACAATGCTACACCTCATTCTTTTCTGTTTGGCTTATTTCTTTGGAATAGGCTATTCTCCTCCATTACTGCATTCAGCTCATGAGACTCATCCCATCTGCTTTCAGAAATACTTATTAAATCACATTTGCCTTCCTTTGTTAAGAGTTCAAGTTCATCTTGTTTATTTACTATGCTCTATGCGTTAGTGTGGAGACATCTAAGATCATGGGTCATTATCGCCACTATGTTCTTGTTGTTTCCCACCCACAGATGGGTTCTAGTACTATTGGCCCAATGACTACATAAAATTGAGGCTATTGTTCCCAGTAATTGTTGTCCCCCTGTCATTTGGAATACTGTCTTCTTCTCTTATGGAATTCAGTTTAAAGCCCTCATGATCAGGTTTATGAGACTCTTAGCAAAGACATTCTTACCAGTCTCTATGTAGTGCAATCTAGCTCTCCCCAGAAGTCACTTTTCATAAACGTACAGGCCATGGTCCAAGAAGCAAAGAAGCAAAATCATCTGTGGAGCCAGTTGTTCACTTCTAGTGATCTTCTCCCTCTTTCTGGGCCATGCTTTTTGGCAGAAAGGAGCAATGAAATAACAATCTGTGCTCTTAGGTCCTTTAGCTTTCTCCCTAAAGCTTTATAGTCCCTTGCAATATATCATCAGATCAGGATTCTTCTTAGCAGATTTTCCAACACTAAAGAAACACATTTTCAGCCATTGTTCAAATATTGTTTCCATTCCTACTGGTTGCTATGCCAGTAAGCAAACACATTAACCATACATTTTCATGTTGTTGAATTGTTCAAAACAGGAGAGTTGTTTTGTGTTGCTTCCTGCCCAGTCTCTTGAATGAGATACAATAAATATATTTTACAGATGAACACTGGCTTCTCCACAGGCTTCAAATAATGACATCTGAACCCAGCAACAGGGAATATACACAGCACTCCCTTAAAACTTTGCCAGGCATTTTTCCTTGAACAATCAATAATGCCCATATTACAAATGACTTCATTGGTTTGTTTTTTAAAAAAACATTCCTTGTTTATCATCTCTTATTTATTAGTACATTAATTACTACAATCCACCTTTTCCTCTCTGTCCTCTCTCTCCCCCCACTTCTTTGATGCTTGTATCCTCAGTAGGTACCCATCTGTATGCTTTTTGGACCTATAGGTTATATAATTACCTTAAGCAGAGTGGGACTTCAGCTCAGTGCGAGAACAGATATTCTCCCTCAACTGACAGATTCAAGACATGAGGCGTGTGCCTTTCTCCTGAGCTCAGTGCAGTGGGGTTAACAGGCAACATTGCAACAACTTGAATGCACAAGTTCAAAGGCCCTTGTTCTGTGTGATGACTTTCAAATGTAAAGATCTTTGTATTAAAAATTAAGGTAATAGAATCATAGAGTTGGAAGGAGCTTCAGGGGTCATTGAATGCATCTCCCTGTCCAGTGCAGGATCTCCATCTAAAGCATGTCCAGCAGGTAGCTGTCCAGCCTCTTTTGGAAGACATTCAAAGACTCCGTCATCTCGCTAGGCAATTGATCACATTGCCAAACTACTCTTGTTTTCAAGAGGTTCCTGTTAATATTAGATCAGAATCTATCCTCCTTTAACTTAAAACTGTTAGAACTGGTCCAACCCTCTGGGGCAGCAAGGAACAAACCTTTTCCCTCCTCTTTGTGACTACCCTTGAGGTATTTAAGGAACACAGTTATGACAACCCTCAATCTTCTCTTCAGGAGAAGAGAAGCTCCTTCAGCCTTTCCTCATATATTTTGTTCTGCATACCTCTTATCATCCTTGTTGCCCTTGTCTGAACCTGCTCCAACATGTCTATATCATTTTGAAAATGAGATGCCTAGAACTGAACACAGTACTCCAAGATGATCCCCCATCCTATACTTGTACATTTAGTTTTTGTGACCTAAATGTAGAATTTTGCACTTGCCTTTATTGAATTTCATTTTATTGATGTCTGCCCAATTATTTAGTTTATCTAGGTCCTTTTAAATTCTGTTCCTATCTTCCAATGTATTAGTTACCCCTCCCAATCTTGTATCATTGCAAATTTGATAAGGATTACCTCCATTTCATCGTCTAAGTCATTGATAAAAAATGTTGAAGAGTTATAGATCTAGGACAGAACCCTGATGCACTCTATGCAAGACCGCCTTCCAGTTTGAAGCTTAGCCATTGGTTATGACTCTGAGCAGTTTTCTAACCAATTATAGGTCCATCCAAGAGTTTTTCTATTTATTCCATATTTAATCAGTTTGCTGATAAAATGTTATCATATACTTGCTTTACCTCTAATGCTGTTATGTCAAGCTAGCTTTGCAAGGTTTTCTTTGTTCAGCAATATATGCTAATTCCAGCCTAGAAAGGGTTAACAGATTCAGTTATACTGGAGCATAAAACTAACTTATAATTTCATGTAGATATATTTTCTCATCTGAACTGTGCGGAACAGACACAGAAATGCTGCAGAGAGGTGGTGCCCCAGAAAGTAATAGAATGGGATAATTGGCCAATTTCTCTTTCTCCCATATTATTTTTTTTAAAACCCCAATGGCCTCAGGAAATTCTTGCCAGCCTGAATGGGAAGAACTTTCTAAATTCTTCAATACCACAGTAAAACAGAATTGCCTTCCCCATTTGTACTTGCTCAATTAAATAAAAACAGTTCCCATGTGGAGATGGTCATGTTGTATCTGCCAGCCCTATAGGTATTCAAAATGACCAGCTTAATAAGAAATGAAAAACTTAATAAGAAAAGAATTAGCTATTCTTATTCAGTGTCAGGCACATGGTTTGGATCTACAGACCTTCAAAACCAGGCTTTGGGAAGATAAGCACTCAATGCCTGTGGAGTTCTAGTTCAGCTCTCTCTGTTCCTGAATTGGATGAATCTTTCAGTTTCAGTTTCTCCCTTCAGTTCCCCAGTTCAGTTAAGTTCAGTTGCCTTAGGAGACACAACTTAGAATGACCACGTGGAAAAGAGGACAAGACCCCTGTACCTTTAAGAGATGTTTAGAAGAGGTCATTTCATCAGCTGTAAACTTATGATGCATGCTTCACCAGCTGAATTTCCTTCTTCCACACAACTGTTAAAAGTACAGGAACCCTATCCTCTTTTTCACATGGTCATGCTCCATCAAGATTCTGGACCTTGAAAAGCAGCATGAAAGCAAATAAGCTGTTAGTTCAGCTTTCAGGAAGCAAGCATATATTCTGATAACTGGCCAGCAGCATGCAGCTTTCCTGTCAGTTGCCCGTAGCTAATTGTTTGAAGCTAATTGTAGCTAATTGTTCCCAGGGAAGGGGCTAAAGTACCACAGAATCTGCTCTGAGTTTTAGTCCAAAATTTAAAAGAATATTTACAATGATGAGCCTAATTCCCAAAAGATGTTCAGCACATTGAACTGTTCCTTTAAAGAGTGGATTTACCACCCCACTGACTTGAAGGTCTTTGGCCATGTCTACTTCCTAGTGCACTACCACTTTGACCATGGCTGAGTGGCCATTATTAACTTGAGAATATTTCCAAAGGGAAAAAATTACAGAATGAGAATTAGTGAAGTTGAAAATCTTTACTATTGAGTAAGATTACATTCCATAGTTTCATATCCATTCTTGATGATGATGATGATTGTTGGCTTAAGTAGTGTGTTAATCATATCACATATATTTCAGGTTCCATACTGTTTTTCTTCACAACAGTGCATATAAATGCATCAGAGTATTATAACTAAAAAGCACAATTTACTCCAATGTAATGTTCCCCTAAGAGGTGGGGGATGTTGGAGTCCGCCTGCAATGGCAGAATCTCCTTAGAATTTGGAGGAATTATAGCTCAAAGGAAGCCTGCAAGAGGATGGTTATGGCAGGATCTTTTCACCTATGTATATCAATACTAAGTGTAGAGAATTAAACTTAAAGTTAGAAAAGTATTTTATTTGAATTGTCAAATGTACAAGGAATCAGACACTCTTAAGAACCATACAAAGCTATCAGAAAGTGAGGCAAGAAAGGTTGGATAGTAAGAATTAGGTGGAAAGGGTGATAGTTACCTGTCCTGGAGAGGAACAGCAGAGGAACTCAGATAGCATCTGAGGGTAGCATGGAGGAACGATAGTCTGGATAGTCTGGAACACTATTTACTACATAAATACAAATGGCTGGGTTGAAGATAGGGTTTTATACCCTATTTCACACCCTGAAGGGGTGTATTGACAAATCCACAATGGCTTTCCCAGGAGACAGAGAAAGGGGTCCAGAATGGGCTGATTGCTTAAGTCCAGAATTACAAAACATTGATTGGACTCATGACAGTCTCTTAATGTTCAGTCAGGTAGGGTGTATAGGAAAGATCTCCATATGGTAAGATTGAGGGATGGTCTCTGATTTCTCACCAATCTAGGCAATTTATCTTTCATTGTATTAAAAAATGCCAAGAGCCTAAAGTGGTGAAGGAATCAGCACAAATTCATCAGCATCAGGTTTTCTACACAATCCTATCTGAACTTTCATGACCTTGAACACATCTCCAGTCAGTAAATTCTGAACATGTTATTTGGCCAGCATGACCTCAATCATGTTCTCCAGTCATTAAAAAGTCCAGTTTACGAATATCATATATCTCGTAGGAGGGGTGGTAGAGTATGGTAACAATAAGCTCATTTATATCCCATGCTATTCAGCTCAAGAGTTAAGGGCAATCTTAACTCGGTCCACTGAATTCAGTGGGACTCAAGAGGAGTCAGCAATACTTTACTAATGATTAAACTAAGTTGTTTCAAGTTTTAAAAGGGAAGGTTAACATGAAAATTTCCTATGCCATAATTTTTGCAAACAGGAAAGGTATAGATTTTCCTATTGCAGCCATCTCTCTGATACGGTTGCTTTCCAAATGTAGGAGTATTTGCTGCATTGAATATTCAGCCATATTCAGTAGCTTTATCTTCCATCTGCAGTATGAAATGGTACAGTTCAGCAATGTGCAACATATGAATTAGCCACATGTGTAAATTGGTTTATAAACCCAGTTTGTGAATTTAACTACATTATACTGCTCCAATTCTTAGCTCAGTTGCAGGATCTGGTGAAATGTCTGTAGAGTATGGGATGAATATATTTCATTAAAAAACTATTATCTGTTCTGTTATGAATTAGCAATCATGTATAATGTCTGGGTAGAACATTCCAATATGTGCAGGTTAATATGGTTCATATTTTTGGAGAAAGCTTCATAAACACATTTTTCCTCCCAGCAAACTGAAGGATCAAATGTGGGGTGTGGTGCTGTTTGCATTTGAGGCAATGGGCTTTCAGAATCATATTTTTCCTAATCTCTGTCCTCAGAAAAAGTAGGGAATATGCTGTCTAAAGCTATGGGGCTTTAGCAGCTGCTCACTGCAAAACCCCAAAGCTTGAAGAACATATTCCCTTCCTAATCTATTTAACACCTTGGGACACAGATATAGGCTTTCTGGGTTAGCAAAAATGCAACTCTAAACTCTTTGATTAGGTACAAAATGGCAGCTTGGTTTCTCAGATAAATGGGATGCTGGAAGGGTAAATTCAGTCAAGTCAGTATTTTCTGTGCACTGTGGGAATTGTTTATTAGTCAGGAATTTGGATGGTGCAGCTATAGTCAGCTGCTTGCTGTGTTAATAAAAAAGTCACATTCTTATATTTTCCCCATGTAATTCTTTACATCTTTCTCTTCAGAACAGAAGATATGATCAGGTTTTACACATCTCCAGATTCTCATCATATTGGAGGAAAAATAGCTTGGATGGGGGAAAGATAATATCAGCAAAATTGGTACAATCCTTATGTGCAGATTTGTTGGTATTATTTTTCCCCCTTTTCAAGCTATTTTAGAACAAATGTCAAACCAAAACTGATCCCCTTTCCTATGAAAGGTATGAAATGGTCTTAAACAATCACAAATGAAGTTACAGTTGAGGTCACTGAAGCTCATGCTAAATACAAAATTTGTTTGATGGGGAGGCACTGATCAGGTCTTCCAAGTAGGAAAAATGAAACAACTAACCTAGGTAGCCAGTGCTGGAGAATAGCAGTAGAAGCCTCCCTAAGGTGGTCTTCTTGAACCATTATCCATTCATCTCTGTTAGAGAAATGAGCTGTGTATGCCCAGCCTATCCTTGCCCCACCTTGTTACTTTAGGCTGTGGAGGACATTGTTCCACCTTCAGTGTTATATAGAAGGAATGTAGGATTCAATGACTACTCAAGTTAGCTTTGGTACAAACACACTTTTTTCTCAAGCAAGAAAATGTCTTGCTACAGGCAAGAGAGAGAGAGGACAGTGTGTATGTGGGGGGGAGAATAGTCACTGCAACAAATTCAAGGCTGAGATGGTATGATAGGGTTGTTGCTCCATTTTCCTAAATCAAGGGTGTGAATTGTGTGCCCACCATATATTCTCCAACTGCAGCATCTAGCATCCAGTGCCCTTTACTATACTGGCTGGGGCTGCTGGGATTTGTAATCCAACATCATCGGGAGAACTGTATGATTCCCACTCCATTCTAAGTGTAGGATAGCATTAGGAAAGACATTTTTTTCAAGCATTCAGAAAACTGTGCATGATAGCCAATTGATGAAAAAAGAGTTGACCCTGAATATAGGAAGAAAAAGCAAGTTGACTGAGCTGGGACTGCAGTGATTAGCTATACAAGAACAGACCAGGAGTGCAAGGGATTTAGAACAAGAAGCACAAAGGAGTTAGATCACAACCACAGCATCTAAGCTCTTCCTGTTAGAAGCTCATCCTTCCCATATAGGTTGGTTACTCCTTATAGGTTTCTCTGTCAAGAGGGTGGCTTTGAGCAGAATATAATAAAATATCTGCTCAGCACAAGGACATAACCAAGGCCACCAAATGCAATTCAAGACAGCACATAAGATGTAACCTGTCTCTCATGAAATAATGGCAGGAAGAAAGAAATTTCAAGAGAGAACAACTTTTTCCCTTTTGCCTGTATATGTCTATTTATTTCTACAATAGATATTTGAAGCAATGAACCCTATCCAATTTTCTGTATTTGGAACAACTGGGACAAAAGAAATTTTGGGGGACTATTAACACTATATGCAATTTTCATTAGAATAGATAGGGAATTAGCCATATAACTCTCATTAATGTGAAACGGAGTTGTGCTGATGATCTGCATGTATTTAGCACAGGTGTTTATGTAATTTACTTCTGCTTAACAACAAAATGAGGATGCTTCATGCAGGAGAGAAAATGGGAAAAGCCAGAAGTAAAGGCATGCATTGCAAACTTTTGAAAGTTGTGGGATAAGTTCAGTTTTGGTACTAAGCATAATGTTCAGGAAGACTAATACATTCAAAGCACAAAAGCCAAGAGTTAGAAAACTTGTGTACAGGGGTGAGGTAGGTAGGAGCATGCTGGCAACATTATGGACTGTTCAGAAGACCTATTCAGATTCAGCCAACGTGCCATATACAGGAGCACGCTAGTCATCGCTCAACTTCTATGTTCCGTTGGACTCATACAGAGTTTTTCCATGTACAAACTCTCTCTCTCTCTCTTTCTGTGTGTGTGTAGGCTCCCCATACAAACCTGAAAAAAAGCCAAGATCCAAACCACAATCCAGTATAAACAGATCTTGTTCAGCTTGAACATAGAGACAATTAAAAACAGGCTAATGGTCCCCTTGAGTTCACTGAATTTGAAATTGTCTTATGAACAGGGCTGCTGGGGCATGGAACCATCAGTAGAGCTTCTAACCAGGAAAAGCAGCACAAATTCAGATTTCTCATAAGCCTTGACTAGTCTTCTTGGAAATTCTGTGCAAAGTGAGATGAGGCCACCGCGAACAGTAATTGATCCTCCTCTATTCCCCAGGTCCTGATCAGCTCTTGGAAATATTTGGAAGCAATTAATTGTTTGTGCCACATACCTTTCCCAAATAACTCAGGTGTAACTGAACAGGGAGAACATGTACTCTTTTTGCAGAGTAACTGTAATTTTAATTACATTTTCAAGAGTGTGGTCTCACTAAATGATGGAGAAGATAGATTACATTATTTAAATGCTGGCTCAGATTGTGACTACATGCACTGTTGAGGATTCTAAAGTGACAATGAAGTAGACAGAAAGAAAATATGTTTTATATCATAGGTATGATAGGCTGTATGATGGCTTGTAGTACTGAATTGTGGGCTGTTTTTGTTTTTGTAAGTAACAGAAAGTATCGTTAACTGAGAAACTAGCACTAGAGCATTACTTATTGTAATTATTATGGTAACTATTTTTAAGTCCCTATAATGAAACTTTTTGAACCCTAACCAATGCTCAATCATGCCATCTTCTGGAGCTATCTCTGCTTCTAACTCCAGGTAGCTTCCAGAGCTATACCTGGTTCTTCTGTCTGAGACTGAGGCCCTTCCCGCAGACATCTGGTGCAGGTCCCGGTGTTGTCTCATCCAGGAGAAAAGCATGACATGAGTGCTCCCCTCCACACCAGCTGCCTCTGCAAATAGAGGAAGCACGATGGTGCTGCCTCTTCCTTCCAAAGCAGAGCTGGATACTGTCCCAAGGGGCAGAAAGCACAGCCATTGCGCTTCTAGGACCTTGGCACATCAGGTAAGCATGAACGGGTGGCATGAGGGTGGCACAATCACTGATCATTGATGGGAAAAACCCATCAATGATCTGTGGTGTGATCACACTGCCTGGGGATAGGAGAATGATAGGAGCTGGATGACTTCATGCAGAGCAGTTGTCTGGGTCCCGTCCTTCTCCCATGTCCAGTGTGGGACAATGAAATCCTGCAGAAAGGGTCTGAAAGATACAAATTTCTCTTTAAACTATTTTTAAAAGTCTGCACTTAGAAAATGCAGCAATGTAGTTTTTTTAATAAATAAAGCCTGCAGCAATGATCCATTTATGCATATTCCACCTGCATCAAGTCAGATTTGCCTCTTTTTTTGAAACAGATTCTCATTTTAATATGTCTGACTTCATTGCTATGATTTGTGAGGAGGAAAAACAACATCAGCTATACCAGCGGTATAGACAAAAAAGTTACTTCAAATTCTCAACACATTTTAAAAAGAAAAAAATAGCTTTACATGAAAGTAAATAAGTTGGATCTGCTCATCCATTCTACAGAGTACAATCTTTTGTCTTACAAATCCTCACAGACTAACCCCATCAATATTTGTTGTAATACATAATTCATATCTCTGTAAGTAAATTACACAATTAACAGTTGGTAAGCATGGGTTTTAAGATGCAATTCACATATACATCAACTATATTTTCTTATCCAGCATACTATGGGAGGACCATTAGTTCCATATTTTGTATTTTTACATAGCTGCTGTTTAGAATTACTAGCTGCAGATTATTAGGTTGCCTAGAGCAGGAGTGGGAAACATGTGACTCACTGGATATTGTTGAACTGCAAATCCCAGGAGCCAATTAAGCTTGATGATGTTGTAGTTCAATAATGCCTTTCATGCCACCGCACTATATTGCTATGATTCTACTTTAATTGCCATGGTTCCATCCTATGGAATCTTGGGATTTGCAGTTTAGGGAGGGATATTTAGAATTTTCAGCCACAGAGATTTATTGCCTCTCCCAACTACCAAAATTCTATAGGATGCTGCCATGGCAATTAAAGTGGAATCATAATGCTAATAACCTCTAGAGAAACATTCATTCAGTTATTCCTATCACAGTAGGAATGGCACATGGATCAATAGACTGGGCATCAGAACATTAAAGCACCATGTGTGTTTCCATTATACCAAATATGTGTTACCCCAAGAGTTGGGTGACTTTGGGGTCCAGCCACAATACCAGTGTCTCCTTAGAATTTGGGGGAATTATAACTCAAAAGGAGGCCTGAGAGAGGACGACAACAGCAGGATCTTTTCGCTTGTGCATATCAGTACTGACTATAAAGAGGGCTCCAATTAAATGTTAAACCAAGTATTCTATTTGGAATGAACAAACACACAAGGAATCAGATACTCTTAAGAATCATACAAGATTTGTTCAGAGGCCGTTTGACTTTTCCTCCCTATGAAGCTGAGAGAGTATGACTTGCCCAAGGTCACCCAATGGGTTTCCATGGCTGATTTAAACCCTGAAACCCTGATTGCCAGAATCGTAATCCAGCTTTCAAACCAGTGGTATTACTAGGGGGACAAAATGCTAAAACTTTATGCTAATGTACTCTTTGAACCTGCCAATGTGCATGCACTCCAGTCAGAGCTGTCAATTATTACCCAATTACTAAAATGTTTTGAATCATGTGGTTTTGTCTGCACTTACTGCAAGCATGTACTGTTGGTTTCGTCGCTGCTGGCTTTTTATAATCACTATAAATTGATTTTGTTAAATTTTCTGATATTTTAGCTACAACATTGTGGTATGGTCTGGTACAGGAGCAGGTCCATGGGGTTGACGTCATGAGATTACTACATTAGATAACACCAACCCTACCAATGTCACTGACTGAAAAAGTGGAAAGACTTTTAATTAGGATGCCAAATCAGGACAATTGGAAGGTATCCATAATGAGGATCCATGGCAAGTTTAAAATCTGAAATGAATGCTTCCTCTTAGTGGCTATGTGAGAGGGCATATTCTGAAGGATGCTACATCCCCAACACTAAAAGATATTACCAGCTATATCAAGGAACATCAACATTTTTGTATTAATGAACAGTTTGTAGGTCTTCTTCCTCCATTTTGGAAGTTTCCTGTGAAAAATTTGGGAGGTTTTTTTGTTGTTGCAAAAACATGGATTTTTTTTTCCAAACAGACATGTATGTGGATTTTTTTTGTTTCTGTTTTTCTAAAGGAAAAAGTCTTTCTGAAAATTTCATAAAAAGCGCCCAGCTCCAAAGATTGTCTTGTCTCGTCTTTCTCTTTTAAATGGGTATCTCAATTGACATATGACACAGTTTGTCAGAAAGAGCAAGAAAATTTGTGACTATTTCATTCCTAGTCTGCATACTACTGGTTCTGTCTCTACCTCCAGTTCTCCTAAAATGTTCTCCAACATAAATGAAATAGTTCTATTGCTTCTTGACTGTGGTTTTGGGATGGATTGTAGTCTGTTTCACTTTTCAAGTGGAATGTAGGCTTACAGACTTCTTCTCCTACTCCCTTCTCTCACTACATGTAGGAAGTAGTGCAATTATTTGGCAAAATAGGAAAATGTTTCCACTTCTAAAAGTATTTGGTTTCTATTTATCTATGACATTTTTTATGAAACCTCTTTCTTAGCGACATTGTCTTTTCTCTTACCTGGACTGGCCACCATGTATTTGTCTTCTATTTCTGCCCAGTGCAGAGAAATTGAAATAATAGTGCCTCTACCAAGTATCAGAATAAATTAGAAACAAAATCCTTCATATCCAGCTGTAAAGACTGTGTTTAGAGTGCTCTCCAGGATATGGCCAAAGTGAAGTGGAGGGAATGGCAATTATTTGCTCATATACAGAGCAGCTATCAGCCTACAGGTAACAGCATGGAATTCCTCTTATCTGATGCAAAATTTAGGATATGCAAACTTCCACTGCCTGCTGACCTTTTAGATTAGCTGTCAAATGCGTGGAAACTGACCAGCATGACTGTCATGGAATTGTGAAAGAACTGCCTACTAGGATTGCCCACAGCTTTAAATCTGTTCAAAAGATGTAACCTCTAAACAAACAAACAAACACAAACAAACAAAAAACATATTATGCAGGCTTACTACATATAGGACATTTGGCATTACTGAATAATAGAGTGAAGGTAATATAAACTGCCTCAAAGATAACAGCTGGCAACACTCACTGGGATTAAGAGAGCAGATATAATTACTTATATAATATAATTACTTATATAATATATTACTTATATAATATAATTACTTTCTGAATAGCAGCTGAAATGAAGGAAAATATATAGCCCTTTAATAATAACAGCTTCTGTTGAAATGCTGGTCTCTAGATTGAGTGTGAACCTTTTCATGGGAGTCTTAAAATAACAAATTTTAAAAAAAAGTACATAAAAGTCATTAAATCCAGCTTTCTGTCTCACTTCAGGACTGTTTATATATCAGCCCTTCAATAACCCATCCCATCCAATCAGACAGTATTTACATAGAATCTCTGAACCATAGAGGTGGAAGAGACCATGAGGGCCACTGGCTCTAACCTCCACCATACAGGAATACACAGTCCTTTGATGCCATGCAGCATCTGTTTAAAAACCTTCAAAGTAGGTGACTCCAGCACACTCTAAGGCAGCATATTCCACTGTTGGATTGCTCCGACTATCAGGAAGTTCTTCTTAATGTTTAGATTGAATCTCTTCCCTGAAGGTTAAAGCCATAGCTTTGTGTCCTTGTCTCTGGAGCAACAGAATACAAACTTGCTCCATCTTCCATATGCTTTCTCTTCAAATATTTAAACATAGTTGTCATGTCACCTCTTAACCTTCTGTTCTCCAGGGTACATACTCATTTCCCTAAGCTGCTTTGCATAGGGCAGGGTTTTCAGGCCTTTTAGCATTTTGGTCACCCTCCTCTGGACATGTTCCAGTTTGTCAATGTCGTTCTTAAACTGTCATGTCCAGAACTGAACACAATTCTAGGTGGGGTCAACCAAAGCAGAATAGAGTGGTACTACCACTTTCCTTGACCTAGACACTATACTCCAGAACTATATTGGCTTTGTTAGCTGCCTTATCACACTCCTGACACATGTTCAGTTTGTGGTCTGCTAAGACTCCAGGCCAGTAATCTATGATAAATAAATAAAAATCTATTGTAAATGATCAAAGCATCTTAAGCTCTGGATGTCTCAGTGTGATTGTACAAAATAGCACTTCACGGGTATCTGATCTTTTTCAGCAGTAACAGGTGGTTACACAATGTAGCTGCTGCTCAAAACCAAGAAAAGTAGCATCAGAGGAACAATACAGGAAAGAAGAAACCCCCAAAGTGTTTGGTGAAGTGTTTGCTGGGTTAGAACTACAAGTGTTTTGCTGTTCCACAACCTTTAATTGCCAACTACCTTTTCCTGTGTTAGTTTGTTCAATAAAGAATTTATTATTTGTGTAAAGAGCAGTCTCCAAAAAGTGCCTCTTTGATCTGGATCAGTTATACATGCTACCACTAGTGACACATTCATTGGGATAAACTTAAACACACTTTGCCCTGTATCTACAAGAGTGTGGATTTAGGGAAAGCAGTAGACGGATATAAATGTAGAACAGGAGCTGGGGGTGGCAAAAAATATAGAAGGGTGCTGCTTCTCTAGGAAGAGAGAATTCAAAGCAGACCTGATTGTCATACCCCTGGCTTGACCCAGATTTCCACATTTTGACAGAAGTATCTCTCCTGATGCATTGAACAAATAAAAACCAGTTAAAACAATATAGTGTTAAAAGCATTATTAAAACACATTAAAATACTCTTTAAAATCCCTAAAAGATGTATTTCCTAGAACTGGGTTTTAAAATGGTTGAAACAGCAATGTCAAACACTGAAAGCTACACAGAAGAGCACTATTTGGGCTACCTGTTGAAAGCTTAAAAGAGATAGGGACAGCCTAACTGCCTTGGGAAGGAAGTCCCTAGTTAAGGCACTTCTACAGACAGAAGCCTTGTTATATGTATCCACCAACCTAACTTCATGGGATGCTGAGACATGAAACATGGCTTTCTCTGAAGATCTAAAATTTCTAGCAGGCTCATATGGTGGAGGAGGTCTTTCAGATACCCTGGCCCTAAGTCATTTGTGGCTTTGTAGATCAACACCAGCACCTTGAATTGAGTGCAGCAGCAAATTGGAAGTCAGTGTAACTTTTGCAGGACCTTGTAATATATGGTCTCCAAAATGCACGCCTGACACCAATCTGGCTATCACATTTTGCCATAGCTGCAGCTTCCAAATGCTTTTCAAGAGCAGCCCCACATATAGTGTATTACAGTAGTCCAACTGGGAGATAACTAAACTAAGAACCACTGTATTCAGAGCTGCCTTTCCCAAGAAAGGGCACAGCTGATGCACCTTCTAAAGCTGTGCAAAGGCACTGTTGGCCACTGCAGCAACCTGGCTCTCCAGAAGCAGCACTGGATCCATGAGCACCCCAAGCTACAAATCTGATTTTTTAGAGGGAGTGCAACCCAATCCAGAACAAGCTGCAATCACAATCCTAGATTAGTTTCCCCGCTGACCAGCAGTACTTCCATCTTGTCTGAATTAAGCCTCAGCATGTTCACCTGGACTACCACAGCCTCCTTGGTATCAGTTTTAAAGGAAAGATAGAGCTGGCTATCACCAGCATACTGGTGACAACCAACCCCAAAGATCCAGATGACCTTTCTCAGCAGCTTCTTATAGATGTTGAAAAGCATAGGGGACAGTATTGACTCCTGTGGAACCTCACAGGTTAATGGCCAAAAGACTGAACAACAACCCCCCAGCACTACCTTCTGGGAATGTTCATCCAAGAAAGACTGGAACCACTGCAAGGCAATGCCCCCAAAGGACCAAAGAAGGATATCACGGTTGATCATATCAAATGCCACTGAAAGATCTAAGAGGACCAACAGGGATGCACTTCCCCTGCCCAACTCCCAGTCTGGGTCATCCAGCAAGGCAACCAATTCTGTTTCTGTCCCATAATGAGCCTGAACCCAAACTGGAAAGGATCTAAATAACCTGTTTCATCCAAGGAAGCCAGGAGTTGTATTGCCACCACTTACTTGCTACCCTCATGAATTCTGCTATATATTGAATCCTTTTGGCCATCTGATTAATTATAAAATGTGTTTGGAAAAGTTGCCCCTGTGGACTGTTTGCTCACCTCAATTAACCTTTACCTTGTGTGGGAGTTGCACTACTAAAGGAGAATTTAACATTCTGTATACTTGCTGGATATGAGTAGTTTCGATTGCATTACAGGTTTTACTATTGCTAAATATATTGTGCTATGTTCTATAAAGTATTGATTTTACATCTTTATTTTCAAAATATAGTAGCCATATTAAGCCTATGAAATTAAGTATAGGTATGTCAACAAACATAAAATTACTTTTTTCAGATATATTGACGTATCCCTAATTCCAATTACTACCTTTTTTTTTCATTCTCCATTGAGAGCTCACATTTCCTATGAACATTTTTTTAAAAAAATAAAACCGGTAGATGCCTCCTGGAAATACTTAATCTAAAAATTGCAAGCAGGTGTCTGTTTTAATTTCCTTTTAATTAAAAATTATTTACTATAATTTGCCCTACAGTATCCGTTGTGCCTAAGGAATGCTTTAATGATTTGCCCCAGTAGTGACGCTAACAGGGGCTATGGAAGCGTATTCACTGTAGAGACTGTAGCTGCTGTAATTACTGTTATCCTTAATTAACAACCTCCCAGCACAGTCCTGTACAAACATATTCAGAAGTAAATCCCAATACCTTATTCCAAGGTAAAATGAAGTAGGATAGTACTCTAAGTGACTGCAACTACTTTTATGATTAGCCATGTAGCCTCTCAGCTTGTCAGACAAGGGAATCTAACCTGGAAAGTACTACTCTTCAGTCATCCAGCATTTTGTATTGCTTTGATTTTGGCACTGGTGGACTGTGCTCTGAGTGGTCCCATGGGACTCTTGCCACCACAGGATGAAGTGTTCCTCTGCTTGGGCTATGATCCCATGATGGATTATGAATTGCATCCAGTAGTGCCCATCTGCCAGTGCAATGGTGTCCATTGAACCAAGTCCCTCTCCCTCTGTACTCTGTACTCCCTTGTGCCCCTCCCAGTTGGCTTGAAAGATTCCAGTTCTTTTTCCCCATGATTCTTCCTTGTTACGTATCCAAGCTTATGAGTTCCTAAGAATAGCTAATTCTCACTTTCTCCTCCCCATCTTCCTCCTCCTCCTCCTCCCTGATTCTTCTTTCCTGGCAATTTTCAGTCTCAATATTCCCCATCTATCTTCTCCTTTCTCTTCTCTCCCAAGCCCATCCAAGGCTGTGAAGCCCTGTCACCAATTCATCTCAAGAACCCATCTTAGCATATTTCTGTCATTTCTGAGAAAGCCTTATAATTACAAAATTAATTGCTGCTGTTGTGCTTTTTCAATAAAAAAACACACCTTTTCTTCTAAAAAAACTCCCTCAGATTTATCTCCATTACTTCTTGAATAAAATGACTTTATAAAACTAATTAGTCAGGACACTTCTCATTCTTGGCTTCTTTTAGTGTTTTGAATAGCATGCAAGATGGGCCATGTTCTACTAGTCTGAGTGTAACCTGTCCTCTGGCAGAAAAAGTGTTGTAATGAAAGCAGTTTTCCCCAATGCAACATTTGACCTAAATTCCCCAAACACACATGTTTTAAAAGAACTTAATCCCTGAGCGTAGAAGTGGTAATTTGGAGATATAATTAAAGATATTAAAGGTCTATCTAAAGTGCTGAAACCTGTCCCCAAAAGAGGACCAGAGCCTTTCATGATTTCTTTAAAGTTCTGATTAAAACCCAGACCAGCTTAATCCTACTGTTCTTGATGTAGAAACCATCAGCTGCTACTCCTTGGCTAGTATAGTTAATATAGTTCTACATTTTCAAATTCTTATCTGTTGTATTCAATTCCTTAAAACTGTAAATAAATCTGCATCCTTAATTTGGTGTGTCACACTCTGAGTACTTCCTGGTGCTACATTTACTCCTGGCCAACTGGTTATTTTTTATTAGGGATGGGATGAATCCAGAATTTTCCAAATCCAAATCTGGATCCAAATCCCCGGAAGTTTCTGGGAATCCACAAATCTCACGAATCTCGAATCTTTTGAATCCTTTTTTTTTTAAAGGGGTTTAAAAAGCAAGGGAAGCAAGAATAATCTTGGGCAAGACACACTCTCTCAGCCTTAGCAAAAGCCTGGGCAAAGGCAAACCTCTCTCTGAAGAAATTTGGCCAGGAAAATTGTCATAGTTTTGCTTCAGGATCTCCCCAGATTGAAAATGACATGAAGGCTATTAGTACACAGGCAGGAAAATGTAGATTAATCCCACATTTTCCTGCCTGTATAAACAGGCCACATACTACAATACAGAGATAATCCAGGTCAAAACTGACTCTTCTTTGCATAGCTCCTTCTGGCATCCTGGGGTTTGTAGTTTGATGATGTACCAGCACACTTTGGCAGAGAAGGCTGTGACACCTTGTAAAACTAGAAATCCCAAAATTGTGTCTGAAAGAGGTTTGCAAGGGAGCTATGCAAAGGAATCTTTCAGCTGTCCTTGAAATCTCAGGCCTGTATCTTCCAGTCAAGTGCTGAACTGAAATATGAAATGTTCAATTTAAATATCTGAGAATACAAACTCAGATGTAATTTCTGAAATTGTTAGCAAAGGCCATTATTACTCCAAGGGAAAAATTCACCTATTTGCCATCTCCTCTTGTGTATCTAGTCTCCCAAGTTTTCAGGCGTCCTGGTCTCCCAGGTTATCAGGTGTCCTAGTCTCCAACAAACTATTTGGGTGGCAGATCTGAAAGATTCAGTTTACCCATTTTGGCACAGGGATTCAGATTCGTGAATCTCGAATCCTTGGCAAGGATTTGAGAATTCGAGGATTTGGTTGGCCCATCCCTATTTTTTTTACTGTTTTGAGAGTTTGTACGAGGCTGGCTTAGATCCTGGTGCTTAGAATCTTAAGAGCTCAGTATAGATCTGGGCTCCCCTGAAGTCTGACATTTGAGATGGGGGTCATTCTCCTTAGCAGGATAAGTTTAGACCTAAAAAATAGGTCAGGAGATTGAGTTGGCCTGACTGGGCTTTGAGATTTCTGAGTCTTCTCTTATTTTTTTATTTATTTGTATCCCGTCTCTCCATATGGATCGAGGCGGCGAACAACTTACAAATAGCATGTATTTCGAAACATTTCTATACATTTCTATACATTCTATACATTTCTTACCTGAAAGCTCCAAAGACAGAGAGCAGTTTGTTCTGCAATCTACAATACTGAATTGGGAACTTTATAATTTGAATCTACAGGCAAGTGTTAACTTGCTTCAATAAACAAGAAGGGGGTTATTTTCTAAGCAATTTACTTTTATTAGATGATACTAAAAGATATTTTCATGTGGGTCCTGACTTGACCAAATCACTGTTAGAGCAGGACCTCTTTAAACTTAGATGGTATATAAGTTACAGCGTATTTTTTTCAAAGTATGTCATCAAGCTATCTTTCAGGCTCATTTTACTGATTTGTTGTTTGCTGTTATGTGCCTTCAGGTCAACTCCAAATTACATGGAGGGTTAAGATGTGAATATGGAGAAAAATGTAAGTGACATATTTCCTATCCTTAACAAAGTTCTGGTCACTTAGCAACTCACAGGATGCCTATTTAACAGATAAAGAGAAATGACCTAAGATTTTTTTTTTCTGCCTAAAACAAGGGGGAACATATCCCTTTCTCCTTTTTGGTACGATCTATCTTCAAGTTGACTGTGACTAATGGCAACTCTATCCTAGGGTTTTCTTGACAAGATTTATGCAGAAGAAGTTTGATATTGTTTTCGTCTGAGGCTGAGAGGGTGTAGCTTGCCCAGCGTCACCCAATGAGTTTCCATGACTTAGCAGGGATTCAAACATTGGTCTCACAGAGTCCTAATCCAATACACCAAACTCTTCTAACATGCTGGTTCACTAGTTTGCTTTTACTGATATCAAGTGTATATAACTTCATACTTAACAAAAAGCATTAACACCTGCATCTTTTGTCAGTAGTTTTCTCTGATAGGGATATTTCCCAGCTTATGAAACCAAGGGTAGCAATGTCCTATGACATTCAGCTCCTTTAAATATGCACTAACCAGAATTATGAAGAAGAAAGATTGCAGGTTGATTGAAACAGAAGATATCCAAGAGTCACCTGCATACTGTGTGGCTTTAAGTTTGCACAGCTTTGTCATTTCAATCTTAGCAAAAGCTGAATTGTAAAATTTGCATAATGATAGTTTATTCACAAAACAAATACCAAAAGCATAATGCCACTAAGTACTGAAGGCACTTCCTGATAACATCTGGCCCTACATTTACAAGTACAAGTAATGAGAGATCCAACATCACTGCAGGAAAATTATTGATGTATAATTATGAGAAGGCACTCATTGCGCCAGATGGCATTACTTAGAAGGTGTTCTCTTAGTGACATGGTGCTACAGACAGAAGCTATCAAATGTGATTAAATGCAGATAGGTGTCAGTAAGGTGTGCTGAGTGGTATACTTTACTTAAAAGGATCCCTGTGTTTATGAAAATATGAAGCTGGAACACCAGAAATCTGCCAAAATCTGACAACAGAAGACTAGCCAGGGATTTTTATTTTTCTCTGAAAGTTGAAAAGTGGTTGAAGGAAGAACTTCAAGCAAGTACGTACAAAGATTCCTGATGTTTCAGAGTGAAAGGTGAACTAGATGATTGTGGATGAAATTATGCATGATATAAAAAAATATGAAAAATGAGAAATGTGTACATTTAAGAAAGCTTGCAAACATGCTTTAAATTGATATAAAAATGAGTATTAAAATGAGTATATTAGAAAAAGCCATACCCCAAAAAAAAAAATGCAAACAGGGGAAAAAAATACTTCCACGGACCTAGGATAGAAATGGGGCTGAAAAAGAATGCCAGTGGGAAACTGAGAATCTCATCAAGAATGAGATGTGACACCTTTTCACATCCCTAGTTGCTGGGTGTTACTAGTTTTTCTAAAATGACACTTTGAATTCGTTATGCCATCAACTAGTCCCCCCATGTTTAGAACACATGTATATGCATAATATGTCATATTGATTAAGGTTGTCCTTGTGGAGAAGAACATGAATAACTGATAAGTCAAGAGAAGTGCTCAGCAATTTTTCATTCTTTTCACAGAGTGCTGACAACTGAATCTGAAACAAAGTGTTGGCTGCTTATTAAGATGATAGATATGGGAATAACTGCTGTTGGTGGCTTAGAAAATGAAGTTTTCACCGTGCATCCTGTTTCTACTGCGTGGGAGGAAAAACCCGTGGAAGATAGGTGAAAGGCTATTTTGAAAGGACTAAATTTTTAAACAGGTATATGATGGACCAACAGCATATGCTCATCAATCTCTTTCCAGTCCTTTCTCCTCACTCCTAGCTCTTTGGGGCACTAATGTTCACATACAAATATCTTCAAGCTGGTTCAAGAAGCCTTGTCACAAGCCGGAAATAAGTGGAGTGGGTGTCTGATCTTTAAATCCACCTCATGCTCCAAAAACAAATTTGTCTCTCCCTGCTTGGAGCCCTGGGAAAGAGTAAGAATATGCTTGGTTTTTAGCTGGTGACTGAGACTTGGTACCCTACCGTCTAGACAACCTAACTGCATAACTAGCTTGCTGTGATGAAACAAACTAGTCTCACCAGTTATGTATTGGTGAATCAATATAGAGTAAGCAGGAGAGTAACCAAAAAGGAGGAGGAATCTGAGCACAGCTTAGAAATGTTAGTTTCTTAGATCACACGTATAAGAATTCTAACACTTATATCTCACAGATACATGTTGTAAGAACATGGGAGAAGGCCTTCTGAGTGCCTGCCCCCAGGCTCTGGAACTCCCTTCCCAAAAAGGCTACACGGGTACCCTCCTTAATATATTTCCTCAAGCAGGAGGAAACTTTTCATTCCTGCAAGCCTTTGAGAATATTTTAGACAATTATTATTAGAATTCCCAGAATGCAAAAATGCAATGCTTCCAAATTTTAAATCCACTTGATAGTGCCCACCTCTCAAAATCCTGTCGCCTTTTTCCTGTAGCACTCAGCATCATCAACAGAGTCCAACATAAGGTTGGAAAGGTCAATGCTAGCAAAATGAGGAGTGCACTCTGGAAAAGGAAAAGAAGGCTTCGGCAGCTTTGTTTCCCCCATATGTACACAGAATACAAGTATGCCGGGGCCATCTCCTTCCCTCCACCAGCAGTAGGAATGCCTTCCCTGTACCTCCCAGTTGTTTTGAGCTGCAAGGAAGGGAAATGTACATGACTGATATTAAATCTGCTTTCTGCATTACCTGATTTTTTGTTGTTGTTTAGATTTCCTTTTTTACCCTCTTGCTTGACATTATTGAACACAGAAATGGCTACACAAATAGTTTCTCAAATTGTTGCAATTTGCTTCTTTTGCTCTTTAATTTTTTTCTTAAGGAAAAATGCATTTAATCTTTTACTTTTAATTCCAGACATAGTGTGATTGTTAAAGTTCTCTCAACATTTTTAAATCCCATGATTAAAATGAAAAGGTTCAATTCCAGTGTAAAATATGTAAGCTTGGGTGCATATTGGCATGTGTGTGTTTTTCTGTCATGTTAAAGTGGCAAAATCCGTTATACTTACTTGGGGTTTTTAGGGCTTAAAGGTCTTAATACAGACTACAGAAGAAAGAGCTTAGAGTAAATCCTCTCTAAGTTTATGAGCATAGCGAGAACATAATTAAAGTTAACCATGAGAATAAAAGGTAGAAAAAACAGTACAAAGTAACTATACAATCTACCTTTGAATTATCCTGAGATAAATCCAGAAGAAGATTGGATTTTAAAATACTTTTATGTACAGGAGCTGTATCACAGCATTCAAAATCTCTAGTGATCCTGCCTATTCTTCCTTTGGTTTTAATGCTAACCCCATAAAAATCTTTTCAGATGAGCCATCACCAGTGTGAGGTGCTTCATATGAGGAACGAGTAAAACTAAACTTTAGTTTTGGTAATACAAACCACTATTATCATACACAAGCTGTCAGGTAGATATAGTCTAAGAAACAAGTGCTGGGTAAAAAATTCATTCCAGTATGTTTTATCACAAGAATTTATCAAAATTTACCCTTTCCCCCCACAAACCCCACAGAAAGACCTTATGTTTTTCTTGTTGAAATTTGTCTGGCAGAATAAAAAATGTGTGGGAGAAACCAAAATGGACAGACTCATTGTTTCAAGCCTAGGATTTTGCCTGCCTATCTCTCAAATAGTACTTAATTAGGGTTGTCATCTCTCTCTCTCTCTCTCTCTCCCTCTCTCTTTTTCCCTGAGAAGCTCCTCTTCTTTAACACAATATGGACGGCAAGTACAACATAACACTTTAAATGTCAGGCATAGCTGTACCCATTGAACTTGGCCCATAGAAATGCAAGTAAACTTTGTTGAATTGTGGAAGAATTTACTATAATGTGAACTACATATCTGGACAGGAACCAAAAGATTTTTCTCAACTTTCTATCTTTCTCTCTATTAAGCAAGGCAGGGGGAGTGCAAATCAGCATATAGTTTGATGGACTGTAAATGGAAGGTGTTAACAGCAGCTGAACATCAGTGACAGACTGTTATTCAGATGTTAATACAGGCTTGTGAACAGCCCTTTCTCTGCTCGCCTGCAAGGAATAAAGAAAATAAGACACAATAAATCTTCATACCACCAAGAAAAGGTGCTTTTCAAATGTTGGACCTTTTTCTGTTAGGCCACAGAATATGAGCAACTGAAAAAATAATTTCTATGGCCTTTTTTCAAACTTGTGTTACTGAAAGGAAATCAAACCAAGGGCTCTTGGCATCTTAAAGACTAGCATATGCTGCTATGGGGAACAAAGACAGAGGGACAGGCAATAACTTTCCTCTCCTCCTGTCTGTTTTTCTCTTTATTTTTCTCTCTTTTCCCTATACATATCTATGTATTTTTATTTATTTTTCAATAATCAAATTTTGCATAGGCATATACCATATTAAGTATTTTGAAGGTATCCATTTTTATTTTTGGAATCTATTATTTCCTTCAGTCAGTGTCATAAGCATGTAAATGTGGCTAATAGCAGTTTCATGTACTCCATTTTAAACTTGGATATAGATGGTAGAGCACACTTTTCTCCATGCAAAGAGTGGCATTTCAATTTGCTCCCAAACTGGTTATAACAAGAGTAGGCAAATTCCCATCATTCAGAGAGCATAGTGGACCTGCTCCTCCTCAAACCACTGGGGGCCCTACCATCAAAATTCAGCAGCCACCACCATTGCCAGTAAAAAAGGGCTCTGAAATATTGCAGAACATAATGTTCAGCTGTCAGGAGGAAAGAAGAGGAGCTTCCTTTGAAACTCTGCTGGATATTAGCAGTGGCAAGTGATGGCAGTTGAGAGCTCCAAGAAGGGGTGAGATGGGTGCAGTCTGGTGGCCTACAAACAGTGTGCTGCCCACCCTCAGTTTACACAATACTAGACATGATGGAACAGCAGTCTGATTTGGCATGAGGCAACTTCTTACAATCCTGTATTGAATGGGATCCAATATAATAGAAGGTACTGCTCTTACCAGTTTTCATAGGGCCCATTGACACTACACAGTTATACCACTATGATTCTACTTTAACTGCTATGGTTCCCTCCTGTGGAATCCTGGGATTTGTAGTTTGGTGAGGTACATAGAGGAGCTCTCTGGCTGAGAATTCTAAATCCCCATCCCTAAACTGTCAGTTCCAGAACTCTATGAGATGGAATCATGTTAGTCATAATGAAATAGCAGCCGTATAAGTGTGAAGTGGGAATGGGCTCATGGAAGGGCAATACTGATAAATGCAGATTTCTTTCCTCCCACTTCCATATGAAAAGCTGTTTCTTTCCTAAGGTCTTAAATCCTTGTCCTCCTTTGGTCACCTTACAGCAGGGATGAGAAATATGCAGACCTCCAGATGATGTTGGATTGCAACTGCCAGCATTTCTCCTCTTGGGTTTTGATGGCTGAGACTTAAAGTCATGCAATGCCTGGCAGCTCACAAGATTCCCACTACTGTCTCAGAATGTAAAATATCTCTTCCTCTTGAAAGGACACCTAATTAATGACTAACCAAAAACTGGGTTTATAAACTCCCAACAGATAATGTGGTGCTACATGTATGTTTGATTTAGAAATCATGTGATCGGTCTCTCATTTGCTATTGTGGAATCTGTAGCTAGGTCTAAAATGAAGCATGAAGGGCAAAACTAGACACAAAACCATGTCCAGTTATTGTCAGTTGTCTTTGTAAAGTTGTTCTAGGGAAGAATACCACTGAGAAAAGAGGACTGATGGACGTGGAGGAGCATGTCCACCTTGCCCTTCTGACCCTACTTAATTACCCATTTCTGCACACTTGAATGCAAGGTGTGATTTTTCATTGAGTAAGCATCTCTCTGTGAAAGGTTTAATCATCGCTTCCTACTACAGCACCATTCAGATTTATAACTTTGCAAGACTGCTTTTTATTTAAAGGAGAATATTGCTTGTTCATCTGCATGTGATATCTAATTTTGTCCTGAGATGCTAACCTTAGGCATATGAATCAGAGAACCATCACAATCTGTATTTTCATAATTGTGTCCAGTAGCAAACAGACATTTTTATGGGTTAATGGTCAAGGAGCAATCATCTTAAACTGAGACATTTATCTTTATTCAACAACCTTCTAGAATGAATTATGTTTGCGTATTTAACTAGGATTTAGCAATGCACTCATATTTACTTAGGCATTTACTTTAGAAATACTTATATTTACCAACAGAATTTCCTGAGCTCACAATCCATCTGCATATGGTAGTTGGAAGGAAGAGTCTCCCCTCCCGTGGAGTTTATTGCAAAGTTTGTAGGTAAAGATCAACCACCAGTCACCCTGTCCTGCCTCTACTGATGGATCCTCTTCTGCTTGAACTCCTCCAAAGCCAAAAACGGCTGGTCAATTGGCTTTCCCATGTTGTCATTTCTAAATAAATTAGATCCAGCATTCTTGGAGTGAATGCTATTCATTTAGACCATGCTCATCCAAGCTTATGTGGCATGTAATATGCCATGTCCAATGTCTTTCTGAAAAAGCTTCCCACACCTTAAGACTTCACAGTTTTCCTTCGCTCCACCATGTAGTGAATCTAAAGGCCATGCATAATGTATCTATCTCATGGGTCTAGATGAGCAATGATATCTATTTGAACAAGAGTATGTGCCATAGAAACATCATTCAGTACATAGGCTGGGAACGAAGAGATCTGAAAGTCAGTGTGGAAAATGTCTCATTGCCTGCAGGCTAATATTTATCTGCAATGAAGACAGAAAAGGAATGCTCCCATGTTTTATCAGAAGAATAAAATATTAGAAGGAAACAACAAAGTATTGGCACAGTAGAGAACTAAGCCACCAGAAGCAAACTAAAGATTAAATGGAAAAACAGCCCATTTAAATTCAGTGTTGTTTTATAAACCTGAGTGAGAAATTATGTTATATGTTACTTCCCCCCCCCCGCTGAATGTATTTATCAACTACGTTCAAGAGACAGTCTGTGGTATCTAAGGCACTTTTAATTTTTAAAGGTAAGAGATGAAAAGACATCCACAGAAGTGCAGCAATAGCTCAGTGGTAAGCAAGGTGGCAATAAAGCTCAATGGTAAGCAATGTGAGACCCAGTGTGCTGTAGTGGTTTTAGAGCTGGACTAGAACTCCAGGAGGCCATGTCTAAATCTTCACTTGGCCACAGAAATGCACTGAGTGACCTTGAGCAAGTCATACTCTCAGATTAAAAAGAACTCAGTAAGAAACCTTCTCTGAATAAATGTTGGCAAGAAAAATCTTATGATTGGGTCACCATAAATCAGAGTTGACTTGAAGGCATATAGCAACAAATCTCTTATCTTCCATATTCTTGAACTATAATGCTCATCAGCCCAAGTCTAACATCATGTGTATTAGAACCAATAAAAGCTCTGAGCCAATGAGGAGGTCTAGGAACATTATGTCTGGACCTATCTGCTCAGCTTTGATACCTGTATCTCTAATCTCTGTTTTAAATTATGATACAACTTATATGCCATCTTTCTCTACTTAATATATTTCAGGTGATTACTATAACAAACAGAAACATGATGGGTTGGATATGAGTTAGCTCAGCTATTCAGGTCACACATTCAATGAATATGCATAGTAGGAAGGCTGGCCCTTCCTTTACAGGAGTGCATGGAATGTCTGAATAGATTTGTATCAAGGAGCCCTATGGCCCTTTCACCCTGGAGTTTAGGGAGGGACATCTAAGAGTTCTAGTGCCTTTCCAAACTATAAACCCGAAAGGATGCATCCAAAGCACTAAAAGTGGAATTCTTATACTATAATTATGTAGTGTGAAAAGGCCCCAATATATGTAGATAGTTCTTTGCAGCTAGACCTATGCATGTAAAGGCACCATGCAGACATTTGAATGAATGAATGCAGGAAGAGGGCTGAAGTCTGCTACCCTACTTCTAGGGCCCTTTTTGTACCTTACCTCTTTCCAGTGTTATCGCAAGGGGATCACACAACAAGCGTCTTGCAAGAGGCACTTGTGTCCCCTCCGCTTCCCCTTTGCACCAGCTCCGTGCTGGGCAGAAGGAAGCGTGAGGGCTCTGCCCTTTCCTTCTGCAGTGCAGCTAGGTACTTTCCTGGGCTGTTCTGGGGGAGGAAGTGCGATGTCCACATGTCTGGAGGCTCCAGACACAAGGTAAGTGCAGGTGGGGCACGGAAGGGACATGCGATTGCACATCATTTTTGGCAATGAGCCAAAAATGATATAATGTGTGATCACCACCTAATGGCCTCAGGAGCGTCACACGATTGTGAGGACATCATGTGGAACAGTCTTCGCAATTGTGCAGTGCTCTCAATAGGACTGGTATGTGAAAAGGGCCTAGGACTGGGGTGGGTAACTATACCACCCTCAGCAATCCCTACTTCCACCCCAGCTGGCCAGCAAGAGACCAAAAATGAAATGAGAAACCATTTTCAGCTGATTTATTTATTTATTTTTTATTTTTAAACTAGGAAAGCCTGAAGAGATCTTGGGGCTTCTGATGTTATCCACTACTCCTGGAGCA
Source organism: Ctenosaura bakeri (assembly GCA_948474755.1). Taxonomy (NCBI): domain Eukaryota; kingdom Metazoa; phylum Chordata; class Lepidosauria; order Squamata; family Iguanidae; genus Ctenosaura; species Ctenosaura bakeri. The sequence goes on from CAOLHI010000313.1 coordinate 1,364,238, forward strand.
GTCCAGGAGTGGTTTTGGACTGATTTGGGAGTGAACTTGTGGAGCTCAGATGTATCAATGCATGGGGCACACATACACACACAAAAACCTCATAAAGGCCCATGTGCCAGAGTTTGCCCACTTCAGTTCTAGGCACATTCATCAATCAGGTGAGCTAGTGCTTGGAAAGGACTTATGAATCCATCTGGGCTTTTATAGGAGATTGCAAAGTGGGTGTTTCATTTTTGCCTTCAATAATAGTGCTGCAGTAATTGTTACCCAAAAATGTGGGTGACTCAGAAGTCCACCTGCAGTGGCAATGCCTCCATGGAACAGTGGGGAAATATTAGCTCAATGGGAGGGCTGTGAGAGAAGAGTAACTTTACAGGGTCTTTCCAGCTGTGTTATGCTGATACTAATGCAGGGACAGCAGTTGGAGCTTCAAATAATGTTTTATTGGGGAAAATCACAAACATGTGCAAGATTCAAGCAGTCTCATAACCACACAAGACTAACTGAAGGAAGGAAAGAAAAAGTGGGGCAAAGTGGGTGATATTTACCTATCCTGCAGAGAAGAGAGTTAGGGCTTTTCTGCACTACACAATTATTGCACAATGATTCCACTTTAATTGCCACCATTCTGCTCTATGGAATAATGGGATTTGCAATTTAGGAAGGGATATTTGGAATTCTTAGCCAGAGAGCTCCAGTACCTCCCAAGACTACAAACCCCAGGATTCCATAGGTGGCAGCCATAGTAATTAAAGTGGAATTATAGGGCTACAGTTGGACAGTGTAGAAAAGTCCAAAGTGATATAGCTCAGACTAGGGGTTGGAGGGTAGTACAAGAATGGGAATCTGAGCAGCAAAGTGCTGGCCTATGTACAGTATACTATGAATTGTTTGACTCAGAGTTGTGTTTCTGCTCCAAGGGGAAAAGTGCTAATGGCTCTCTGGCAGAGCAAGCAATGGGGTCCGGAGCAGGCTAATGGTCTTAGCATTAGGTGACAAAGCACTGATGGGATTCATGATATCTTAATGTCTGAGCAGATGAGGAAACAAATAAGAGTTTTGGCAGGGAGAGGAAACAGGCTGACAACCATTGTTTGCTGTATTGAGACAACTTTGTGCACTATTGTGTGGGAAGGGTGAGTTGTTGAGAGGATTATTGCAAGCTTATAACTGAAATGACCTGGTCGTGTCCTGGAGCCCCATCTGACCTACTTTTTCACATGTTCAACCAGTCCTCTTTGCCAGCATGGCTCTTCAGCCATAACAGTGTATGATTTATATTTACTGTCAATTAAATAATGCTTGTTGTCAATCATATCATGGAGTGGGGGGAGTACAGCATGATGACATAATCATCTGATAAAATGGATGGTTTGTCTTGTCTGCTAGTCAACTCAAAGGCTAAGCTTATTATAAAAGAAGGAGTACCAGACACCTGGAGAGAGGCAAATGTGGTGCCAATTCCTAAAGAAGGCAGAGACTTAACAGATGTCAAAAATTACAGACCAATCTCACTTTTGAACATAGACTATAAGAACTTTGCTTCAATCCTTGCAACGAGACTTCAAAAAGACTTTATCTGAACTTATTCATGAAGATCAGAATGGCTTTATACCAAAAAGATATTTAAGAAATAATATAAGAACAGTACTGAATATAATTGAATATTACGAAAAGCATAATGAAAAGAAAATGGCCATGATATTTGTGGATGAGGAGAAGGCCTTTGATATGATTAGCTGGCTGTTTTTGAAGACAGTAATGAAACAAATGCAAGTTGGAGATAGGTTTCTTTCATGGATTGAAGCAATATACAACTGACAAAGAGCTTGATTGGTTATCAATGGAGATAGAACAAAGCAGATTGAATTGAACAGAGGGACAAGACAGGAATGTCCTCTGTTCCCCTTGTTATTTATATTGACAATGGAGATATTAAATAATAATATAAGAGAGGACAATGCTATAAGAGGAGTTCAAATCAAGAAATATCAATACAAACTTAAAGCCTCCACTGATGATTTGGTAATGTTTCTTGAAGAGCCCAAGAGAAGCATACAAAATCTCATTGGAATAATACAAGAATATGGAGAATTTTCAAGATTTAAGGTAAATAAAGAAAAAAAACAGTTTTGTTAATGAAAAACATGACAGACAAGGAGGAGAAGGAACTAGCACTTGCAACTGGATTTAAGGTGTCTGGATAGCAAAAAGAAACAATGAGCTATTTCAAAATAACTGAGAAAAAATGGAAAGAGATAACTAAAGTTTTGGAAAGGTGGACTTCCATGAAATTGTCTATGATGGGGAGAATAGCGGCCATTAAAATGAATGTACTTCCAAAGATGAATTTCTTGTTTCAAAACCTCCCCATAATAACAAACAAACAAACAGTAAATCCTTCATACAGTGGAAGAAAGACCTGACTAAATTTATATGGCAAGGGAAAAAACCAAGGATTAAATGGAATATTATGACGGACCAAATACTTCATGAAGGAATGGGAGTACCAGACTTTCAATTATATTACAAAGCTGCAGCATTCACGTGGTTAAAAGATTGGATTGACTTACAAGATACAAGAATGCTTGCACTGGAAGAAGCGGACTTGAGGATGGGATGACATGCCTATATGTTCTACAATAAAGCAAAAATCGATAAAGATTTTTTGCATCACTATATCAGAAAATTGCTTTTGAAAATATGGAATGAATATAAGAGTAAAAAGGCAGCTACCCACATGGATATCCCCTCAAGAAGCTTTCTTTGGAAGATGTACGGAATCAGAGAAATGGCTGAGATACGAAGATATATTAGAGAAATCGATGACAAATGTTTATCAGATCAAATCAAGAGAAAAATTGGAACAGGAAGGATTATCATTAAGCCGGTTTCCCTATAGGCAGTTACATGAGAGATTCCAGATGGACTTGAAAACCTATGGAATAGAATCCAAAGAAAAGACAGGAGTGATTAAATGGATCTTTGATAATCCACCTTATTTATTAGCCACATATATCAAGAAACTTTAATACAGGAGAGATAGGAGGAGACTGTGAAATCGGCAATGATTTTGCGGGCGCAGAATATTGGACATTCAATTCAGTTAGATGAATGGGAACAGAGCTGGAGAAGGACACAGAAATTTACAACGGCTCAGAATCTTAAAGAGAACTATTTCAAATTATTTCATAGCTGGTATATGACACCAGATAAGTTAAAAAAGATTTACAATACAGGCACGGGAATGTGTTGGAAATGTCAGAAAGAGGTGGGAACAATATTTCATATGTGGTGGTCATGTCCCATGGCAAAGAAATGTTGGAATGAAATACATAAAAAGATGTGTGAAATATTGAAGGTTCAATTTGTAAAAAAACCCTGAATTTTATCTGTTAAATATGACAAATGTTCTTGAGAATACTAGTATTAAGAGATATTTGAGATGAATACTGTATATGATAACGACAGCTCGAATAGAATATGCCAAAATGTGGAAATCTCAGCAAATACCCACAGTTGAACAATGATGGGGGACATTTATTGAAAACAGAAATGCAGATATTGTCTCTCAGAGATTAAAGGGGAAATTGGATGAGCAGTTAAAAGCAGAATGGCAAATTGTAATGGGTAATTGCTGGGAACTGCCAAGTGAAAATGTCTGAATTATGGTTGAAATAAAAGAGGGATAACTGTAACATAACATGAGTGGATGAGGGAAATGCAAGACCAAACATGTAAGACGAACATAGAATTGTGATGCATTAATTTCATATGTGAATAGAAATTCAAAAAATGAAAACTAGATCAGAGTGGAAGAACAAAAATATTTAATGTAAAAGTACAAACTAAGATAATGTTTTTTATTTGTGAAACTTAATAAAATATATATATATATATATAGGCTAGGCTTAGAATTCTGCTGTGCGATATGATGGCAAAACTTTCCATTAAATCACTATATGTCTTTTTTGGTTATTGCAGAAGGAAGTATTCTCTAACTCCTTGCACAGTGCCCTCACATACCCAACCCTAGCTTGAAGGTCCCAGGGTGTGCTCTGACAACCAATTCGGTATTTATTGGGGGATGGAGGGCATTCCCAGGCTCCACTGCAATCATGTCTGGAGTCTGGAAAATGGAACAGCCTTGTCTTTCCCAGGCCCAAAGTATACTCACTGAAAGAGACTGATGGCTGTTCCTTTTACCAGCATTTGGGACTGTAGCCAGATGTCACCTGGGAGCTCCAAACACACTGAACATATGCTCTAGTGTCTTCAAACTTGGGTTATCATCCAATAGCTGTGGAAGCACAGCAGAAAGATCCTGGCAGAGAATTCCACTCCAGGTCTAAGTCTGAATTATAGAGTTCATAGGCCATTTAAATTGCCAAGACTGTTCTTGGAAAATATTTTCTTTCCCTATGGCTTCCTCTGCCCCTCCCCTTAATTACCTGTAAGTCCCTGTTAAACACTTTTAGTAAAATGTTACAGTCTCTTCTTCTTTATTCAGTTCCACTGAATGTCAAATGCCTGTCAAAAGATAATGTTTATTTTTACAGAAAATTTGTTTCTATTTTATTCAGTTAAAAAAGATTTATTTAGTAGGGACAGAGTTGGCTCATGAACTGAGTAAGGAGTGCCTCCCACCAACAGTGGAGGTACCTTTCCCAGGTCAGTCCACCAGCTGCCCATGCTTAAAGTTATTGCGAATAAAGAGATCATCTTGGCACTGGCATTCCTTGGGGTTTGAGAATATCTTTTAAATCAAGATTTTCCTGTAATTGTCTTCAGAGGATTTGAGAGCAAAAAACAAACAAACAAACAGAAGGGTGTATATAAAAATATTTTTGTTTAAGAAAGGGTAGACTATGCCAAGGCAAACCACCCCATTCACTCACCCACACAACTTCACAATTCTGTTTATGGGCTGTAAAGTGGTGGTATTTTGACAATTCTTTCAGAGAGGATCCATGTGTGAATTGAGCCATAGTATTTATCCATCTTACCAACTTTGAGCAGGAAGGAACAATTATACCTCTTTCTACCTCTCAGTTCTTGCCATGCCAGAATGTGGGCGGGATTCATCTGTCTCCCACTGATTTGTCTACATAAGGACACCAACCAGATTTGCCTATGTGATATCACAAAGCCAAATTGGATTGAGACTTGGTTTTGTGATATTATCAAATCAAATGTATCAGTCTGACTCTATCCTATATGGCTTTGGTCATCCAAAGCCTTTTGAGCATCTAGAAAACCTCTTGGGATCCTGACTTCTTCCCTCAGTAAAACAAAGAAAATACCATTCCATTTGCTTGATTGAAACCACTTCTTTTCATCTGAGTTAATCAGCTGGCATCCTGTTCAGAAGTTATGGGATCCCCAGAAGTGCTTGGGATTCAGACTTAAGTGCTGGGGATTCACACAAGGTCTCCAAATTTGACATTTGGCAATGTGCCAACCAAAGGGTTTCTGAGACAGAGAAGACTAGGCAATGGCATCTGAAGCAATGTCCTGGTTGCAGGGCATACTGAGACAAGCAGTTGTGCAGGACCCAAGGAGTCTTCCCATCTGCCTGTGCTCAACATACCTCACAACTGGGAGTGTGCTGGAGATGTCATTCTCCAGTACCCTGATCTGTATACCTCAGAAAAAATTCAGCGGGGGTCCTATGGGACTGAAAAAGTAGGCTTGGGTTGGTATTATTAGTTGCAACTATGGAAATGGAGCCAAATCCATTTGAGGATGCAGGATCTCAGATGTTATCTTTGTAGGTGTGACACAGAGCCTCGAATTCTTATTAATTTGCTCAGATAGTGAATAATTAAGTGGAAAGTCTTCCCAACCCCTTTTTTCCCTTGTCTGATACTTCCCACCTCCTCTCCTTCTCTTCTCTCTGCTCTTTATACATCCATTTTATTTTATTTTTTTACCCACCCCTTTTTAATTATATAAATTAAGGTAAGTGGACCTGGACAATAGTGTGTTTGTGACATGGCTGGTCATTTGAACTGAAGATGCCACACATGGTGTGCAGTTAGAGCAGAAGGATTAGTGGAGAGGTTTTTTTTGTAAAGGACAAGGAACCTTTCATGAGCTTTTTGCATGAAAAAAGAGTATAATCTGTTGACTGTAGGATTCTGTAATTAGTAATTTTGGAGGAATAGTAGTGGAAGTATTGGATGGATATGGGTAATTGGATAAGCTTTTTAATGTAGTATTGTCCATGGTCTGAGCTGGAAGCTGGGAACCATCATTTAAATATGTTTATTGTTCTTTAATTGTCTTTGTTTAATGTTTAGTGTTTGGTAATTTTTTCTTGTTTATATTTTTCCTTTTTTGTTTTTTGTTTTGACTTGCTTTTTATATCTATTTGTTGTTGTAATTTGTTGGTGTTTTTGTTTCTTCTTTTCTGTTTTGTTTATATGTATTTGAATTTTCAAAATAAAACTGACAATGTCACAGATTGAATTTGGCTCATTTCTGGATGCCAGACAGATGCTCTGCCACTGATCTTTGATAACCATACTTCTTTATTGGAGGCAAAAAGATTGCAGTGATTCAGTTGTACAGAAAAAATATTCAGTGTATGCTCACAGGCTCTCTAAACATTTCTCTCATTCTCTCTCTCTTTCTGTCTTTCCTCTCTTTTTAAAAATCCATTCTTGATTCAGTGATACATGTCTGTAGCGGGGAGGTGCATTCAGAATGGTCAACCAGAGCACTCCAGTGCCACATCAGACTACAAACCCCAGGATTCCATAGCATGTAGACATGACTGTTACAGTGGAATCATAATGCCACAATTGTGTAATGTGTGGAAAGTGGATGTGCACAAGGTACGCGAAGAATGAATAAATTGTTCACGATTGTGAAGGTGGAAACAAAAAAAGAGAAAGGCAAGTGAATACAATTGATGTGGGTGCAGGTTCTGTTTTATAACCTGCAGCTTTTATAATTCCCAGATGTGTTGGACTCCCGCCATCCTAGGTAACAATTGTATTGCAAGAGAGAAAATTCTAGATTGGTGTAAAGGAACTTTCAACATACAAAGAGAGCATTTTTGAAGTAGCTAATAATGTGTCCCTAGTATCAATGGGAGCAATCTACACATCATTCTTTTGTAAATCCCATGGCGTGTCCCCAACCAAACATGCCCATTAACAAGTTACCTAATGATAACCCAACTGGTTAAACTATTTAATTATTTTACCAATGTCTACTGTTCATCCTTATTCAAATTAATTTGCAAACCTAACATTCCAAGTTCTGGTGTTTTGATTATACAAATAGCAAACTATGGAAATAAAATACGTGAATCATCTTTGAAATAAATGCCTTCTGAACATTCTATCACCTTTATAATATTCCTGCTGTGAAAGATTTTCCATGGTAAGTTTTCAATTGATAACTAATAGGCAATCATTTAAGATCATTAGAGATAAGAGAATCTTTCTGCAGTAAACTCTGATTTGATATTTTTATCATCTGTCCCAGTTCTCCATTTGTTTAAGCCAGACTGTTTTATAAGCTTATTATGATCTTATTAAATTGAGAAGAAAAAAAATGGGTCTTTCCCAATAACTGTAGTCTTTTATTTATAATATTCTTGTTGTATATCATCAATCATGTGTTTTAATTCCTGTCCTTTTCAACTATAGTGCCAATCCATCAACTGCATGGTTTAATCTTTCGAAGGTAAATTTGTATCACACAATGGTTTGAGGATGGAAAGGACCATTTTGGGCTTCGCAGAACAGTAAAGCAAAGGATCAGGCAATGTTTGTTTATTTTGTATCGCACCTTACTCCCACTGCAGAACACAAGGAGGCTTGTGTTACCCTGATTTCTGGGGTCCCGTGAGGGACACCTCAATGTGCTCAAACAAAGGGGAATGGGAATTAGCAAGACCACAAGCTATAGCAATGCAAGAGGAAAGGCAACCTAGCGAGATCTTGAACCCAATGTTTACGGGGTCAGGCCAAGTCAAAAACAGAAGTAAATAATAATTGTTTTCTTTATTTTGAAAAACACAGTCAAAACGTATGTATGCAAACACTCACACAGACCTAATGAAAGAAAGGTAGGGGTTGGATAGAGGATTTTAAGAGAGATTTTTCAGGGGAAATCTACACCTGATCCTGAAGCCCAGGTAGTCAGAGGAAAAGTCCATGGAAGTATAGATTCTCAGCTCGTGGAGCTGAGGGGAAGGCTTGTTGAATGGAGCAACAGCAAGGCAGGAAGGAAGTCGGAGCGATACGAAGAAATGATCAGAATCAGAGGGACTTATAGGGGAAAATGTGCCCATAGGCTAGCCCGTTCCCAGGGAAAACAATGGGTTTCGTACTGGAGACAAAGCTTCCGAAAGGTCAGTATTTAGCATGATTGAATTATGACAGTGTTGTCCATAGCGCAGGCAGTATGCAAATGAGGAGTGCTTCACAGTTGGATATTCGGCTTGTCAAGCTGCCGGCTCGGGGCAGGGGATCTTTTGTAAGCTGCGTGCATACATAATGTGATCTTAAAAGGGTACTTGCCTGGAGGTCTCCTGAAGCTGCAGTCCGGCAATTATTGGCCTGCCTGGATTTGTTTTGAATAGTTCAGCTATTTTCGGCCATGCTCGTGTGTGTGCTTGTCCAGGGGCCTCACAAGCACATGGAGCGGAATGGGTAGAGAAGGCCAAATTCTTGATCTCAAATGATATCTAATATACCACAAGTCTGGACTAGAAACTACAGTAACACTTGCAATGTTAATTAAAGCAAGATATCGTGTAAAAGTATCAGAATTAACATATACACACATGCACACGCACACACACATATACGTATACACAAGCATACATACATTGCAGTATTAAAATTAAGCATCCAATTAACTGGTCTAGGTCAGAAATAATGCTAGTAGGAGACAAGATGGACTCCTGTGTGTTTACAGCATGACACTTTCAATATTGTCCAAATTCTATTAGTTATCTTGATATAATTATTTTTATTAATATATTTCAGAGGAGTAAGCATAGTATAAGCAAGTTAATAAAAGACATTGAACAAAATGTAAAACGATGAGCAGGTTTAAAGCTGAGTCTGTGGGGTAAGGTTAAAATGAATATTATTCCTAGAACTATTTACATAGTACATGGAATTCCTCTTCTTATGGCTTGCGAGTATTTTCAAAAGCCAAATACATGGTTTAGAAGAAAATTGGAGGGCTTAGATCCTCCTAGAATTTCAATGAAAAGGTCACAAATTTCAATTAAAGAAGGAGGGTCTTCCAGATCTCACAAACCATCAGGAATACAGATTATCTTGTATTTGTTCTTGGCCCTCTGCACTTAAAATGAGTACCTACCTGGTCAGTCCTGGAATCTTCATTACTGGGAAACATTGAAATAGATAGCACTTGGCTCTTGTTTTTTTTAAGTCTTTGAAAACAGTTTCAGGTGTTAGAACTTTGTGGCCAATATTGTCTTGTCAAATACAGTGTGATCCATATGCTCATGCCAAATTGACATTATGGGAGAACCTGGATGTGAAGATCAGTAAGAAAACATCTTTATGGAAGGTGTGGGTAGATAATGGGATTGTTACATCAACTCAAATACTTGGTGAGGACTTTTAAGTCTCTGTCCTTTTGAATGTTACAAGAACCATTTAACATACCTCTATCTGTAGAAAGGCATTATTGACTATTGAAACATTTGCTACAATCCACATTTGGCCCTGCATCCCTTAGTGTTTCTGAGGTTCCCTTAATATTAGGAACAGTAATTTTGGCTGACCAAGTATCTAAGCCAATGAGGTATACATATATAAATGTCTGCTATCATTAAATAAATATGACATACAAAGTTTATATCAGGAATGGAACAAAGTATTAGAATACCCAATGACATATCCATTTATTTAACAATGATCCATAATTTTTTCATGATGTACAGAATTAAAGGCTTTGCTATAATCTATAAGGCGCAGGATGATTTTCTTCTTCTGAAATCTGTTATCCAACATATGTTTGTAGTATGATCCTAAGAGCCCTTTCCTTTTGTCTACTCAGCTTGTCATTTCTTGTTCTATATATTGTAATAGTGTAATTTTGAGCATCACTTTGTTTCCATTAATGCAATGATCGTGTGGTTACTGCAGTCTCAGCTGTCCCCTTTCTTGGGGACTAGAGTATATATTGTTTCCAATCAATAGGCCGTTCTTTTGTTTTTCCATATTTGTTGACAGAATTTAGTAACAATTTGAATGGATTCTATCTCTGTAGCTTGAAACAGCATTATTGGTATGCCATCTGTTCCTTGTGATGTATTTTTCAAAGTGCTTTGAGAGCAGCTTCCACTTCACTTTCTAAAATTGTGGGTTCATCTTTACATGGTTCTTCCTTGAATGAATATGTCATACTTTCATGTCTTTCATAGAGTTCTTTGGCATATTATTTCCGCACTACAGTCCCATCTGGCATGGGGATGCATTGAAGCTGGTCCGTGATGCGTGCTACTGCATTGACATCGTCACAGTCCTACTCCTGTCATGTTCTCAGTCTTTGCAATTACACATTATACTATTACTGGAAAAAATCCAGTAATAGGCATCTTTTGCATGACGAGTGTGTTGGCTGGGGCTGTATGGGAAGGGTGAAAGTACTATTAAGGTGCTTCCATCCATAGTGCAGCACAGGAAGAGGGTGGCTGCATTGCAGAAGGAAATGGCATGTCCCAAATGCTACCATCTGCTGGCATCTGGCCAGGTGCAGAGGGAAGCATTCAGGACATGTCCCATCTCAGCAAAGGCACTGCTGGGATGATGCCGGGACATTGCGGGATGCAGGTAAGGAGCAGAAATGGCCTAACATTGCTACTTTGAAATCTTAAGCAGTATTTTTCTTGTGTCTTACAAGCTAAGTTATGCCAAAATGGTTCACAGTTTGGTAGAACCCCCTAAGGAAAGTAAATAAGCAGAAAGAACTAGAGAAAAAATGATATAAAGGAGAGACTGACTTTCAAGTTGTATAAAAACTAGCCTTGTATCACTAAACAGAGCTATTAAGGAAAACATAATGTGCTATCTCCTAGAAAGAATGAACAAAAAATCCATGGATATTAGTTCAGAGAATATGGCTCCTTTTTTCCTGCCAAAGTAGCAGAAATTGATGTACTATTGTTTAAAAATTACTAAATGTTTTATTCAGAATAGTTCTTCCTCCTCCCAGTGATAGCTGGTGGTTCAGATGATAAGAGTTTTGTTTGGGGAGGAGATAAGAGTTTTGTTTTGCTCCAAGTTTTGGTCTGAACTTTAAATTAACTACCTTTTGGGTTTAGGGTTCAGATCCTTAGGCAACTCCATTAAAGCTGCAACTACAACCTGGGACAGGTTTACTGCCCCACTGACGTCAGAGGCACCAGCTGCCCCGGTTCAGCTGTTTTCATCCATTAGTAATAACCATATACACTCATATTTTACAACTTAAAAATAAAAAGCTGAAAATGTCTTAAGTAGAAAGACTGTGTTTTTGTTTGTAATGTTGCCAAGACATTCTTCTCAATGACATTCTGTCATTCTTCTCAACTATCTCTCTTCACGGATAAGCAGATGAAAATATAGAGCTGATGGAAAATGTGGATATCTACTGAGATTCGTCAGTTTCTAAACTGGGGGATAAGGTTCATTTGCAGTAGCAGAGGTGGGACTGGAATAGGTTTTCTTTGTCATTAAATATTCTAAAATTATCAACATTGCTTTTATTTCTTAAAGGATACACCTCTAAACCCTTCACCTTGATCCCAAATTGGGAAAAAAGGTTGTGGAGTGGGGCGCGGGGGGAGGAGAGATTCTAAGGAACACAATGTTATTGATTTCTAATCAGTATGATTGGTGCTTCTGTTTTGGAAGTCTCTGTTTCCATTATAGGGAGGTGTGGGAAAAGGCCTGTCCTATCAATTTTCTTGAACTACAGCTTCCAGTATTTCTCATGATTGCCTATGATGGCTAGAGCTAAGGTATCTGCAATCCAACAACACCTAGAGAGTGATACTTTGTCCATTTCCAAGGTACTAGAAAAAGTCAGCAGTGATTAGATGTCTGTGGACCTGGTATAGTGTAACTAAGAATGAATGATCTCAGTTTTCCTTCCATCTGCCTTCTAACATGTATGGAAACACTTATCTCTTATATTTTATCAGTGTTATCTATACAGATTTATTTTCCACAAATTGTTTGTCTTGTGCAGAACTTTTGCTGACTCTTTCTGACTCAAATCTGAATGTGAGAAGTATTGTAGGGAAAATAATCCCTTTCCAGAGTGTTCACATCTCATTCAGTGTCCATGTGACAAAGGCCAACCATAAGATTTGGTTACTGTTTTAAAAAATGGACTAATTTTGAAGGCTGTACCAAATCTGAGTCAAGATCTACAGTTCTAAAAGTTCATGTGTCCCTTTGATGATCACTGGAAATAGAGAAAAAAATAATTCCTGATACTTTTTGTATTGTTTTCCAGAACTGGATAAATTGTGAAGACATAATTTGCCACAGTGGAGATTATGGTTGCTGAATTGCAAACAATCAGATGTGTGTGGGTACACCTTTAAAATCTGATATTTTTAAAATTAAACTTCCTTTCCTCCCCCTGCCATATGTGTGTGTGTGTGTGATATATATGTACATATGTATATGTATTTCCTGGGGAAAAAATGAATGAATCTGCAGGCATAGGGTGCTTCTGTGAGAAAATCAAGTCTACTAACTTCCAGGTGAATACAGTAATTATAGGGATTTCTCTATCAGAGCAGCATTTATATTTTCCCACTTAGCAATAGAAATCCAGCAGGTGACTTTGAGATTGTCACATTTTCTCAGCCTGAGAGAAAGCAATGACAAATCTCTGAATCAATCTTGCCATAAGGAACATAAAAATAAACAAATAAAAGGGATACCTCCCGTGTTCCTTGTAGACTAACGTGCCCCAAATGATGGACTTAAATAGCAAATCTATATAGTTTCTGAAGTTTGTATAGAAGATTGAGCCCACAATTTTTTTTCCTACGTGACTTGCCAAAAGTCACCCTGTGGGTTTCTATGACTGAAGACTCTGCAGTTTGCCTGGGCCTACTGAGAAAAGCAAAATTCTACCTTCTCCTCTTCTATCCCACCTTCCACTGCTACAGTACTTGAGTGCAAACTGTTTTTTTCACTTTGAACTCGATATACAGTGAGTGAAGTAAGATGAGGAAAAAGAGAAAAAGTGGGAGAAGGAGAGAAAAACTTGGGCATACAGCTGTAAAAGTGAGACAACAGAGGATTAATCCAGACTTCTTCTGCCAAATCAGTAAAGTTGGGGAATATGAAGTAGGTGCCCAGAGGTGTTCACTATCATTAACCCTTTAGTTTCTGCCAGCCTGTCAGAGACCACCTATTTAAACAATCATACTCAATGCCAATCATCCAAAGCCCATACCAGCTACAGTTCCCCTGGTTAGGGACTAGAGCACTGTCAGAAAACAGAACTGATTAAAAAACAGAACCCAGGTACTGTACCCATGCTTGTCCCAGGCACTGCTGAACCTCAGTATGCCACTGAGTGGGGGCTTCCTGTGTAGAAATGGGGCAGTGTACCCCCCCCAAAAAAAAAGTAAAGAGGAGGAGAAAATCCCTTCCTGAACTTTAAAAGGCAACCAGAAATTATCTGCACTGCTTGAGGTATAGAAAGGTGGGCTGAGCAACAAGAGGACTGGAGGCAAAAGGAGCTTACAAAGCTTCCTGGCTCTGCCTGGTCATTCCTACAAAGGTGCTAGATCACCAGACAAATTAATCTATCCCTCTCTCTTTCCAGTAGGTAGAAGAGGCATCCCATCCCCACAGCCTGCTTTGCCATGCATGAGTAGGGTTGAGGAATCCAGTGCATAAGTGATGGGGCTACAATGGGTCCCCCCAACTGCACTGCCCAAGTACACCCAAAAACCTGTTCCACAAGGCTGAAAAATGAACCAGAGCTACTGCCAGCATCACATTTGATTTCTGCCAATGTACTTTTAAGGAGCAGCAGTGAATCTAGTTTGACAACAAGAAGCTCCACAATAATTCAAAGCTATCCCAGACACCTCTAACGCAGCATAAGCCCTGTGGCTTAGTAAGTTTGTGGAACTGAATTGACTGCATTAATGAAGGTATGCCATACAACTTTTGGAAAACTTGCCTCTTATCCTCATCTGTGAAGTGCAAACAATATATTTTTTTTCTGGACTTATGATGTCTGGGGAGGGGGAAAGAAGCTACAAAAATTTTTAGGTGCTCAGCTACTGTGATATTTAGAAATACATATTGTATAAAATTACACAATTTCCAGTTGGTTACAACATACGAAGTAGTTTGTGTCATAATAAAATGAAGAACATAACCAGTGAAAGAATGAATGAATGTATGAATGAATGAATAGAATGCTAAGTAATACCTTTCCCCACTCATTTTCCACTTTATTTTTCCTATAATTTCTCCAAGCAGTCTGAACTATCAATCCAAATGGCATTTTAAGCATTACATTCCAGAAGCAAACAGAGAAATAAACTAATTGTATAGACGTGTTTTATTAGTCATGTATTCACAATGGTGTATCTCTACAGTGAAGACTGAAGAGGGGAAAAAAACATTCAGTATACCCATTTGCTACTGTAAATTCCTGAGTATGGTATCCATCTACCATACTTCCCCCTGCTAAATTTGATGGGCAGCTCAGATTTTACCTTTTATCTCATGTAACGTATATGAGATTTGCTTCCAACTAGTATCTATTGAGGCTTAGCCCTGGAATGATGCTTCAGTATGTGCCTAAGCCCTAGAATTGTAAAGAAAGAATGGTCTGTCTTTGAGTTTCCATTCTGTAGTCATATCTGTAACCAGGTGCTATAGGTTATATTTCAGAGGAAGGAAAACCTGATGAAATTCAAGTGGTTGCCATAAGCCAACAGATGACTTGAAGGTGCATGAACACACACACGCACACACACACAATCATATTTCTATTATGACCACGACTTGTCATAGCAAAGCTGTATTATTCAAGCCGTACAAAGGGAGAAAAAAACATTAAAGACAAATAATGTAGGGGATAAGGGCAAACTGAATTCCTTCAACAGAATTTCACTATATCCATTTGTTGGTTAATCAGCTGCAGTTCCAGCCATTGTTCTGACACAGCACCATTCTGTTTCTCTGACAGTATTCTGAAGATGCTTATTATACAAAGGTACAAATATGACATTGGGATCATAGTATGTGAACATTTATCAAAGCAGTGGGGGAAGTTCATTAAAACTACCTAATGGGGTGCTTGTTGAAAGGGGAGCAAGATGAACATAGCAGACCACTATCAAATAGGATGTGTTATAGTTACCTTGGATTTATGTTCTTGCATATGACAGATATTGTCAGGAACATAGCTGAAAACCATTTGCACCAACACAACTACTTAGGATAAGTGGTATCAGTAGTGGTTTATGTATCTTTTCCTCCATAGAGCTGCAGTCTCAATTTGTTCTCTAGCTAGTCTTGCCTTTACCTTCTCAACTTCCTGGAGGCAGCCTCACCTATACTTCAATCTTATCTCAATGTGTCTTTAATCAGGCCGTTTACCTTCTCTCTGTAAGTGAAAAGGAGTGATCTTATAATGACTCTGTTACCCTAAGAGGTGGGGGACTTTGAGATCCACCTGCAATGCCAGTGTCACCTTAGAATTTTGGGGAATTACAGCTATTATTTTAGGTTATGATTTTATATGTTTTTAATGTTTTTAATTGTTTTAAATGTTTTTTATATTTTAACTTATTGTTGGAAGTTGTCTTGGGTCCCACTCTGAGATAAAGGCAGCATACAAATATAAGGAAGGAAGGAAGGAAGGAAGGAAGGAAGGAAGGAAGGAAGGAAGGAAGGAAGGAAGGAAGGAAGGAGACCTGCAAGAGGAGAGTTACAGCAGGGTCTTTTCATCTGTATATACCAGTACTAACTGTAGATAGGACTCCAGTTAAAAGTTAAACAAAGTATTTTATTTGGATTGATAAATATGGCCTTTTCCATACCGGGCTATTAAAACGGGGCAGAGCAACCTCCAATGGAGGTCTTCTGCACTGTAGAGTGGACTGGGGCGGACTACTTTTTGTAGTTCCATACCTCAGTTCACTCTGGAGCAACCGGAACTGATCACGCGGCGTTTTTTAAAAACCTATTTTTAGAGGTTTTTAAAAAGTACAGACCACACAACCCCATGCTGCTGTGTTGCCTGGCCCCAGAGCAGATTTGCAGGCACACACAAGTGCATGCCTGCAGATCTGCCAGGGGCAGGCTTCTGGCTGGCGAGCTTCTCCGGTTGGTGGAGAGCCTCCACCAACCGGAAGCCACCAGTTGGGATGCCAGAAGACTGCAGAGCAGTGAACTTGCACTGCTCCTCATGGCAACAGACTCGGCCAGCCAGAAAACAAAGCCGGTAAGCTCCGTTTTCAGGCATCCCCCCACATGCAGAAAGGGCCTACATAAGAAATCAGACACTCTCAATGACTATATAAGGTGAACAGAAAATGAGGTGTGAAAGGTTGAATAGAGACAGATTGGGTGAAAAGGGTGATAGTTATCAGTCCTGAAGAAGGAATCATAGCAGAGTGACTCAGACAGCATCAGAAGGTAGCACAGAGGAACAGGAGTGTAGGGTACCATAAGCAGCATAATACACCCAATGTACTACAATTTGCTGGGAGCAAAGCTAAGGTTTATTTATCCTGTTTCCTATCCTGAAGGAGATACATAGACAAAGTGGTAACGGAAAAGTTTAAACCCACAGATGTGGAGGGTCAACTGTAGTAGGAATCCTGTTGGTGGGTTACACCAGAATAAGTACCTTTTTGGACACTGTGCAGAAAGGTATCCCATACTGGTTTGTGCAATGCTTTCTTCTCAGTTGGGCAAGAACATCCTAAGGGGCCTGGGTACATCTTCCTTCCCCATCCAAACAGTCATTGACTGGCTGCTGGGGTTCTTCCAAGTTGTCCAACCATGATTGCACTGAGAAAAAGGAGCAGCCTTTGCCTTCCCATACCTCTAGCTATATGCTCTGCCAGGTTTAAATAGGATCTCAGACATGGGAATCTGTCTTATAGAAAGTCAAACTAGTTATCTGTGTAATCCAGTACTGAAAGGTTACTTTTTGGATGACAGTTCCCAGGCTCCCTAGCTAGCATGACTACTGGACCATTCTGATAATCGTCATCCAAAAAATAGCTTTCCTAAGCTCTTACAGTACTGCTGCTCTGACTTGCCCGAGCTCAGCTGCACTCTTCCACCCCTGGGGAGTGTTCCCAGATTCTAAACTGCATTCCTTAAACTGTGATCAATCCACTACTTAAAAATCTTGTGCCACCTACCAAATACTATTGAGAAAACAAAACACGTTTATTCCCTTGTTTTACGTCCTTATTATCTACAGAATTTGACAGATGAAGCATTACAGGGGTTGTTTTGAAAGCACTTCTGTATCTTTGTATAGCTGTGTTGGGAACTTCTGCCCCTTCTTTTTTCTTATTTCAGCAACAGTTGAAATCTCTAGGGAGTCCCCTGTAGGAAGCCTTCACCCATTGGCACTGCCTGCATAGCCTACCTCTCTTTACAATTGCTTGACTAAAAGGATGTGGCTTCATATATTTAATGTGTCTGTCATTTGCAGTGGAAACATGTAGTATAAGTGGAGCACCACCAAATTCTGAGCCCTTCAAAGCCTTTTCATTTTCCAGTACCACATGTGGTGCCTTTGTCCTTCAAGGATGAAAACAGCTTCCCTGGAGACTAAAAACTGCTAGCATAGCAACCACTGCTGTAAAGGGTTGGAGAAAGAGCAAAGCATCTCAAGCGAGAGATGTCTGAGCCTTAAAACACCAGATACCTATATGAAATGGAAAAGGCAATCAAATTCAGTGGAATGTTCTCATTTTTCAAATACTTAGGAGTAAAATGTCAGCTTCTCACTAGAACTATATACCAGGATAGGCTAATTCAGTTGTCATGTTCATTAACAGTTTTGCTCAATAAGTCCAAATAGCCACCACTTCCAAAAGATACATGTTTATGGAAAATGAAAGCCTTGTCTTCCTTTAAACATGAGTTTCACCTCTTCTACCACATGAGCAGAAGAGAGGCAGGAACTAGAGCAGCTGAGGCTTGCTCCTGATTGCTTTGTATTATTTGTGACAAATTCAGTGTATGAAAAGCCATTTTCTGACCTATGCACAGCATCTTAGAATGGGAACCTGTGGTGGGCTAGGATGAAAAAAGTATTTTGTTCATCAAAAGAAAGTCATTTATAGAAAGGCTGAAGGCCTATTAATATGTGATTTTGTCTTAGAATATTGAATCACTTTTGTAAGGCAGAAACACCTGGAATCCATGATAGCATTTAATTTTAGGAAGTTATATTTGTTCTTGTGGTTGACAAAGTATATGTTTCCCTTCCATTTAGCTGTCTCACTGGTGCCTCAAGACTGTGTCTGGGAAAACTTGAAAGAGGAGAAATGGGATGGCATTTTTATAACACATGGTCAGCTAAATAGGGAAGAAAACTCCATACTTAGCACTTAATTTTTCTGTTTGGAATGAAAGTTTGCCACAACAATGATAGCAAAAAGTATCCCCCACTAAGCTGGTTTACTTTGGCACAAGGACACAGTTACAGGCAAATTGCCAGATAGTAGTATAAGGTCCATATGCAGATACATCTTTGTTGATGTTGGCATGGGCTTAAAAAGCATGTGAACTGAGCTAAGCTCATAATGCCCAGCTCCATCCTTTTTCAGTTTTTAAGCTTCCTCCCTCCCATTCATCCTTCCTTTCTTCCTCGGTTTCACAGAAACTTTGCTGATTGGTCAGCACTGAGAAGATTATCTTGTACATGTCTAGGTACAAATATTTGTTTCATTGCCTGCCTGCCGTAAGATCTGGCCAAGCAGCAGGATTTATTTTTTTTGTTTTTTGTTTTTTCTGTTTATTCTGGCCTGAATGTTTTGAAGTTTATTCTTGAAGGAAGTGTTTTGTTGTGTTAATTCGGCCACATTCAACTATAGCATGAATGGGCAGGCAATGGTGGTAAAATAGGAGATGTGTCAGCATCCTGGGACATCCAAGTGAGCTATCCATGAAGTTTGCTGCTCAGTGATGATACCCAGGGCAAGATACAGATCTTCACTGTGGGTAACTTGTCTCAGCCACTGGAACTTGAAGACTCTCAGAAAGGGATGCATGGGAAAGCTTCTTGATTCTCTATGAAAGGTATGGCCCAAAGCAGGAGAGCTCAGAACACAGCCACTTGCAGAGGCTCAGGTTGTGAGACACCTTCCAGGGTAGGTACTGGATTGAAGGAAAAGTAGTCCTGGTTCAACCCATTACCTATGCCTCATTTCTTTATTGTTGCCTATTGTTACCCTGATTTCTGGGGGTCCTGTGAGGTGCTCCAAATTACAAAGTTGTGTTCCAAATTACAAAGTTGGGAATTAGTCAAAAGAGCACAAGGTAGCAATACGAGAGGCAGGGCAACGTAGCGAGATCTTTTACCCAATGTCTACGGGGTCAGGCCAAGTCAAGGAGCAAAAAGAAGTAAATAATAATTCTTGTTTTTATTGATATACAGACAAACAAGTGTATGCAACACACTCACACAGAGAACTATAGAAATAAAGGTTGGAGTTGGATAGAGGGATTTTAAGAGGAGGTTTTGTGCGGGAAATACTACACCTGTCCTGAAGCCCGGGCAGTCTGAACAAGAAGTTCGTGGAAATGGAGTTTCTCAGCACATGGAGCTGAGAGGAAGGCTCACCAAACGAAACAACAGCAAGGCAGGATGGAGGTCAAGAGTGATCTGAGCAATCCAAAGAAGTGCTCAAAGTCAGGGGTTCTTATAGCGGAAAATGTGGCCATAGGCTAGTCTGTACTTGGGGACAACAATGAGTTTCGGGCTGGAGAAAAAGCCCCTGAAAGGTCAGTATTTTACATGATTGAGTTAAGACTGAATTGTCAATAGAGTAGCCAGTATGCAAACACAGAGTGCTTGCCAGTTGTGTATTTGGCTACTCGAGCTGACTGCTCGGGGCAGGGAGTCCTTTGTAAGTCGCGTGCATACATAATTTGGTGCTTGTCTTGAGGTCTTCTGAAGTGGTGGTCTGGCTATTTCTGGCCTGCCTGTATTTGTTTGGAATATTTCAGCGATTAGCGGCCGTGCCTGTATGCAAGCTTGTCCAGGGGCCTCACAAGCACATGAAGGGAAAAGGGGTATAGAAGGTCAAATTACTGATATCAAAATGATATCTAATATCCCACAAGTCTAGGCTAGAAACTGCGGTAACACTATGCTTGAAACAAAATCTACTGATTTAATAAAAACTTCTAAACACGTAAGAGAAAGTTTTCATTCAAACATGCATCTGACTGGGAAAGGTACACACAGATATTAGCTTAAACGCTGATTATAAAAATAAATATGGATGCATTTTCATACATATACTTTAAATCATATCTTCATGTGGAATTTGGACAGAAGAAACTTATGATTAAATAAATGCAATTTTTGATCTAGGACTGCAGCATCTATTAATAATATGCAGACAGTTTCAAATCTTATGCAGACATCATAAAACAGTTTTATTCCAAACCAATATCCTTCAAATGTTTTGGACTACAGTTCTCATGAGCACTACCCATCATGGTCACTGGATAAGGACTGTGGGAGCTTTTGTCTCATAGTCTGAAGGACACTAGGTTATTTACCTGTACAGTAAACTATATTTCTAGTAGTACTTCTCAAATGCATTAAGAGGTAACACATTTGAGCAGTAAGAACATCTTGTAGGATCATCCCAGAAGACTTATTTTCAAATCAGTGCTTTAGTGTACACTGAAACTTTGTACAGATCCAATATCCATAGGGGAAAGTTTGACTTTACTAATTTGCCACTTTTTAAAAAAGGAAAATCTTGAGGTGAGGGCATGGCTGCTTTTCAGCAGTTAGTATAGGGCTCATGGGAGTGTGATGTTTCTACAGGATGAGTGAAAGGAACAGATTCTTCTGGAATAAAATAGATATAACATATTGAAATTCAGCCCAGGAGACTTGCAGGTGAGATGTTTCCTCTCTCAATATATTGGGTTTACTTCAAAGACAAATTCTCTTGGGGCTAAACTGTGACTTGTATTGTAAAAATCCCTGTGAAATACGATTAGATTATCAGCCAAGTATTTCAGTGTGAACTTCGGGCCTTCTACAAGAAAGGCCTCTAGCAACATAAAGAATATATCTACACAGAAAAAAAATGTAAATATTTATGAGATTAATAAAGCTTTATACAAATTGTTAGCAACCTTAAAAGCATCGTGACACATCAGTTGAATTACGGTCTTGTTTTATTTTTTTCAGGATAGAAGAGTTCTCTTTTCTGTTTCACACTTAGGTGAATCTTGTTTTTCTAATTTGTTTCTGCTACCACAGAGATGGCATGAGCTATACATCAGTGAAAGGAGGAATCTTTGCAGATGCTTCACACCAATATATCATCCAAGTGATGGCATGTTGATAATATAGTACGTGATCTTTCACATCAGCAGGGCATCATGGTGCTAAGAAGATGCCACTTTTAATCATTTATTGTTCCCATTTATCATCTCCTGGTGATTTCACCTGATGATCACAAACATGAACCCATTGAGCACAAGTCGAGGCAGCATATTTTCAAGAGAACAATGAATTGGAGCTAAATAATTGGAACTGTTTGGGAAACACCCACTACTGTAAAAAAAATATAAAATCATAACCTTAAAAGTAAGGCTGTTCAAATCCTTGGTCTAAACTCTATTTTAGTGGATTGTATCCAGATTGTTGAGGATTAACTCATGTTCTATTAATTTAGATATTCAAGATATTCAAGATAGTATATATTCTATTAATAACGTGTAACTAAAATATACATGTTACAATGTTCATCTACTCATAAGTAAGTGCTGTTTAGTTCAGCGGGAACATATTTCCCTAGCTTTCTGTCTCAGAATCTCAAAAAACCAAACCAAAAAGACAAACATGTCTCTGAATAGATGAGGCAGATTCATACTGAGTCAGAGCATCTGTCCATTTTGATTGGTTCATCCACGGCCTCCATAATCTAAAAATATGAAGAAATGTCATTAATGTCTCTTTTTTTTCCTCCATGTGTTTTATCACATGTTGTTCAATTTGCATTAGCATCAATTTGCACTAGTATCAGTTTTTTCTAGTATCTTTTACCTTTTATTTTACCTTTGAGCTAAGCACACACACATACATTAAGCCAGTGGTGTATCTAGAGCTTTTGCTGTCCCTCTCAATACAATTGAGATGGCTTTAAAAATGGAACGACAGCATGTGTTGGTG
The DNA here is from genome assembly GCA_948474755.1 of Ctenosaura bakeri. Taxonomy (NCBI): domain Eukaryota; kingdom Metazoa; phylum Chordata; class Lepidosauria; order Squamata; family Iguanidae; genus Ctenosaura; species Ctenosaura bakeri. The sequence goes on from CAOLHI010000313.1 coordinate 1,386,654, forward strand.
GGAATGGCATTAAGGGGGTAGAGAAAGAAGCCAGCTCATTAATAAGAATGAGGAAGCAGTGAAAAAGTGAACCAGCAGCTGGACACTTTGTCCTTTGCCTTGGGATGGCAGCTGTGATGGTAGTGAGAGCCCTCTTAGCTTACCTCAGCAACTATGCTGCCAATCAATGCTGCCAGTCAGGGGGAAACAGGCATTCCAACTTGGATCACCCCAGGAGCCATGCACTTCTTGTAGAAGTGGCTGGCTGGCATGTACCAAAAGGGAAAGGCAGGCAGGGGGAATGTTGGTGGGTTCCATTTGATTTGGGGATGCCATGGTGGTGCGCCCCAAAAAGTGCCACCTCCTCAGCTATGGCACTGCATCAAGCAAGAAAGAGGAAGTTGATTTGCTCATAAAGACATAAATTTAACTTGTGCATTGACAGATGTTCAACTTATCTTTGAGAATGACATCATCAACAACAAGCCATCTACTTTGTTATGTGACTTGAAGTCCACTCTGACTGATGGTGATCCCATGATGCTGTTTTCTTGCCAAAATTTCTTCAGAAGAGGTTTGGAACTGAGAGTATATGACTTCCTCATGGTCAACCAGAGGGTATCCATGGTTGAGCAGGAACACAAAGTATTGTCTGGTGTCATCTGACACTCAGACTGGTAGTGACAATGAACAGGTTTCCCTGGAGCTCAATATAGCCAAAAGTTATACACCAGCCAGAGATTCAAAATAATTAAGAAAATATTTTATTCAACCCAGGCGGAATCCAAGAGACATCCAGGGGAATCCCAAATCAGATGTGCCAGAACAGAGAAAGGCATATTGTACTTCACATAAGAAAAGGAATTAGTATACTAATTAGCATCACCTCCTACTTAAGACCTGGTGGGCTTCAGGTGTCAGGGCCCTGTCATGTAGTAACCATCCTCAATCAGTCACTCAATCAGTTAGCACCTATATGTTGTTTATTCAAATCGAGCTGTTTACATTCCTGTACTCTGGGAGGCTAGCACTGCTGTCTCCTTTATCATCTGCAATATACATTTCATTTTCCATGTCTCTGTGTGTTCCTGGTCAAGCTGCTGCCTCTTCAATGCTGTTATACTAACTTCCAGGTGCATCTGTTAATAACAAAGCAAATTAATAACTCAAAGGGCACTGGGGAAAACTCTACATAGGTCTGGTTTTGATTATTTTATACTATTCTATGCTACTTTAAGTCCCATCATTCTCAGACTTCCAGGCTTCTCTAGCAAGGCTTTTACACTTTTCTGGCTCTCTCCAACATGGTGAGGTATTTGGGGAGGTGAGTTTTGCATGTTTTTTTTCCCCCATATGAAGGTGAACAATGAATGTCACAATGTACTTCCCTAATCTATCTTGTTCCTTGAGATTCTTTTAACTAAAGATACCACTTTAACTAGAGATATTATGCAGTGAACTAGGGAACCTTATGCATGCAAAGGACATACACTGCCACTGATGTTTGGCTCCTTTGTCCTTAACAAAAGGCCTACTTGAGACACCATATTTTTCAGAGAATACATTCCTGGGAAATGCTGTTTGGAATCTCTGAAAATATGCATTTAGATTCTGAGACAGTCCAATCTTTATTGCTGTTTAGAGAAAAACAATGCAGAGCAACAATGCTGCTTTGGAGGTCTCTGCTCAAACAGCGATCTACTCTAGCACCTTTGATAAAGTGAGAAATGGTGATCTATTTGCATTTATATTTCCCTCTGAATTTATTTCCATTTTAGTCTTCATAAATTTGAACAATGTCTTCTAAAATCTTGTCTCTTGGTGAGCATGATTGACACTTATTTAGTGCAATCTTCTAAAACAAGCATGACTCATGGCCCCTGGGCAAATACCACATGGAGGCATTGTTCTTTACATGGTTGAAACAGACAAGAAGAGGGCTGGTGTAGAATAAACAAAGCTATTTCTCAATTTGTTTGGATTAAGCCTAATGGGCTGGTTAAAGTGCACAGAATGCAGTGAGGCAAAGCAACAAATGTCAAAATAATAATAATAAAAAACTTTTCAGAAGGCACTTAGAGCCTTTTCAAACCATCACTGGAAGTGGGCTGTTCAAACAAGCACAGTTTAGTTCAACTTGCCATTGCTGTTTTGACTAAAGTGATATTTGATGCAAATCTGAAGGTCATTCTCAGGAGTGGAGGTGGAGGGAATCTGGGGAAAGTCTAGCATCTTTAGGAAAGACTTGTGTAAGTCCTTGGTATAAACAACCACAAGTTATGTATGGGAGCTAGGTATGTTTAGCCTGATGAAAAGAGGGTTAAGAGGTGACATGATAACCATGTTTAAATATCTGAAGAGAGGTCATGTTGAAGATCGAGCAAGCTTGTTTTCAACTGCTGCAGAGACTAGGACATGAAGAAATGTATTCAAACTACAGGAAACGAGATTTCACCTATACATCAGGAAGAACTTCCTGATGGTAGGAGCCATTCAACAGTGGAATATGTTGCCTCAGAATGTGGTAAAGTCACCTTCTTTGGAGATTTTTAAGCAGAGGTTGGACAGCCATTTGTTGAGGTGCTTTGAGTGTGTGTTCCTCTATGGCAGGGAGTCAGACTCAATGGCCAATGTGGTCTCTTCCAACTCTATGATTCTATGAAAGGAGAACACATCATAAATATGGAGGTTATTTTTTGCACTCTCAGTCCTTATGTATTCAACATATATTTGGGCTTCCTATTTTCTCCCATTCTGCCCTTTTGACAATGTCATCCATTTGAGGTCTGTGAGCAATTATAGAAGTAAAACACAATGGAACAGGATGATTGTTCATCTGCTTGATCAGCTAAAACAATCACTTGGATTCTGTTCAAGAAACCTCAGTTTTCCAGGTGTATACCTTCAAAATTCAAGCATCACAGTTCACATTTGCCCCCTCTTCTTCTCTGTCCTTCTTATGGATTCCTCCGGTTTTCAAAGGAAAAGCAACATTACTTTGGAGAGAATGTGAAGATAGCAGACAATATGGAAATAGCAGAGGGCAAGTGTATGTCACTTGAAGCCAGAGATTTCAGACCCCTCACCCTTATAAATGCCACCCAACATCATGCAGCTTAAGAGGGCTGCACAGAGATTTATTGAATCACGAGATCGATGGATGTAATTTTTCACAGTTTCTTCTCAAATGTAACAAGTAATTTCAGCAATTTTCTTCCCACTGCAAGAAAGTCTTCAAAAGCCACACGGTTTTCAAAGGTTATTTGCATTTTGAGATTTATTCTGCACATGTGCACAATATGCACATGGTTGTTTTGCACAGACCATAGCACTTTTTGCACAGGAAACAGCATTTTCTGTGTGACAATATTTCAGCACAGAATTATTGATGCTGTTTCCTGTGCAAATCATCCATGTGTGAGTTTACATACAATAAATTCCCAATTACAACATTTTAGACACAGAAAACAGTATTTTCTGGGTAGGAATTAACACATTTTCTGTGTACACCAAATCTCTCAATCAAATGTCTATGGAAGTCCCAATCTAAGTAAAGGTGAGCTTGAGGCAGCCTGTGCCCACCTTGAATTGTAGCTACTGAAATTTGAGTTGAAATTATTACATTTGTGAACACTCTTATGTAGAAGAGTAAGGGCATTTCTGCACTGCACTGTTATAGTGCCATTATTCCACTTTCAACATCCTATGGAGTCCTGGGCCCTTTTTGCATGGCATTTTCCATGAGAAAGGGCACCTGGAGCATCATGCAATTGTGAGGAGCGATCTGCACGATGCACTCACAATCGCGTGATGTTCCAGGGTCCAGCAGGCGCCAATCGCGCACCTTTTCATTTTTGGCTAGAAGTTGAAAATAGTGCATGATCGCGCAATGCTACCAGGCCCCACGAGCACTTACCTGGCATGCAGAGCCTCTGGAGCTGCATCAGTCATGCTTCCTGCCCCAGCACAGCCTAGGAAACTCCCAGGCTGTGCTGCGGAAGAAAGAGGTGGAGCTCTCGCTCAAGTAGGCAGCTTGTGCAAAGCCGAAGGACCCCAGATGCGAGAGCCTCTCACCAGAGGCTGCTCATGCGATCCCCACACCCCAGCGCCGGAAGAAGGTAAGGTGCAGAAAGGGCCCTGGAGTTTGCAGTTTCAGAAGTGGCATTTAGAATTCTCAGCCAGAGAGCTCTTTGGCCTCAGTAAACTACAAACCCAAGAATTCCACAGGATGTTGAAAGTGGAATAGTAGCATTCTAACAGTATAGCGTGGAAACGCTCTGGGTTTCATCTCCAGGAACAGATCTTGATCTCACATAGCTAACTCCTAAAAACCAGGTGACTATCAACCACTTAAATCTCAAGTGGTAAATGTAACTATTGAATTATCTAGTGGTTATTGTTTTTCATGAACTATATTCTTCTGATGTTACTGTAATCCTCTTTAAGTATGGCTTTGCAGTAAAGTAAATCCTGCATGACTATACTTGAGACAGAAAGTAGTTAAAGGACTCAGGATCTTTTCTTTCTTTCCATCAGGTATCCTTGCAATGTGGAATCTAATGGAGTGTTAATGTGGTTTGATCCTGAGGGCTTTCACAGTTGGGAAAAGATATACTCCAAAGTTGGAAAGTTTAACATTCACCAACTCTTGTTCATTGCTCAGAAGACATTAACAGTTTAGCTATGCATGAACTTATATTTTATAGATGAAAGCTTCTTTTTTCTCTCTCCTTTTTCATCTTTTTTAAAAAATATAATAATAATTATATTAAAACGTACACACCAGATGTTCTTTTGGTTGTAATACTTTTTAATTGCTTCATCTGTAACTGTTAACGTTTTTCTCACCAACCTTCCAAACTCACCCCATCACTGCCACCCTTCTTCATGTACTAATCTGTTAGCAGTTTCTTAGCCAGGTATGTTTCTGTCACAGAGCAGTGGGTATTGATTGATGATTGTTGCTTAGTGTAAAACTGTTTCCCAAGACAGAAACAGTTAATGTACTAGATTTTAACTGTTTATTGACTTGCGATTCAGCAATTTCTGCCCATTCAATCTTTCTTTACTTTCATCCAGTGTATGTTAGACATTCCTGAACTTGGCGATGAAACCCAGCACAGTGGTGTGCATGAAAGGGTCTTATGGATTAGAGAAATTCTATATAAGACCAAGTTCCTGTATGTCTTAACCCTTCACTGAGACCTGGCTAGAGAGGGTGGTTGTGTTGTGTTTAAACAGCTGAAGAAAAGACACGGAGGATTAGTATTTAAAGCAGAGACTTAAGCCATTTCCACCCTACACTGTTATAGTGCTATTATTCCACTTTCAATGTCCTATGGAATCCTGGGGTTTGCAGTTTAGGGAAAAGCATTTAGAATTCTCAGCCAGAGAGATCTTTGGCCTCAGTAAACTACAAATCCCAGAATTCCACAGGATGTTGTAAGTGGAATAAAAGCCCTATAACAGCGTAGTGTGGAAATGGCCTCTGTGTCAGAGTCCGTTAGAAATCTGACTTTTTTTGTTATCAACACTGTACTATACATGAGCTCTAACAAGATACTTTATCTGTTATGCTATTATAATAAATGTTACAGTTTGTTTATAACTATTGAGTTGGTCTGAGTTATCTAAAATCACTGGTAATGAAGAAAAAACACTACCTTTAATAAATTGTTTAGTTCTGAGTGAACACTTAGACTGTAGCCCTGTTACACAATGGTTGTGATAAAATAGTGGAGTAAGGTCTGAGTGATATTGACAGGCCACCTTAGTAGAGTGGAACAGCCAAACCAATCTGAGAGCAATAAGGGCTGGTTGTAGTTATCTCAAAAATACTACCTCAGTTTTTGCACTGTAGTCTATACCGAGTGTGTCTGATTTTGATCAGTAGTATAATGGGAAATGATTGCAAGATTTAAGAACTATATTACTGAAAGACTGAGATAAACAACTTTCAACCCATTCATCTGTTTTGGCCTCCATTGAAGAGATGAGTAGTAGCTATATCACACAGTAATATTCTGGGTTTTCTTTTCTATAACCAAATTGGTAAAATACTAAGAAAATCCAGCACATAAAATGACAACATAAATCTATATGGAAACATATGGGATTGTCCCATTATCAAAGAACTGGCCTTTGAAGAAGTTATAGTTTAAGACTCAGTATGCCATAAATGAATGTCAGCACAAAGAAATGTGCACTATTTTAAGCTCAGAAATGCTCTTCTTGTAGTGAAATTGAATATATAAAGAATATTTGGTAGTGGGGAACATTACTAAACTACGTTCTCACAAGCAAAATCTAGCACAGCAAACAATCCTTCTCCCCAGCTCTTGAAGTCTTCTGTATAACAACATGCCTTTCTCATCTTTTTATATTAAAAATAATAAATAACGCATTCCTTCTCTGCCTATGTAGAAATCAAATGTAACAAGGAAAGGTTAAGCAACTTTTGGCTCAGAAAGTAGTCCATAAGCTTTCTCTGAGAATATTCAAAAAGAAGTCAGCTGTTCAGAGACAGTGTGGTATGATGGTTAGAAGGCTGGACTGGCACTTTGGAGATTGAAGTTCAATCCGTGGTGAACCATGGAACATGCACTTGTGTTGTAGGTCACTTCAAGTATCAGAGGTGATATTCAGCTACTGAGGAACATAAGATGGAGGATGCAGTTGCACTTATGTGCTGCTGTTGGGTTTCCCACAAGCAACTGTTTTGCCCCTGTGTGAACAGAATGCTGAACTAGACAGGTCTTCACTCTGATCTAACACAGCTTTCCTTATGTGTCTTTTGTTTTTTGTTTATTTATTTATTTATTTGTATCCCGCCTCTCCATATGGATCGAGGCGGCGAACAACTTACAGATGGCATGTATTTTGAAACATTTCTATACATGCCCCCAACAAGCTGGGTACTCATTTTAACGACCTGCGAAAGGATGGAAGGCTGAGTCAACCTTGGAGCCCGGCAGGATCGAACTCACAACCTTGTGGCTTGCAGTGCTGGCATTTAACCACTGCGCCACCAGTTGCTCTCAGTCCAGACTATCTCACAGGATTGTTTTGAGGATAAATCAGGAAGGAGGAGAGCCATGTACATTGCCTTGAACTCATTAGAAGAAGCGTTTACAATTCAATAATGTAAATGTAACTAATGCATTTACAGTTATAAGTCCATTATATGAGAATTGATACAGGTGGCTTATGTTTAGTGATGTGGTGCAGGTGTACAGAGTACTCCAATATCCTTCAGGAATTGTAGTTTCTTTTCAACAGGTCTTCTCTCCTCACAGTGCCATAGCAGCAGAATTTGAGTAAGTTATAAGGGCAATGAATCATTAATTTTTTAACTAGTCATTTTTGGATTTTTACTGTGGGAAATGAGAAGTAAAGTGCTTGTAAGGTATTATGCTCTGCATGCCAAAACTATTTGTCAGGATTTGGCTACTATGGAACCTGACTTGTTAGTTTGCCTCCAATAGCAAAGTATCTTGGAGTATCTCTGACTATCCCATGATTGAGGACCACGTGGAAGGTCAGCTTTTCCATCCCTGGGAGCAGGAGATAATTCACTTTTTTATTGGGAGATAAACCAACAAAAAAGCTGCATAAACAATTGCAAGAAAGAGTCAGAAGAAGTAACCATACAAAAGGTACTGTGGTGAATAATTGTATCACATAGTCCCCAGCGATCTATGTAAATTAAGAAAGAAGCATTATGTAAATGTATGTGTGGAGGGGTACATCTACAAAGGACTGTGATAGGGGACATCCTCCTCTACACTCTGAACATTCATGAACTGAATCACTTTTACTTCTTCAGTTAGAGAACTTCTGGTGAAAAGTACATTCCACTAACAATCTGCTTAAACATTACTTTTTGAACAAATCTGTTCGCAAGATATGGGGAATGTATGGCCTGTAGCTGTTGTTAGACTGCACTCCAGCCATCTCTCACCATTGGCTGTGCAGACCAGGGCTTATGAGAGATGCAATAAAACAACATCTGGAGGGCCATATAATTCCCATCCCTGTCATATATCAAACCAGGTAATTGTAAATCTTGATTATTAGTCACAAATCATCTTTTCCCCCCTAAGAACTGGTATACACACGATGCTTGTGGTATCACCGCACTAAAAATAACTATGTCTACCAGAGTATGTAGGACATCCCATAAGGACTGCAATACCTCAGTGTGAGGACAACAATCCATGAAATAGGAATCCCTGATACATTTTTTCCCCTTTTTCTCCCCACACTTTCTTTGTGGCAGGATAGCAATGCAGTTCTTTGATTTTTACTGAAACCTAGTTACCCTCAAGAGCAAGATTAGGAGCTGTCTGGTGCTCCAGGCATTGGACTTCATTTCATATTAGCCCTGGGCCAGGCTGGGCAATAGTGAAACATGATGGGAGTTGTAGTTGAACAGAATCTGGAGGGTCATAGTGTTCTCAGCCCAGTTGGAAAGCATCTACAGGCAAAGAAGCATAGCATTTAGGATGTACTCCTGGTGGAATGCTATACATATTTATGCTTTAACAGAATAAATATTTCCCAGCTGGCTGACTTGCAGCTAATGTGACCTCCATTCTGTCTCTGCATGTCCCTCTTCAACATTTCCATGCTGAGATTTTTCAATGTTTGTGACACCAAATTGCTTGCCAGGTGTGCATAATTATGGGCACCCTGATGAGATGAGGGAGCACCAGCTGCTCTGAGTGGAGAGCTCCAACATCTTCTCTAAGAACAGCGTTTGAGCCCTCTAATAGTTCTCTGTGTTTACTCATCTTTCGGTTCCTTAAGACGGAGAGCCAACAATTGATTAACTCGGTTACTGATACTGTTTATGGAGACACTGGGCAATGTTTGCTTGGCTGAGACAGCTGTAATGTATTGGAGCAGCATCAAACATACTTCCCTCATCTGTCTTCTACCTATCAGCAATTTTCCTGCTGTGAACAGGGATAATGAGGAAGGAAAAGAAGATTCAAGACTGGTCAGGAATGGATAGACATGGATGGGCCTGCCTGCATTGCTTCATCCCACATTCATATTTTCTTAATCTCAAACTCTTTCTGGTGACTTTGTGAAGAAATTTGCACATTTTGGAATGTTCCCAAGAAAATGAAGTTTCAGCTGAATGAAATTCACAACTGTTCACCGAGAGATGCAATAGGTTAGACTACCATATCTACTTGCCTTCTCTGTAGCTGCTGAAGATGAAAAGTCTGTCAGAAAAAAAGAAGCCACTTTGATTTAGCAACACAAACAAGGTTAAATACACAGGGATTCAAAGTCAGACCCTGAAGAGATAAACATACGAAGCTCTTTTTCTGGTTGCATCTTTTATAAGGGTGGGACAAATCCAGAATTTTCCAAATCCAGATCCAAATCCCTGGGAGGTTGTGGGAATCCACAAATTTCATGAATCTCAAATATTTTGAATTCTTTTTTTAAAAAGTGTTTAAATAGCAATTTCAAAATTTTTTTAAAGCTTTTTAAAACTTTTTTTAAGCAGAAGTGTTTTTTTTTTAAAAAAACTATTTTTGGTAGGTGGATTTGAAAGATTTGGTTCACCTATTTTTGCACAAGGATTTGGATTTGCGAATCTCAAATCCTAACTGAGAATTCAAGGAATCAGTTGGCCCATCCCTAATCTTTTAGATCCTTTTCGCATGCTGCTTCTAAAGCGAGAGGGCCCCTTGAGCATTGCGTAAATGGGAGGAGCGGTCTGCATGACGCACTCTCATTTACGCGATGCTCAAGGGCCTCACACAGACCGCATGCACACCTTTTCATTTTCGGCTTAAAACCGAAAATGGTGCGCGGTCACGCAATTCTCCCGGGACCTGCGTGCACTTACCTGCCCTGCAGAGTCTCGGGAGCTGGCCCAGTCAAGCTTCCTGCCTCAGCACCAGCCTACAATTCCTAGGTTGCACTGCAGTAGGAAGGGGAGGGGCATTTGCATGGCACTCATGCAACCAGGAAGCACTGCAGAACTCAAGCAGCAGGGAAGCAGCAGCATTCCTGCTGAGGCTTTTCGCGTGAGATGCCCCCCCCCAGCGGCGCGAACGGGTAACGTGCGAAAAGGGCCTTAGTTTCACTCTGGGCTCCTCTAGATAGGAGACATGTTTCAAGAGACTGTGAAACCTATTGCTATAGTTCTTTCACTCTCCTTAAAAATACAAATTATATTTCTGTAGTCAAACACTATTTTCTAGCAATTCCAAGCCCAGCTGCAACAGTATATTTCCACTCTTGGGTGGGTTTCTTTTTAATTCTTAGATATATCAGAACAAAACACTATCCTTCGCTCTTTCTTTTAGATTTATAGTGGATCAGTGGATCAGTGAAATAGCACTTCCACACTAAAGCACCATGATGCTTCAATGAAACCCCTCTCCCCCCCAAAAAAAATCTACATCAAAATGCCAGAGGATAAAATTCCCCTTCAAAGTGCAGGACCAGATCAGCAAACTGCTTCCTGCTTTTAACAATGTGTTAAAAGATCCAAGAAATCACTACAAACAAATCTTTTTTTAAAAAATGAATTTTTTTAAATTTAAAAATCTCAAGTTATTTCCATTGAATTTATGAAGAAATGTGTGAAGTTCTTCTCGGAAATGAACCAAACCAAATTATCCCTCATTTTTATTTTCTACTTAGATGACAGCCTTTTTCCTTGCAAGATACACCCTCCAAGGCTATACAAATTGTTACAGTAAAACTGAAAAGCATGTACACTCTTATCACTCTGCCCAGGGAAATTCCTGGCAGAAGGATCCAGACTAGGGACACAGTCCTTTCCCTTATATATTCAGTTGTTGAATGCACAGATCATTCCTGAAATTCAGCCAGGGAACTTCAGCAGTTCAGTGGTATCAATCGTTGACATATACATTATCTAACTTGGGTACAAGACTGCAGCCTTTAAACAACAATAACAACCTTTTTGACTGTTCATAGTTTTATATCTCCCATGTCTTCAGAGAACATAATGCTAGAGAGGGCCAGAATAAAGGATTTTCACAAACAACTGTCCATTTATTTGAGGAAATCACCTCCCGTCTCCAGAAGTAAACAGCTTTTGTTAATTTATTAGCTTTGCAGAATAACAAAGGGCCAGATGTAATTATGCTCCAGGTAAGATGCTAACACTGATGCAAAGTAAAGTTTCCCACATGGCATGCTTCTGCCCAGGATTTGTGAAACACATGCAACATCCATCACGCTTGTGACTCACATTTCATCCACTATATTTTTATTATGATGTACTGGGTTTGCTTTTTCTTTAAACACCTATTACTGTCACTCCACGGCTGTTGATGATTCTGTTTTACATCTTGCTGCATGGTTAATGGTGATGATTGGGAAACATTTTCAGCCCTTTATATTTCATTGCATTGTTAATCGATTCTGTTCAGATGGTTAACAGCTCCGTCACAGTGAAATGATGATATTCCTAAAATCCGATCTGGGACTAAATAGGATTGATTACAGACATGACAAAATGTAAATGGCTCTTTTCATTCTATTATGGGAAATGCTGCACCTGACCAAACTGAATGGAACTAATGCTTACTTTAAAAACCTCTCTAAAGTCTTTTCTGAGGTAGCAATCCTCAAATAAACCTTTCCTCAAAATTGATTGACCAGTTGTCCCTAAGTCACTTTAATACAGACAGAGGGCTTTTCCCCACTTTGGGGGGAAACGGGGCAGTCTGTTACTCACCGGACTGGCACGCTCCCCCCAACGATCCACGACGATCCAGAGCAGCGCATGCCTGCGCTACACACTCTCCGGAGACAAAAATGGAGGCTTCCAGTTGGTGGAGGCTCTACACCAACTGGAGAAGCTCGCCAGCCAGAACCCCCCCCCCGGAAGATCTGCAGCCTCACGCTGGCGCAAGCCTGCAGATCTACAGTTAGCACAGCGACAGATTAGGGTGTGCCGGGCTATTGAAAGTCCTCTTTTAATCGGTCTTTCAATAGCACAGCGAACCACCAGTTCTGGGCGTTCTGGAGTGGACTGAAGTCCGGACGTACATTAAGTAGTCCGGATCCAGTTCCCCCAAGTGCAAATGTCCTCGCTGGACGACGTGCCGCTTCGTTTTAAAAATAAAATGCGGAAAAGGCCTAAGATAACCAACATTTTTTTTGTTCTTGTCAAAGCTTTTGAATTGTTTATAGCTCCACAACAGATATGCAACTGTTCACACTTTTTTGCACCATGGTATCTTCATGATAGTGAAAGGGTTAAATTGTAGAAGTTGCTTAGGTAGAAAATAGAGAAAAATAAGCCGAGCAGATGCGCTTTGTTATCTTATCAGGCCCAGGTATGCGGCTTAGCTATGCTTGACATATGGGGAATTTGGGAGTCAAAGCAACCCAGGAGAATACTCCCTGGTACAGGGATACATCATCTCAAAACTGTAAAGGGGACTTTGTAATTTGTAAACGTTTCACATATGGTAATCATTTCCTGTATCTGGCTTTTGAAAAGGTATAAATGTATGTTGAAATCTGGATTTGGGGCTCTCAGTCTTTTGGAAGCTCATTCCACTGAGATCCCTGCGCAGTAAAAATAAACTTTTTGCTTTCTGATCTGATGGTCTCTGTTCCTTGATGGGCTACTTCAATAGGAAGGAGCTTCTGTCTTTCAAAGAAGAGCCTAAGGACTTCCAAATGTTCATTAACCTAGCCCAGCATTGTTTCTTCAAGACTGGGCCACATGAGATGAGAATTGAATATTAAGGATGGGGCTGAACATTCCAGACCAAACATCTCAATCACAAATGTCCCTCTGTTAGATAGGGAGATCTTCAGTTGGTGTCCACTCATGTTTGCTTGAATCCAAGTGGAACTTTCCATGAAACCAAAAGCTTCAAACGTTTTGAAGTTGTGCCTGGCAAAGAGCTCAAGAGCTGGAGACAATTTTCACTCCTTTGATTTTTATGTGTCCAGACTGTTGTTTAAGCAGAGGAACAATGTGAAATGAAACAAAGATAGGTGGGCCTCAATGCATAAAGTCTTCTTCCTGTTTTCAAAGAGGTCACATATATATCAGTTAATCCTGCTCAAAAGTGTGCATGAATGGAACAAAAAAACCTAGCAGCATACTTTCTTTCAAACTATTTTCCTTTGCTTTGCTGTGCTGAGAAACATTGCCTCTGATGTCAAAATGGGTGTTTCCTCCTCCACTTTAAACTGGAACTTCTGCAGATTTTTCCCTGCCAAGGAGCCAAAAGGCAAGCTTCTTATCCCCACTATAGCATATGGATTAAGAGTTGCAAGGTATCTCTCTAAGCAGGGTCCCATTTCATATTTTTGGAAAATTCTTATTCACAACAGACGGTTTAAAAGCCCTCTCTCCTTCAGCCCCACTTCAGATGTTTTGAAGAAGGTGGAATTGGATTTGACTTAAGCTGCTAATGCTGCATTTCATATAATGTCATAAGCAGTGACAGTCAATTGACCCTGAGCCAGAAATTGCTAGAGAGCTTATTATTTTGGTAATTTTCCAATAATGCAGGATGGATATTAGGCGTGACTTGGTGATCAGTATTTCCAATGAGAACCTTTCAGGGGTAGAGTGCTATAATTTTTCTTTTTTATCATAACAGCATGTGATGACTGGATTAATCTCCTCTGCCAAGGTCTTCACTAAGTGAGCACGTCTGTGGCCGAAATTCATTCTGGGTGAAGCAGTAAGTTGATTGTGAAAATCTGGTCTCCTGCATCTTAAATAATGATCCTGCACAAGATGTGCTAATTGTTTTGAGACCGAGTTACAGTCTTTCAAGTAAGGAAACATTTGCATTCAAAACTGGATATGGGGGTTAATACGACCTTCTAAATGTTGTTCAGTTGCAATTCCCAACAGCATTGGCCAGTGCAACCAATGGTATGAGATGCTGAGTATTGCAGTTCAAAAATGTCTGAAGAGCTACACCTTTGCCATCCTTGATTTAATAGACAATGAAGAAGACGCACAGACAATTACTTACAATATAAGATGGGGGGGCATTTATTTGACAAGTGGCTGATGACTCAGAGAACTGGCAGATCACAGAAGAAAGAGATGATTACAATGCAATGACAGATGTATATCTTCAGAATAAGTCTTGTTGATTCAATGGAACTTACTACCAGTTAAGCATGTATGGAATTTCATCCTTAATGGGATTTAGTACCAGATGAGCGTGTATCGGTATGTTATCCTGGCTGACCCAGATTCTAAAGATCTAAGGAATATTGTTGATAGACTGGGTCAACAACTCATTTGAAAACTGTGCTAAATATTTATTTCCTTTTCTTGAAAATTACTGTCATTTTTTGTAAGTTATGTGGGAATGAAGATGTCCAAGAAAGATGTCAGGCTTCATAACAGAATTATTGATTCCATAAAAGCCCTCTTAATATGTTGATTGCATAAATGCTGTCCAATTGTAGAAAGGAGCAGGAGAGTTGTGCCATTGTCCCAAAGTCATTCAGCTTTCACATCCTGCTCCCTGAGCACCATAACTTTACATAAAGGTATTTAAAGAGGCAGGGCAGACTTTTTTAATTGGAACAGAAACCTTCCTTGAATAGGGTTATGGATCCCATGGAGACTGAGACACATAGAAAACCATGTCCGTGAGTTTACCACTCTCAGTTATCCACGCTGAATGTTTCAGTTTCAGGGTGGTAGGTGGATTGGGCCAAAGGTAAGGGCCAGACTTGCAGTGAGGCTGAATGGAGACCATATGTCCAAAAAGTAGCTTCATTGTTCTTATTGTTCAGTTCTTTCCTATATGACTATATTATAGAGACAGCATATAGTGGTTTGAGCAATGGACAATGAGTATGGAGACTGGGTTCTAATCCCTGCTCAGCCAAGGTGATTAAGGGGAAGTCATACTCTCTCAGCCTCAGAGGATGGCAAAGACAAACCTCTTCTGAACAAATCTTGCCAAGAAAGATAGGTTCACTTTTCGGTTGTCATAAGTCGGGAATGACTTGAAAGCACACAGCAACAACAAAGACCATTTCCGCACTGAGACCTCTCCCTAAACTGCAAACCCAGGATTCCATAGAATGTTGAATGTAGAATAATAACAATATAACAGTCTAGTGAGGAAACAGCCAAAATCATATACTTTCAGACTTTCCCTTCACTGATAAGACATGGAAGGCACCTCATCAAGAAAATGGTCAACCACTATGCATCCCCCCCCCATACTGGGACTTTTTGTGAGGAATCCATGTGTGCTAGAAAAGCTAAAACTTTGCTTTGTTCAAAAAGCTTGGGTTTTGCCTTTAAAAATATATAGTTCAAAATACAATTTTCTGGGAGAAATGTTTATTCTTGCACAAAACCCAGGCCGTTTTCACATGCAGTTTCTGTAGCGTGAGGGCCCCTTGAGCATCCCGTAAATGGGAGCGTCGGTCCGTACGACGCACTCCCATTCATGTGACGCTCACAAGCCTAAAGTGGGACGCGCGTGCATTTTATTATTTTCGGCTCTAAGATGAAAATACTGTGCAGTCGCACAATGCTCCTGGGGCCTTCGCACACTTACCTGCATGTGTTGTGTTGAATGAGCCGGGCCAGTCACGCTTCCTCCCCCAGAGCAGCCTACAGCTCCCAGAGTGCGCTGAGGAAGGAAAGGGTGGGGTGTTAGCGCGACAGTCGCACTACCAGGAATGACCTGCGGGATGAAGGAGCGGGGAAGTGGCAGCATTCCAAATGAGGCTTTTCGTGTGAGACACCCTCCCCAGTCGCGCAAACAGGTAATGTGCGAAAAGCCTCCCAGTTTCTGCACAAAAGCCTCATTTTTGGCACAAACACATTTACAGGAAAAAAGAATGGGGGTCTCACAATGCCATGCCTCTCTCTAACCTATGATTGTGAGTGCTTGGAGAGTGGCCTAGCACAAAGGCAAAGATCTGCAGTGCAATCAAAACTTGATCCAGCTTTCCCCAGTCTGCAATTAGCCTTTGAAGAAAAGCTGAACTGCAACACAGGGTGACTGCTGGAAGCAGTATCAGATACAGCTCATAAAAGTATCCTTACTAACTCTGAACCCTTGGCCTTTATCCCTATGACTCCAGAAATCATTCCTAACTCTCCTCCTGTACTTCCCTCTATCCTTTTGGTCCCATCTGACAGACTTAATCGGCTTGCTGACCCCTGTATTGTTTTGACTTAGGCTTGCTTAATTTATAACTCTCCAGAGAATTATTTATGAAAAAGCACAGGCAAATGTGTAAAAACTCTTGTAATCTTACACAGCGGGGAAGCAAACTTTACAACTGTTTTGTTTCTTGTGTGCAAGATTTAAATAAAAGAAAATTAAATACGGCTGATTAAGACTGTTAAAACATGTTAGGTAGTATTGCATTGTATTTATATGTTCATTGTATCCTCTGCCAAGTCTGACTGGATAGTAGAATATGGATGTTATTAACTTATCTAATTTGCATTATTATGGAATTCCCTTGCCCCCTTTCAACCACCAGAAAAGGTTCTTGAGGGGTTATTTGCTTCATGTGCCAATATTACTTGGCTGAATATGGTAGTATGTATGTTACTTCAGTGTTTGATTAATGGATGGAAAAGGCTTGCTTCTCAGTTCTGCAGTTTTTTCTTCATCATGAGGTATCTGAAGTCTGTGCAGCTTCCCAGTTTCCAGCCTCTCTGAACAAATTGAAGAGGCAGTACCAGAGCCAAATCCTTGAGAATTGCACACACGTGTGATGATACCTACAAAACCATATTGAGAGGGTAGCTACGGCTATACAGAGGGATTTCAGATGAGGTGTTGAATGTCACTATTGCCTGTAGAGGGAAGTCAAACTCTATGGTCAATTTGTCTGGAAAATAATTTACTGATGTCGTTTAAAATATTTAGACAGGTTAAGCCCATGCTAGGTATTAGTATACAATGATGGATCCCAACGGCTTGAGGAGATTAAAGGTTTGTTTCATGTATAAGAGTCAGAATGCTAATGCAACACAATGAAAACACATTCAGTCCTCAGAAGGATTATTGAGACTTTCAAAAGATTTCAATCTGCAATAGGTTCCTAATTATTATTATAATGACTTTCTAGAAATATTTCTTTCAGGATTAGTAAATTGTTCTATAAAAGAGAAGAAAGAAAGAAAGAAAGAAAGAAAGAAAGAAAGAAAGAAAGAAAGAAAGAAAGAAAGACTCACAAATATGTTCAGAAAAATAAGAGTAAGAGTCAAGGATTTTTTAAAAGATAATAATTTTGATTAACCTATACCTGATCATATGACCTGTAAGTCACCAGAGGGGTGACTGTAAGAACGTAAATGATTGCTACGAAATAGCTTTTATCCAGTGGTAAAGAGAGGATGGTAGTATCACCTTGCTTCTGGATGTAAAGATTTCTAGAAAGAAGAAAAAGATGCTGAGATAGATTGGTAATTGTCCTACTGCACTGCTGTGCTTGTCTGCGCTCTCACTCATAATAGAAAATATGAAGTTAAACTACAAAGCATTCCTGCCATTCATGTCAATGACAATATAAAAGTGCCATCTGAAAGTGGGCAAAAACAATCTTGTTTTTACTTAGAAATCTGATGTGCTGCAATAGATTTGGAGCCTGGAAAGTCCCATGTGGCTCTTGAGGATTCCAGATTAGACATGGAGCTACTTCATCCTATGGCGTATCGTCGACTGAAACATCAGTTTTAAAGGACTAGGAAACACCTCAACCTGCTTTAAAGCAAAATAAAAGCAAAGCAAGAGGAGATTAGTAAGCCAGCTGTGCTAATTAGCACAACCAAGGCCATCCCTTTGCTCTGAATAACAGTTCTAAAACTCCTTGTGTGGCTTTTCCAGATGTTTTCATCTGTGGAGTTCGGGACTCCAGTGTGTTCCTTGGATTTCTCTCTCTCTCCCCCTCTCTTTCTCATTCTCTCTCTGATAACTATCTGACTGGTATTGGATCCTGCTCAAGGCTGCTTTTCACATTTAGACCCTGGAGGAACATTTTAACGATGCTATTCTTTCACTGCCACTCTGTCTATAACACCAGACTGGCTTGGTTTCTCCACTATGTGTTCCCATATACCATCAGTGCACTCACTTGCCAGTCTTAAACAGGTGGAGACTTACCTGCACATCTATGTCTTTCTCTAAAGTTTAGACCTACAAGAGAGCCAGTGATTACTTACAAAGTAATTAACCTTATATGAGATGGAGGAAACATGGCTTCCTGTGCAATCCTCTGTTATCAGACTGTACACTCCCACACTTTGATATCATCCAATTGGTGAAATATGATTTAATTGGCAAGATATGTCAATTGGCTTTGATATAAAACATGTCCTGCTATGGTTGTGTGGTTGAGCTAGACAAGAGGAAAAGACTGGCTGAATATGTGCGCTGTCCGTTAGGTAAGAAACCCCCTCTAGCCAGATCATAGTCAGGAAATCACCAGGTAACTCCAGAGATAACAGGCTTGCAGCTAGCTTTAATGTTTCTGTATTTTGGGACAATAGTAACCGGCTGATTCCCACCAAACCACTGATTGTCTGATCTCCTTTTTCTCTGAGCAAGCAATCTCTCCTTCACCTTAAAATCTATCTGACAAGCACAAAGCTATCAGGCAACCATTAGTCCTTTTGTCACCTAAAGCTAAAACCATCGGCCTATTCCAGACTCATTATCCACTCTATGTACTCTGTTGTTTACCTGGCCAGAGAGTCATTCACACCTTTGCCCTCCAGCCAGAAATCATTTATGAAAACTCCTCAGTTTTGACCAGCTAACTTAAAGTACACCAACTGCTGGTTGCCACTCTGTCATTCTGATTCCTGATTGTATACTGTCCTTAGATGCAAGTCTTAAGACACATTGTTACTTCTTTGCTATTCTTTTGGACTGGTAAATGTCACCCACTTCACTCTAAATCTTGCTATCTAAAAAACTTTCCTCTCTTTTCCTTTGGTTAGGTTTGTGTGATGGCATGCCTGTTTGAGATCTTGTGTGTGTGATTAATTCCCCCAATAAAACACAATTTACTTTACTTTTGAAGCTCAGGGTAGTTCTTCCCTGTATGGGACCATAAACATTGGTGTCAAAAGTCTCATTAGGTTACTCTCCCTTCACAAGCCTCCCAATTGAGCTAATAATTCCTCACCTTTGCATAGAGGAACTGGCATCACAGGTGGACCCTTGAGTCACCCACATTTTTGAGTTAACATCTTCAAATCCAATTTCTTCCATGGGACCTTTCAAAGAAAAAGATACTTCCTTGGCCTGGGGACTGGTTTCCAACCTGGGGAAAGTCTCGGGGGCTGAATTCAAGCAGTGAACAGAACTAAGGGCAACATCTAGTAACAAGACAAAGTGACTGCAAGCCAAAAGCCAAATGCAGTTCTTACCAATTTGGACCTTTACACAACAAAATTCTATGCACTTTTAATCAGAAGTAAGCCACGTTGCTGTAGCTTTGAGGCATGCAAATCACAGCTCAGTTTCATGCAACAGGAAATGCAAGCTTATTTCCATGAAGTAGCTTCCGAGACTGCAAATCAGAGCTCATTTCCATATAATATATTTTTAGGTTGCAAACAGGAATGCAGTTCCGTGCAAGAACCTTCATGGGTTTGTTATAGCCTCTCACCACTGATCAGAGTGATGTATTTAGGTCTTTTACTCCAAGTCTCAAGTCAAGTCTCAAGTCGCTACCTTCAAATCTCAAGTCGAGTCTTAAGTCCTTGCAAGATACTTTCATGTCAAGTCTCGAGTCAGGTCTCAAGTTTGGGAGCCAACTTTATACCCCAACCTGTATTCCAGAATTTCTGGACAGAGTCAAATAAAGTCAGTTTTAACCATTTAAGTAGAGTCAGCCCTCCACTTTTGTGATTTTGTCATCTGCAGCTTCAGAAATGGTGAATAGGATCCTTCTTACTTCTCATTTGCAAAGCTTGCCTTCTGCTCTTAGGAAAAGTTTTAGAAAGCTCCTCCTATATAAAGAAGGGACAGGCTGCTGAGCAGACCTCGACCCTGCCTCAAGCCCATTTGCTGTTGTCTCTGAGAAATGTGTCCACACTTTGGGCTTGAGCCAGATTGTCATGTGACCAGTAAATTGGAAGGTTTCTGGAGGAATGTGTTATGTTACCGAACCAAGGCCAGCAAGTCTGTCACTAAAAATATGCAAGGTGAGTCAAGTCAGTGTGTAATTTTTACCAAGTCAAGTCACTGAAATGACTTAGGTCTGACTTGAGTCCAAGTCAAGTGACATGAGTCTACATCACTAGAGGTAACAACGGAAGAAGTAGGTAGGCAGATGGACCAAATGTAACCTCTGAGGAAATGTGCACACATAATAATGACACAGGGCACAGAAAGAATTAACCTGAGATGCTGCTTGCTTGCTTTAAATCCCCTCAGATCCTTTAAATTCTAAGGAGGAAAAGAAAACTGGAAGCAGATGACTTGCATCTTTCAAACCTAATTCTCCTTCCCTTCCATCAGGAAGCAATTTCACTAGAACATGCTTTTTTTTCATTTTTTCCCCTCCTCACTGGTATCTTGACTGTCCATTCTGATTTGTCTGGTCACTCAGCTTTGGAACCATTTGCAATCACAAAACAAGAATCTACATACAATTTGTTTAAAAAAAATACACCAGATCTAGAACTATCACTCTTATTTAGGATGAACATCTGGATTTGCATTTTGAGGGTAGCATTTGTGTCAGCCTTTGCTTTTTATTTTTGTTTGAACACCCATAGAATCTTCAGTTTGGTTTCACTGAGCCTCAAAGGCAAATATGCCTAACTCCAGAATGTGTTATTATTGTGTTGCTTAATGTGTTGCATGAATGATGTATAACATGCATCAACATACATCCTTGCAAGTTTATTATATATTATGCGTGGGACATAGGGCAATCATGCATCCTTTGGAAATTCAGATGTATTCTGATATGTGTCCATGGCTATATAGCAATAATATTTACAATGATATAATCTGTAGAATAAATGCAGCCCTAAGTAAACACTGTTCAATTTGATATTCTGACAGAGAGAGAGAGAGAAAGAGAGAGATTCTCACATATTTATTAATTTACATGTCATGAACAGTCTTGATTTTAGTTGGGAAATCAGTACTGCTTATTCAAAATTACAATATGTGATTATTGGCATGCACAGGAAGCTTTTCCAGTAGAGCAACCCATAATGTCTCCTAAGTAGCAACTCTCACAAATGCAAGGACTATACAGGCATTAATGGCTGTTTATGTCGGTGTCAAGGCTAAAACATATCAGGAGTAATTATGATGCAAATATTCATGTGCAGCTGAAACTCATTTCACACATTTTTTTTAAAAAGTCAAGCTCATCATTTGATCTCCATTTGAAATTAAACCTATGCCTTTGCAGCTTGCTCAGGCAAACAAGTAGTTCCGTAAATACTGCTATATCACCACTACCCATGATTGTACAGTAGCTAAACACAACACTGAACACTTTCCTGATAAGGCTTACTCCTAGAAATTGGTAAAGCCACAAAAGGAAAGGAATTGGGTGCTTTGCTGCATGTATACACACACCTTATTGTAATGGCATTTTCCATGTCTTGTGCTTCAAGATCTGAGCTTAGAGTTCTGCTTTTGTTAAAGATCATTTATAAGTTAAACCATACTGTTCCTGCTATTATTGTTATTTACAAATGAGATATATAGCATACTCTCTTTGATTATCTTGGCATTCAGTATTAACTAGGGATGGGGAGAATGTTAAAAAATAGTTGGAAAATTTGATCTTGGGAAGTTGTTGTATCAAGTTGTGTCAAGAAATCAGGATGAGAACAATCCTGGACTGGCTAGGATCTTCATCATTCAGGACTTTACCCAAAAGTTGTGTGTGGCTTTGCAAAAATATTGTTTTCTGTGCAGTATGTTGTGCACAGAAGATGCATCCTATTTCTGTGCTGAAAGTTAAGCCCAATTCTGTGCATAAAATACTGTATTCTGCACAAAATGTCCACACACAATATTTTTGTACAGAAGACATCTCTCAGATTGCAAATAGTTTTCAAAAACTATATGGTTTTTGAAGACTCTCTCACAATAAGAAGAAAATTGCCAAAATTACTCATCATTTTCTTTCAGAAAAGAATTAGTGAAGAATTACATTCCTTGCATGAGACTGAGTTCAACTGCCAGCCACTCTTGGAGCAGATCCATTGCGTCAACTTACTATCACTTCTATAAATCCCATTGAAGTGTATGAAAACAGCATTTATGCAAATCCCTCTGATTCAGTGGGTTTATTCCAGCTGATACTAGTAAGTGGATACATGTTGTGGTCTGCATCTCTTAATCTAGTGTGAAACATTATCCTGGGTTGTGGTAGCTTGATTACTAAGATATCTTACAGAAAGAGAAGGACCATCTAATTAGAAAAAACAACTTTCCTAAGATCAGACCTGTTGGTAGATCAAACCTTGGTATTTTTCAAAGAAGTAGATATATTAGTCTCTTACTGCATAATAAGGAGGGGGAAAGGAGATGTGATGATTTAGTCTTAAAGGAACTGTTAAATTTTTTCCCATGTCCTCCTGCTTGAAAAGGTCTCATCTTTGGAGGAACCATTAAGCACCCCCTCATTTCAGCACTTCCAAAGTACCTTTCAAGAATTCAAGTGACATTGCATTCAAATGAAACCCCCAGTTCAGGCAGTGCCCTTCTGACAACATGAGGACTTTCTTCTCCCCAAACCCTACTCTTAAGCCCTGGATAAGGGACCTGATGAGAAGTCAAGAATTGGTAGGGGAGCACCACCAATGTTATAGCAGCTCCACTGAAGATTAACTAGTGTGAAGGGAGCATCTATTCTTCCTGTGTTGCCCTATCTATCTATCTATCTATCTATCTATCTATCTATTGGGCAACTTCCCCTGACTTTAATGAACTTTGACTCAGTGCCTACTTGCAAAGGAAAATACTGAGCTACACAATGATGGTTAGCAGAAATGGGACCAAAAGTTATGATGAAACATAGTCAATACAGAAGATGTATATGCATATGAACACTGCATCCATAGGTATTGCTGTAGCTTCCCAGCAGTGAATCCAGCAATTATGTCAGCATATCTTGCAACCATGCTGATCAATGGAACTGCTTCCAGGTATACGTGGTTGTGTTCATGGATACAATGGGCCACACATTGCTATTCTCCATGGGAACATGTTCCCCTAGATAGTTATGAATGTCACACAGGGAGTGATTTCACATCCCTAGTCCCCAGTTACTGACAACAGCTGTGAACATATGTTGAGAAAGGCTGGATAATTCATTTTAAAAAGAATGTCAAAAATATTTCCTTTTCTCTAGTAGCATGGTCTTTCACCTTTCTTCATTCACCTGAGGAGTATATCACTGATTCTCCTTTGTACTTGCTTCTTTTCCATTCTACTTTTGAGAAACTGACAATTATAATCTAAAGACTTTCACCAGAATACTCATATTTCTAAATTCATTGTTTTGCAAAGATCCTAAATTCAGCATTGACAAGCCAATTAAATCCAATGAATTTTCCAATCTTGCATAATTCATTGCTCAGACCCATGGGGCTTTTTCTTGTCCCACAGAGCTTCAGAATTGTATTTCAGACTGTTCCCTCACCCCAAACCAGCTGTTATGGGTTGGCATTTTATTACTTTATAATTTCAGATCACCACTTTATTCTCTTGCACATCATTTCCTCCTTCCTCTCCAGTTGTCACTTACATAACCTCTCAGCTTCTTCAACTGGCATTTCTCTATCCTAATAGACTTCCCATGTGTGTGCTTCTGCCAAAACTCTATTCTCTTTCTTTGCAATAAGAACTCCCATAAAATGCTTTGTGTATCTTCTTTATGTTGTTTTATGCACGTACTACAGTATTTTGCTTGTGTGTTTATCAAGAATATTGACTAGAAAAATATATGTCTCTTCTTCTAGATATAATAATAGTCCTTTTATTCCAGCAAATATTCAAAGGATGAGGGAGATTGTTGTTTTACAGTATATATCTTTACATGCATGCTTAAAAGTGAGTCTAAAATCACCTTAATAATTAATCATAAAGGAAGCTGGGGCAGGGAGGACTGTAGTAGAACTTTTGAGACTAACTCATTAGTCTAGTTCTTCAAGGTAACTCCTATCTATACAAATTAATTTTTAAAAACTGTCTAGGTACCTTGTTTCAATAACTTTCAATATATATTCACATGGAAGTAGAAATCATTTTACATACAGGTTACAGCTACATAAATGTGCAGTCCCTTGGCTGAAAACATTTGGCCAACAATCAATATGCTGTAATTCTTTTTGTGTGTAGTCTATTAATATTTAAAATTATTACTTTAGGCTACCATTGCCTAGAGGTGCCATCACTGTTTTGCCTATAATTGCAAAATAATTATCTGGGTATAATAAATGTGGGTATAGGAAAATGTTAAAGTCAAAGAATGTCAAATTCTGTTTTAAAAAAACTTCATATAATTATGTATAGTGAAATATTAATGATTTTATGTTTGCTTTTGTTCTCTCTGCATCAAGAAAAAGAGCATAATGAATTTTAATTGTTCTATAAACAAGTCAGTTAAGTACATAAAAACTACAAAACAAATTATACCTTTTGGCATATTTGCTACATCTTTGCATTTTGATATCTTCTGTACCAATTGCATCTCACTATGAAATGTGTGAACATCCAGCATCATTGTTACTTGGTAATTATGCTTGCATGGCTCAGTTAGGTTTTTATTACCTTCTTCCATTTCTAATCAGTATAGTTCGATTTTGTCACAGCATTCCAGCATCTCATGACCTGCTTGATCATGTTCTCATTGCTGTTAAACTACAGCCATAGCTCTCTCTACAGGAATATCTCTTCCTATAAGAATATAAGTGTCAAGGGTAAATTGGGGAGGGTCCCAGAAGACAAGTACAATATCAGTGGTTAAGCAGATAAAAGTCCAATTCTAGGTCATTTGATTCTAAGTATCAACACCAGCATGGCATAGTGCTTTGGGCATTGGATTACAAACCCTGGAGATCACAGTTTGATTCCCCACTAGGCTGTGGAAACACACTGGGTGCCTTTGGACACATCACACACTCTCAGCCCCAGAAAACCTTATGATAGGTTCACCTTAGGGTCTCCATAAGTTGGAAATGACTTGGAGGCATACAACAACCATCATCAGATGACCTCCAAACAGAGAAAAAACCTTTGGAAAATGCTGTGCAACTGTTATGGATACATATCTTTATACTATGGTAACAGTTTTAGGGCTGACTCAGAACAATAGTTTGTCAGCAAAGGAAGGCACAATCATTGTGAAATCTTTATCATCTCAGCCCATAGGCAAAAGAGCTCATGGGCATTTCCATCAAGTTACACAGTTCAACAGTTATCACATTACCAACCTAATCCAGCCCAGATCATGCAGCAGCAGCTACACTTTTGGGACAACATTGTGCAACTATACCAAGGACATATAAGAAAGGATGATGAACCTATTATCTTGTAATTCTCCCACAATCAATATTTAAAATCCAGAATTTATTAAAAAAGCTTTCCAAAAATTTGCAAGTTATCAAACACAACAAAACGCAATAGGTACAACTAATCTTTGTACAGAGAAGATCATATTGTAACAGCCTGATGTATAACTGTTTCAAATAAAGAGTCAAAACAGGACAAAAAGAGATTTTTTTTAACCCTAATTCAATGCCATAAATATGGCTAGAAATTCAGAATTCAAATTCAGACTTTTAAGAACTTAGCACTGAAATCCAGCAGTGGCCCAAGATTATATGACTGCACAATGTGCTTTTCTTTTCTTTCTTCTTCTTTGTTTTTTTATTTACAGTGATTTTTTTTCCTGTGGGGAGCCACTATATAACTACATGCACCAGTTGTCATTGAAATGATGCAACCCACTCTATCATTCTTAGGGATGGAAAGAATATTCAAAAATCTTCATACAGTGTTTTAAAAATTATTATGTTTCCCAAGTGCTGGGAAGTTCTGATGAGAAGAAACCTGGACTGATTAAAATTGTCACAGTCTAGGCCTTATTCTGCATAAAATTCCCATGTGACTTATTGTGTGCACATAAAAAAAACTAGCATTTTATGTGCAGAAAAATTATATAAATGCAATTTTCTGCACAAAAATAGCATATTTTGAAAGCTTTCTCACAGTGGTAAGAAAATTACTAAAACTACTCATTGCTTTGTTCAGAAATATACGCCATTTCCACACCTCACTGGTTCCCATGGATTTCACTTTGCAATCCCAACAGTGCCTTTGCTGTGATGGCAGCCCAACATGAACACTCCCTTCCACACCTGATCAGCTCTCTGTGGAAGGGAGCATGAGTGACACCCACCTTCTGCAGCTCAGCCAGCCTCTTCCCTGTGCTACTCTTGGAAAAGAAGCATGTGATTGCACTCCCCCCCACCTTCTGCATGGCCAGTGGTGACATGAGTGTCGTGCAATCGTGGGTGCTTAATGGATTTTTTCCATTAAGCAAACTTCTCATGATTGTGATGGGTGGGGATGGATTGGTAGCAGGTCCACAACGACATTGTGTGAAAGCCCAACTCACGGATCCACTGCCATCAAATCCCCATTGTGGGTCTCAGATGCCATGCCAAAATAGCTGAAATCACTGAATAATTAAATCTGTCCTATCTCAGTCCTGGAACAGCTGATAAATCAAACAAAACAAACTGAATATCTCCCAGCTTGTTACTTATTTCCAGGCAGTAAGCAAGGAGTCAGAAATAAAGTCCAACATAAAATTTAGCAAGGTTTCACAGCAAGGGAGTGTCCAAGTTCAATCCAAGCATTTGTCAAGGCACCAAGCAAGGTCACCAAGCAGGTCAGAGAAGCACTGACAAATCCTGGTGGGGAAGGACGCCAGCTAAATAGGTCCTGAGCCTCATGAAGCTGAGACTTGATTGATTGTTGCCAGTTATAAATCCTGAGAGAGTGATGCTGGCTCTCTCTTTGCTGCCTCTGCATTGCAAAGCTGAGTCGAGGTAAGTGTTCCTCTATATCTGAAGAAGCAGGACTCTCTGTTGGAGCTGACACTGAACTGCACTGTCAGCTGTTTCCAGCACTGTAACCTGACATGCCTTCTGTTTCAGCTTCTGGAACACCCTCTGTTTCAGACTCTGAGTCAGAGTCCACACTCTGGAAGCAGGGCATGACAACATTCCTCCTCATTCTAAATCTGTGTCATCTCATTCTGCTGTTAAGGGTAAATCCAACCTGAATACCAGAAGTTAGTAAAGAAGCACTTTTCTAGTATTTAAAAAAATTGTTGAGCATCCAAAATATATACATGAGATTCTATATAGGGATCAATAATCCTACAGAATCTATATAGTGACTTGCAATTTCACAGTTATTAAATACGTCTATATCTAAAAATGAGAGAATCTGACAATTTGGCTTTCTTATATATTCAGCATTTTCAAGTCTCAAGATCTTTCCATGCTGTTTCTGAAGGAACTGAAGATTTTGGTAAGTTCTTATTTTTTTTAAAAAATGTACTCATCTGTTAAAGCCAAATTCTATGGCTACAGCTACCCTATGAAGAGTAACAAATTCTGCCTGCCAGTCATAAAGATGTTATATCTCAGCTATATGCTAAATTGAATCATTTAAAACTCAACTTTGTTCCAGTCCATTTATAGAATAATGAGTATCTTTTGGAAATTCTTATTAATATGTGAACAGAATGGAATTAGCACTCATACGTTACTCTATATTAGCAGAACATAGTACTTCTAGATACATTGAAGCATACTCTACATTGTATGAACTTATTAAAGACAACTACCTGAAGTGGACTTTCAGAAGGGGAAAACTACAAATTATTACTTCAGAGTAACTTACAATTTCTTAAAAGAACTGACAGCTATAGAATAGACTATCTGCATTTTCATAGCAGTTTTATATGTTGCAATATAGTCTCTAAACTCAGTACATCATGAAGTGGAACTCTGTAGCCTTTTGGTCAAAGTGCCAAATGACAATTTACTAGGTGTATAGAGTTTCCAAGGCTGTTTTTTCTATTATTACTTTTCCTGCTAGTTTCTCTTAGAAGGCTGTGATATAACCTTTATATAATGCCTTTGTCTTTTCAGACATAATCCAGTTTCTTCTCTTCCCATGTCTCCTCCTCTCCTCCTCTCAATAAGTCATTGGAACCTACCTTTCCTTTCTTTGTTCCATTCACTCAGAGAATGAACTTTACAAGTCTGAGAAAGAAGCTTCCGGCGGGAATGAATGCTTGAGAAACCACAGTACCTGGCTTGTGTAGTTACTTTTGCCATCAAGGCAATGTGCAGCATCATTACACAAATCTCTAGGATTGATTTCCTATTGATTCCTAGTTTGGTGCAGCTCATGCTGTAAAAAGGAGAGGTTAGCGTGTCATCTTCAGCAAGGCTACAACAAAATGAAACTGTAGAGATGAGAAAGCAAAAATTCAAACAAACCAAACTGTTAAAAAAGCAAACAAACAAAACAAGAACCAACACCACCACAGATCAGAGCTCCTAAAGACAGTGATTTAATTGATACAGGTTTCAAAAATATTCTTCTACTGCTGACTGTAGTAAAAGAAGAGGTGAGAAATCTTACCTAGCTATTTGAGTCCTCCTGAAGGACAAAGGCAGCAAATTGCAGAAGCAGCTCAGTTTTGTGATAAGCTTTACACTAAGCAATTATATCACTATGAAACCATTGTAAGTAGTATGACTGCATCCTGCAGAATCTTGGGATTTGTAGCTTTGTGATTCAAATTCTCTGCCACAGAACTCTGATGCTTCACCATCCTACAAATCCCAGGATTCCTCAGGA
Organism: Ctenosaura bakeri; assembly: GCA_948474755.1. Taxonomy (NCBI): domain Eukaryota; kingdom Metazoa; phylum Chordata; class Lepidosauria; order Squamata; family Iguanidae; genus Ctenosaura; species Ctenosaura bakeri. The sequence continues at coordinate 1,415,540 of CAOLHI010000313.1, forward strand.
TGCAGTTATGACCTTGAAATGGTTTGATGGGATTATAATTGTGTTGTGTGAAAGAGATTTTAGACAGTAGCAACAAGGCCCACAAATAGGGGTGGGTAAGAATTTGTGCTGCCCATTTCTTTTTCTTTTCTTCCTTTTTTTTTTAAATGCCAACTTTCACACATTTCGTCATATAAATGATGGAAGGAATTTGAGACTTTAAACAACTGACTGTTAACAAACCAGAACTGACACACCGAGCATCCAAGCTCAGGGGTTTGAGTAGAACTCCTAAAAATCTTGCTGTAAATCCCTTTGTTTTCACACGACATTAGAGCTAACATGTAGCATTCCTACCTCTTTCTTTCCACCAGGAGACTTTCCATCATCAACACCTACAAGGCAGACTGGTACACCACAGTCCTCTCTGTGCTGGAGACAGGTGTGACTTTTGGTATCAACTAGTGTATGTGGGGAAAACACATTTCTTCATAGACAGGGTAGGAAAAAAAAAACACCTTGAGGTTTAAAAAAACAAATGTAGAAGAAAATGAAATGGACAGATTTCACCATTCCTATCCTAGAGCTTGGCCAGAACTTGGATACAATATAGAATGGGGGTGAGAATCTCTCAATCAATCTCTGTCTCTCTCTCTCCCCCCCGTCTCTCTCCTCCCCCTCTCATTCTCTGTCCTCCTCCTCCTCTTCCTCCTCTTCCTCCTTCTTCTTGGCACAAAAGTTGAATTCCAATTTGTGAGAACTCAAAATGATGCAAATTCATGGATCTTTCCAGTCCCACCCCACACAACCTAACCAGGGGAGAACTGAAACTATGTACCTGCATTTTCATAAATGTCAAAGAGTATCTCTCTTCTTCACTTACTCTTTTTGACACATCACAAACACCATTGTAATGTATAATTCACTTTAATGTAATGCTATTCAGCAGCATTAGCAGGTCCCATTTATTGTCATCTTTTTCTTTGCTTTCACTGTCCTTGGCCTCCTTTTGCCTTCATTACCATTTTATCTGCTCATATTGTGGCACCCCATATAGTTCATTGATGACATCATGATTTTAAAAGATTAATAGCTGTGTTTTCTCTTTATTCATGTGGGACTCACCAATGCACCTTCATAGCCCCTGATTCTTTTTTGCTTTGTGTCTGAACCGCCTTGGCCCAGGTCGCTCAAGCATTCTTAATCGAGGATCAATAGGATGCTAGTTAATCTTTTGTTGCTGTTTGCTTTTGTCTGAGAGTGCATCCCTTTGCATACTCTCAATGCACTCAGCAACTAACACTACCTCTAAAGACACTTGAGAATATAACTGTTGTTTGCATTTGGAACATCACGGCATGAAGTATTTCAAGTTCAACTCTTTATAGCCATTTTTGTCCTTCTGAATTTGATCGCAGCTACTCACTTCATAGTTCAAAGGCTGACAGGAATTTGTTAAACTTCTGCTTGGATTTGTAAGGCATATCCCACAATTCTTTGTTCCAATCTGATTTTAAATTAGGTTGTACCTGAAATCCTCTGATAAAACCAGATTATGACACATACGCATTATTGTGGATAATTAGCTTTACCCCGCAATGCTTCATTGGAAGGGAGAGCTCAGAAAATGCATGGACTCATATGTCTGCTCAATAGCATGAGCTTAGGAACATAGTAAGCTGCCTCATACTGAGCCAGAACATCTAGCCCCATGTTGTCAACTCTGACTGGTTGTGGGTCTCTTGGGTTTTCAGAAGGATTCTTTATCATCCCTTCTTGGAGATTTGTAGCATTCCTTGGTGGTCCTCTAACCAAGTACTAGAATCATAGAATCACAGAGTTGGGAGAGACCACAAGGGTCACCAAATCCAACCACCTTCCCTGCAGGAATGCCACCATCAAAACATTCCTGACAGACGGCCATCCAGCCTCTGTTTTAAAACCTCCAAAGAAGGTGACTCCAATGCACTCCCAGGCAGTACATTCCACTGTCAAACTAATAGGAAGGTCATCAGGAAGGTCTTCCTAATGTTGAGATGGAATCTCTTTTCCTGAAGTTTGAAGTCATTGCTCCATGTCCTAGTCTCTGGAGCAACAAGAACCAGGCTTGCTCCATACTCCATGTGACAACTAACCTGTCCTGTCCTGCTTAGCTTTAGAAATCAGATTATATCAGGTGTGTTCAGAGTGTGCCAGATGCAAATTTATGTCGCTACTACTTCTTCTGCTAGAAAATGATTGGTATTTTACACAAACTACGTAATCTTATGGTATATTATTTTATAGTATATTATGGTAAAGCTATCCATGTTCACAGATAGAAGAAGAAATGGTTACCCATATGATTTAATATGACCAAGAAATTCATATATGCTCCCCCATCACTCAGTTCACTGATAGGACAAATCACTGAAAGTAATCGTAGTGACAACTGGATAAGATGTGGCTTTCTAGAAAGAATTAGACTAAACTCTGATCAAGTCCAGTTAGCATAGCCAATGGTCGGATGGGGAGGATGGGAGTTGTTCAACAACACTTACAGGCACACACATTCCCTAGGTGTTTTGGAGTTGGGGAGGGGTTAGAGAACTATCCTAATATGTACACAAAGAATACTATTTGAAGAAATAAAATTTTATTTCCATTGTTAATTTCTTTCTTGTTCTTACAGCTGGACTGTTGCTTTGATAGACTACTTTTGTGCTCACTGATGCTTTTGTTCCTGAATTTAGTACAAGAGAAAATCTCCCTGTTCAAGGGACTTCAATTCATAATAGGAAATGAAGTCCCTTTCCATTCCAAGATTATGCTTCAGATCTCGTCAGTTATTTAGTCTGGCATTTTACAAACTAGTGGATATAACATTCCAGATGAAACCAGCTTTTTCTTTCATAAGAATAATGCAATAAGAATTGTAATACTAGGAACAAGAGCAAGACCGCCTACCCTTCCACAACTTATTTAGGCTATAATCCCAAGCAAGTTTGCTTGGTAGTAAGTACCAGTTATATCAACAGCACTTACCCCTACCAAGTAAACATACTGAAGACTGGAGTGATCGTGATACTGAAGAGTGGAGAAACATGATAAACTGATTTTTTTTTTTTTTTTTTGCCACTTCTAAATCAAATCTTAGATTTTTGTTAGGATGAATTGCAGAGAAGATGATGCCACAGAATACGTCCTATTTTTGGACACTGCATTGCACTCTGGTAGCACACTAATATTCTGTGTTAAATATATCTCAGGCCCTTATCAAATGCCCCAATAGATTGTCATCTTGATCCCATCCCGGCAGTGTCCTTTCTGGAATGGGATCAGGATCTGGATGTTCCCTACTGCCCCACCCCCACTCCCACTGTACTCCCAATGTCCTCAGGCTTCCAGAAATAAATTAGACTTATGTATATTAAGCATTAAGGTCTGAAGAGGTCTATAACAGTGTTAGGCTCAACACAGTTACAAAGTGAGTAGTAGTCCAACCTTCTCAGAGTTCCTGCTTATAATATATTCCTCAGTGTTCATACTCAATGTGCAAAGGTTTAACTTATTTCCAGCTGCCTGAGGACATGCATGTCCTCAGTTTTAGTCCTACCCACTTTCAGGTGAATGCCTGAAATGTGTTAGTGAAATGCTCTAGACTATTGGAGAATGCACTGCAGATTAGAGCATATTCCTCAAAATGCTCCGTTTATAGGACTGCCTCAGTGTTTATATCTAAGTGCAAACTACTTCCTACACTAGTCAATCAGGTAGTGGTACAACCATATAGTACTGATAGGTAAGTCCATTTACATGTGTGCCCCCCTTTTCCCAACTTCAGGATCATTCTGTTAACATTCCCTCAAAATCTTTTTTTCCCCAAAGAATGGGGAAAAGCTGGACACGCTTTAGGCACTTTTTAAACAAATAGACTACATTCATGACCCTCCTAACTCTTTGAAGTATGTTTCTGGGCTTTTCCGCACTTTGGAGGGGAAATGGGGCAGTTCATTACTTACTGGACTGGCACGCTTTTCCTGATGATCCACGACAGTCCAGAGCTGTGTGTGCCTGCTTTACACACTCTCTGGCGACGAAAATGGAGGCTTCTGGTTGGCAAAGGCTCTCCACCAATCGGAGAAGCTCTCCAGCTGGAAGCCCGCCCCCAGAAGATCTGCAGACTCCACACCGGAGCGTGCCTGTAGATCTATGCTTCACAGAGCGACGGGCTGGAGGGCACCGCAATATTGAAAGTCCTCTTTTAATCAGTCTTTCAATAGCACGGGCGACCAGCAGTTCTGGGCGTTCCGGAGCAGGCTGAAGTCCAGACAAACAGTAAGTAGTCCGAACCCAGCTCGCTCCCAAATGTGAATGTCCTTGTGGGAGGATGCACCAGCCCATTTCAAAAATAAAATGCGGAAAAGGCCTCTGTACATTTTAAAAATGTGTGCATTACTTTTTGCTCATTTTTCATATTGTGGGCATTGCCAAACACACTTTTTCTTTTCATTCCTTTTGGTAACATGCCTTTTTAGGCTTGCATTGTAGGCACATAAAAAATTTCCATTCACAAATCCCATTCATTTCCATATTCAACTCAGGGGTTACATATGAGGGGCTGTTACCCAAAAACATGGGTGACTGAGGGGCCCATCCATGATGCCAGTGCCTCTGTGAAAAGGTGGGGAATATTACCTCAAAGAGGAGGTCAGCAAGGGGGGGGGTAACCTTACAAGATCTTTTATACCTATGTCTACTGGTACTAATGTAGAGAAGAACCAGACAGAAAGTAAGCTTATTTTGTTTTATTGGGCGAATTGCAATCACATACAGATCCATGCAGTCATGCAATCACACAAGGGTAACTGAAGGAAAAGGTAATAAAGGTTTGGATAGCAAGATTTTTAGGATGAAGTAGGTGATAATTACCAATCCATAGAGCAGCAAAGAAATGATGTAACTTAGGCCCTTTTCACACGCAGGCGAAGAAACGGCAGGAAAAACACTGAAACGGAGCTTACCTTAAACCGGGTAAGTACGTTGCCAGTGGAGCAGTGCGTTTTCATTGCTCCACACTCGTCGGCGTCCCACGGTGTCCTGCAGTGCCCAAAATGGCAGCTTACGACTGGCGGAGGCTCTCCACCAACCGGAGAACCTCGCCAGCCAGAAATCTCACCCCCAGCAGATCTGCAGGCATGCCCTTGTGCGCGCCTGCAAATCCACACCGGGCGCTGCGATGCAGCTGCATGAGGCTGAGTGCCCTGTGCCTTTTAAAAACCACATAAAAAGTGATTTTTAAAAGGCATGTGGCGCCGCCACTTCCGGTCGCCCTAGCGTGGATTGGGGTGTGGAACTACGCAAAAGTAGTCTGCCCCAATCCACTTTATGGTGTAGACAACCTCCGTCAGAGGTCGGTTTACACCGTTTTTTAACCCCCGTGTGGAAAGGGCCTTAGATGCAGAATCTAAGGTCAGTGCACAAACAGAAATCAGAGTGGCAGACTGAAGACCAGCAATCAGTATACTGCAAGTTGGTGAACAAAAACTGGATTTTAAATACTCCTTTTCTGCCTGGAGGGCTAAGGTGCTAATGGCTCTCTGGCAGAGTAAACAATGGAGTGTGAAGAGTAGACAATGGGGTCCGGAATGAGCTAACAGTCTTAGCATTAGGTGGCAAAAGGCTTATGGTATTCTTGATAGCTCTTTAATTGCTGGACAGATATGGGGACAAAAGGGAAGTCTGCTGGTCAGATGAAGAGGGGCTAAGATAATCAGCCACCATGTGGCATATCACAGAGTCTCTGAAGACTGAGGCCCTTTCCACATGTGTGTGTGTGGGGGAAACGGGCAAAAACACCCAAAAACGGAGCTTACCAGCAGCCGGGTGAGTCTGTCGCCACACGGAGCAGCACGAGATCGCTGCTCCGCAGTTGTCTGGCATCCCAAATGGCGGCTTCCAGTTGGTGGAGGCTCTCCACCAACTGGAGAAGCTCACCAGCTGGAAGCCCACCCCTGGCAGATCTGCAGGCACGCACTTGCGCGTGCCTGCAAATCTGCTACTGAGCCGGGTGACGGTCACTCCTGCATGGATTGAGGTGTGGAACTACAAAAAGTAGTCCACGCCAGTCCACGCTATGGTGCAGAAGACCTCCGTTGGAGGTCGCTCTGCACCATTTTAAAATGCTAATGTGGAAATGGCCTGAGTCATTGAAGGCTATCTGTAAGTTCATTATTGCTGGAGTTTCCTGGTGATTTCCTGACTATGCCTCAAAGTCTTTCCTGACCTGATTTTGCAATGCACATGTTCAGCCAGTTTTTCCTCTTAGTTAGCATGGTCATGCAGTTATAGCAGAATATAATTTTATATTTATGCCAATTAAGTCATATTTGCCATTTAAACCATATCAAAGTGTGGGGATGTAAGGTCTACTAACAGGGGTACATGTAAGTCCATTTAAGAAATGACAATATGTCTGCTGTATAGTTAAATGTCTTGAAGATCCCGGGTTATGTATGACAATTTCACTTATGCCCTGAAGTGGTTCTCTAGAGATAATAATATTTCTTTGGAGAAAGCCCAGCATCTACAGCAATAGCATGTTTATGGGTCTAATTTGCCCCATAGCATAATTGGCACCAAATGTGGCTTATCAGGTCATTCTCATCCATAAAGCCATTGCTGAGGTTGCAAATATATGTATTCTTAATCTAATTGTCTTTGCCTGCTGTTCCTAGTTCAGCTTTAAAGTCAAATGTTGCCCATAACATCCCAGCTCTGCAATCTCCTAAAGCAGAAAATGAAATATTGCAATGTGACCCCTGCAAACATTTCCTTTCCAAACACATTAGAACGTACATTTACTTCTAAATCAGCAGAGCAGCTTATCTAGCTATGTGTCCAGTCATCTGAATAAAGAAAGTAATTCAAAAACTCTCTCTCTCGTGTGTGTGTGTGTGTGTGTGAAGGTTAAGGAGAACATTGCATGTGTATTTCACTGATGCCAATGGCACGACCCTCATTGATTTGAATGGTTCCGGATTATACCTATTGGATTTAATATGTATCAACAATAGCAGAGCTGATAGGATTAGTGCTATTGAATAAGAAAAACTGTAGCAGGGTTGATAGGATTACAGCTGTTCAATTCTTTTTTAAAAAAAGAAAAATGAAAACCCACACAATCTAAACATAAACAGTAGAGCCTCTGCTAATTGGCAGGCTTGGTGAAGCCAAAAAGTTGATAGACAACAGGGTTTCAAATGAGCAGGTGTTTAGGACCGAAAGGCGATTAGTACTGACCACAGTAAGCAGCAGAATTTACCCCAAAGAGCTAATTTAAACAGCTGATTCACACTGTGAACAATTTACTGTCAGCCCATCTAATTTTCAGTGAAGAACTAATAGAGGGTAACATGTATCTTCAGTTGATTTTCACTGGTGGGATTTCTTTTTCCTAAACCAGGATCCTATGAACTATATTGCACTATACTGTATTATTATTTTTTCTAGGATTTGTTGAAATTGCTTATATTTTTGTCATTATTTACATAGCAATTCAGTCCCTAATGTCAGAGCTGTACAACATGATGCATCTAAGAAATTAGTGTAGCAGGGAATACTTTCGTTCACTGTTTCTAACAGTGATATAGACAAAATAGTTAAACTTGCCTCCTCCTCTCCTTTTGTTTAAGATGTCTTATAGCAAAGTACATTATGGGTTCCTGCAAACCACTGGAAAGAAGTGAGAACTCTTACAGCAAATATTGATGGTCAGTGTCCCTTGGTGTCACCAGAGCATTCATTCACAGTTTCTAAAATACAGAAGGAAGCAGTGAGAAGGATAAAAAAATGATATGGCAGAGCCAATGAACATTCAGATGTCATAACACTGTAGACAACTGACCAATGATCAGAGCTCTTCTGTTGTTTTGCTCACTATTTGTTCTGGAGACACTTGGCCAATCATCATTCAGACCTCATAACTTTGCATAAAATAGGCCTATCATTAGTTCTCTTCTATGTTTTTGCTCACTGTTGCTTCTGGAGACCTTGATAAGGAGCCCTGCTGGCACTGTGGTTAAATGCTGGTAGTGCAGCCACAAGGTTGTGAGTTCGATCCTGCCAGTCTCCAGGTTGACTCAGCCTTCCATCCTTCCGCAGGTCAGTAAAATGAGTAGTCAGTTTGTTGGGGGCAATTAGCCAAATACATTGTGAACCACTTAGAGAGCACTTAGCTGATAAACGGTATAGAAATAACACATGCTATTGCTAGTATGCCTTCTTTTCTTAAAAGATGTAGCATTTCAAAATTGTTGGTATACTAGTATAAAGTGTCTATGTTTCCCCTCCCATTACAATCTAGCAAAGAAAAATGCCAAAGGACCCTGCCTGAATTGCAAATATAGAACCATATACATCCTTTGGTTTTGTTTGTTTTTGCTGTGATGTAACCTGGAATAAGGATAATAAAAACACCCTATGAGTGGGAATGAAACATTGCTGCTAGTGCTGGATACTACCATTAAATGATCCAGGATAACACAGACTTCAGGTTGTTTTTTTTTTAAAGAGAATAACTGCAGCAAATTCATCAGACAATAGTAGTGTTTGCGCTGTTCATTTACCTCCAGAATTATCATACTGATTCTACCACCATTCTTTTACTGTTGGTGATAACAAAATGCAGCTCTTGTGATCCTTGCTTAAAATGTGAGAACAAGTGGAACAGGACTAGCACCAAGCTAGCAAGAAAAATAAGACAAGTAAAAAGTTTTATCCTGTGAAAAAAATTAATTTAATAGCTGAAACTCGTGAAGAAGGAATATTTAGTTCTGGAAGCTGTCAGCTATAAGTATACAGGTACTCATTCAGTTTAGTCCCAGACTTTGCATTAATTTAATATGGATAGATTTTTGTGTAGACTGTTTTGACAAATGTTGGTTTGTTTGTAAATGGTTGTGACTATGAGCCAAAATGAGCTCACAGTTAGGGAAATGAGGAATCCAGGTAAAATGAAATTTAAAAAAATCTGAAAATGTGTAGATCTACCATTCCTACAAATGTGCAGAGGCACTATCTATGTGACATGATCGTTAATATTTCTTGGCAGGTTAGTTCCCCCCACCCTCAAACAGATAGGAGGAACACACAACACAGAGGCCAAACCAAGGCTAGAAGACTGCTTGAGGTTTTCTTGGCTAATCTCTTGCCTGCAAGAATTTGAGAGGAGCTAGAAGGCTGTATGAACAGTCCTGTTTGTACACACATGTTACAACATTTGTAGTTTTAAATTAAACTCTTTCATGGAAAAGTCCCACATTACAGTGATTATATTACAACTCTAGTTGTAACTTCTGTAATTCCAATTAAGATGATGTCTGTGGAAATCCATCATATGCACCCCTCAAACAAAGGTATTGACAATATTATTTTAAAGGAACTGTATATGTTTTTTTTAAAAAAAAAATCACCTCTGGATGTGTCAGCTATGAGAACTCATTATACAATATAGAGAATCAATAAAACTGTCAGCCTATCAACTTGCTCTACTTTTATTGTTAATAAAGAAATAATGATAGCTGCTTGAATCTTTCTCCATCTTAAGAGTAAAAGCAATAGCAACAAGCTCAGCAAAAGGCACTCAGGAAGGAACACAACACCAACAGCTGCATTAATTGGTTGCTATGCTTTTTTTCAGCCTATTTCAAACTAGGCTGGATCATGGAGATGAAAGAATAAATGATACTAATGCTGTTGTGGAAGCAAGAACTAGATCCTCAATACTGGGTTGCTGAACTTTCTCCCACATTTATTGTAATATGTGATACAAGTGAATGAAAGATATACAATAGCTTGCCTAGGAAACAAAAGCAAGGAACTTCACACACACACACACACACACACACACACGGGTTATACTATGACTTTTGGCTCAAAAAAAAAAAAAAAAAGAAGCATAGAGGATACTTCCAAATACAGTAAAAAAGAGCAACCAGTAACAATATGTACCAAACAGGTAGTACAGAAATGAACAGGAAAAATGTCAGATTAAAAAGCATTTCTTTTTTTAAAAAAAGAGTTTTTCCTTAATTAATAGGCTTGGTTTGTACTATATTGTTCCTTCTTATCGATCAGTCCTGATGTGGGTTAGCAAATATATAAGACCAGCAATATAATACATGAAACAACACTCATTCAAGGCAAAAAAAAACCCCTGTGTAAACCAAAATCTGGTACTATGGGATAGCGTTTCAGAAAGTGATTTGAATGCTTTGGCAAGGAAGGCATTTCAACAATGATTGGACCTGATTCTGATGCTCCTGTAAATCTAAGCATGTCTGCACCATTTGCTGTAGATCACATGCCAGCAAATCATGCTGCAAAACATGAGAATGAGGAAATACTGCAAGAACTGCACTTCTTGTCCACAGTCCCATTAAAGAGATTCATCTACCATGTTTGTTCTGTCACAATCTTAACTTGAGAGAGGATGAAAAATTGTGAAGCATATTTTTCTCATTACTTCAATGAGTTCTTCTTTGTGGGAGCTCCAGAAACTCACCAGCGTGGTTTGCTTGTATGCTAGCTTCTGAATCTAATGACCAGGTGTGCCATAAGAGCAAGAAAAGATCAAAAGACTAGCTTCATATTTGATTTTTTAGAGCATTCAGCAGCGTATGGTAGCCCAGAGTATTTGTTTACAGGATGGTAAGTAAAAATTTGGGACCTACAGCTGCTCTAGGGCAATCACAATCAGGCAGCTGTAAAAACTAATAGGCTACCTCTGTACAAGGTAATTATACTATAAAGAACATTCCTCCACTACTTGAGTGAAGCTATAAACAGTATAGGAGCTGCACAACAACACATTAATGTCATTGGACAAATGCTCACTGAGCAAATATCCATCTGTCCTAGACAAGGGATGTAAAGGAATGAGGGGATTAGAGGTTATAGTGCAGGCAGAAATGGCTACAGGTGCAGTTTTAGGCATTTTCTTCAGGGATACTTATGTACAGCATGCTTGCTGAAGTTTAAGATGGACAAAGGCATTACAAGAAACATCAGATTCCTTGAGTTTTTCCTGATTACAGAGATAATGTGACCCTTTTCGCACCTTACCTTCATCGTGGCGGTGGGGGGCGGCGCTCGCGCGAGCAGCCGTTTGTGCGAGCCGCTCACAGCAGCCCTTCTGCCTCCCACAGCTGTTTGCCCATCATGCGAGCGTTGCGCAAATGCCCCACCCCTTCCTTCCGCAGCGCAGCCTGGGAGCTGTAGGCTGTGCTGGGGGAGGAAGCGTGACCAGCCCGCTCATCTGACGCACCACATGGCAGGTAAGTGTGCGAGGGCCCCAGGAGCATTGCACGACCACGCAGTATTTTCGGCTCCCAGCCAAAAATAATAAAATGCGCGTGCGTCCCGCTTTAGGTTCATGAGCGTCGCGTGAATGGGAGTGCGTTGTACGGACCAATGCTCCCATTTATGCGACGCTCAAGGGGCTGTCTCGCAACAGAAACTGCGTGCAAAAAGGGCCTGTGTCTATGGATTGAGGAGTTTAAGAACAGGTCCATTACATTCTGGTATGATAACCATGAACACTGTTCACATAATTAACAAACGTTTACTCAGAATAATTTCTTCAGTCAGGGCTTTTGAACTACAAGGCCTGATTCAAAAGCATCTTATTTTGTCTCTTCATATTCCAGGTCTTGTCATGGTCATTCCCCATATCTTATCTCATTCATAGATGATTGCTTTCAGGAATTAATACCTATGTCTACAGCTGACCCAGGGTGCATGACACTTGTTGGATTAGGGCTGTTGCTATTGTAGTTGATATTTTATTACCCTTCTTTTATTACCCTTTCTCCCCTCTCCCCACACCAGCAAGAAAAGGAATGGCTTCTGCCTGCCTTGAGATCCCTCCAGACCATCTTAACTGACAACAGAAGTAACATTTGAGACAAAATGTAGGCCTGTGACTCTAACAGTACCACTTCTCTTCTTCTGTATGATTTCTTACATCTTTGCCTAATGACGAAGCCAGTGAAGCTTTAAAGGCTTGGATAATATATTTTGCACATTTTGGCTGGCCAATAAAATTAGCACTGTTTTGTGTGTTTTGGATTTAGTTGCATTTTTCTGTGAGTCAACATGGCTACCCCTTAATGTGTTCCATAGCAAAGAATGGCTCTTTCTGCCATTCAAGAACAAGTCAGAAGAATGTGTAGGTGCCATAAGGTACTTTATGATCAGGAGGATGACTGGGGGCTACTGTAGATCTATCTAGCTCTGATACATAGACATTTCATCTCTGAAGAGCCCTATTGGCCCAAATGGACAGACTTTGTTTTTCACAGTTTGAATCAATTATTTTTCCCCAATGACTGCTTTGCTAGTCTTTTTCATAGATCACCATGCCTAACTATCCTAAAGGCACAAGACCTTGTCTGATCTTGGTAGCTAAGCTGGGTCAGACCTAGTTAGTAATTGGATGGCAGACTGCCAATGAATACTATGTGCTGTAGGCTATGTTTCAGAGAAGGGAACTGGCAAAACCACATTTATTTCAGAGTGTGAGGATGGCAGAACAACATTCTTCTCTGTCACAAGATAGCCACTGTTCCTCTTCCTTCCAAATCAGTTTTTCCCCCCAGTGTGGCACAACTAACCACAACTTGATGCAATTGATTTCTGTGAAGCCACTTAAAATTTACAACACTACATGCATTGTTGTTGTTGTTGTTGTTGTTGTTGTTGTTACTACTATGTAACATACCATAGTGCTTGTGTTGTTCTAATCCCCTCCCATCAGGTTTGATTGATTTTTTTTCCCATTCAGGGTCCTCATGAACTTCATTCTATTATCCTCTAAGAAGAAAAGAGAATATATAACTCAAGCTTCAAGATCCAGCTGAGCATTAGTCTGTACAGGTTGCAGGGGTTTTGTGGAGTGATGCTAGCTAGCAACCTTTGAGCTCATTCCTCTGATAGTGATTCTTCACCTGCATAAGAATCAACTGGAGCAGATTATGAGCCTGTCCCTGAGCACCTTTATGTGTAGGGAATCTGCTGTATGAACTCCCAAACTAACCATGTTGCAGTACAAAATACAGAACATATATTTTGGAAGGCACACCCTAACAAAATGTATAGGATCAAGTGGCAAGTAAACAGGAATTTCAGAAAGCAGCTTTTGTCAGCAGCATGAGCATATTTCTGTTACCAGGCCATACACACCCACTGCACAATATAGTTTAATTGGCAAATATTAATTGGCATAAAATATAAAATATGTCTTGCTATGGCTGGACAGCCATCTGGCAAGGAGAAACTGGCTGCACACATGCATTGCAAAACTAGATCAGATTAGGACATCAGGACACAGCTAGGTCATACTCAGGGAAGCTCCAGAGACAATGGGCTTGCAAGTGTCCCCCATTACTCAACCTTTAGAAGCAATAGAGCCTGAAACTGCTTCCACAGAATGATTGTCTTCAACTCTCTTTCTCTGTCCACCAAAACTCTGCTTTTGTCCCCTTATCTGTCCTGCCAGTAAGGAACTATTGTGATTCCCATCAGTCCTTTGTAACCTAATACTAAGACCATTACCTCATCCTGGACTCCACTGTTTACTCTGCCAGAGACCCATTAACATCTTCCCCCTCAGGTTAGAAAAAGAATATTTAAACCCTGGGTCCAAGCCAGACAACTTTTAGTACAATATTCTGGACATAAGTCATCACTCTGCTGCTTCAATTCCCATTCCTTTACTAACCTCAGACTCTTAGTCTGGCCCATATCACTTTGTCTCTTCTCTCCAGATAGGGAAATATCACCCACTATGTCCTAACTCCTTGCTATCCAATTTTTTCTCCCTTTCTTTTAGCTAGCCTTGTGTGATTATGAGAATGCTTGGATCTTGTGTGCATGTGATTGTTAATTCCCCCAATAAAATAAATATTCTTTGAATCTGCAGCTGGTGTACCTGAAACAGTACTGATATACACAGGTATAAAACATCCTGCTAGGTTACCCTCCTCTCACAGATTTCCCCTTTGAGCTAATATTCCCCACTGCTTCATGGAGGCACTGGCATCATGGGTGGACCCCTGGGACACCGATGCTTTGAGGTAACACTTCTTGCACACAGGAATATTCCATGACATCCTCCACTTTTATAAGTATGATTGAGGGCACATTCATCTATGAAGGGCTATGATTTGTTGATGGATTTGCTGTCATTGCCAGCAAGTGTGTATATGTTTGGGGGCGTAATTAAGCCAAGCATGAACTAGCTCTGTCTTGTGGGCTAGCAGTGTAGGCACCCAGGGTGTGGAGACAGAGGATCGTTGGGCACTTGAAGGATGATGGAGATGAAATCTTGTCTGGCTGATTTGTCCTTGCCAGAAGAAAATTGACCTTGACTCATGAGGCTGTCCATTGTGGAGCAGAGAGGGTACCCTCAACTCGCTGTGAAGGGCATGGCTTAACAAGTGATTTCATTCAGTACTCAAGATAGGAGAGTAGTATTCCACAACACAGCAGCTGCTACAATTTCATTTAATCAGCTCATGGTGTGGTTAGTACACTATGCAGACAAATGAATATGATCCTTACTGAATCAATTATGTAGTTTAACAAATCAATTATGTAAAGTTTCACAAATGTCTCAACTCAGGTAATAAGACATTAGTCTTTAATGCAACACAGAGAACCAATGTAGAAAGAGGAATTGTTATTTAATAAAGTGCTACCTAGGCATACACTAATCAACTCAAATCAAAATAAGCTAGTTTAAACAAATCTGTTTGCAGCTAAATTGATGGAATTCTGCATGCCATTAACCCCCAAGAGTGAAATTTCTAAAGCTGTGTTGGATGACTTTGACTCAAAGGAAGAAAAAATTATCACATGTTTTCCCCTCCACACTTTCCACTTCTCTCTTCAGCTGCTGACTCATTTATATATAGAGAGATGTTAAATACAAAGAGTTATCTACAAATAAGAACAACAGTGGAACAGATGCTGAATGCTATTGGCACTTTATCATTCACTTTTTCCTCCTCTCTATCTAAAATAGCTTTACTGTTTGCTGCACAGTTTTAACATTGAAAAAATAATTGTGGTGACACCTTAAAAGTGTAACTTGCATTTGGCAGAAGGAAAGAAAACTGGGTGGTGATGTGGCTGTCAGAAACAGATTCCCTGTCCCTTCAAGCAGAATCAGGACTCTTGAATGTATCTGAATGAGCTGTTTGAGCATATGCAGGTGAACCTGAAAGTAAGCATACATCATCAGTTACAGCCCAAAGCCATCAGAATCCAGGATTAAAATAATAAGATCAGAGTTTTAATTTTTTTTTTAATTTTAATTTGAAAAAAGAAAAACAGAATGTATTAGGGAAAGCAAAGATCAGCCCTGTGGCTATATGACCCACCCCTAAAGCTGATTCTTGTGGTCCCTGAGCAAATCCCACTGGAATCCTAAGGCTGCCTTTTTTAGGGGGGAGAGAGGAGTGGCAGTTCTCCTTTCATATAAGTTTCAGCCCCTTCCACCCAAAAAAGTATTTTATGTTTGGAAATCTCTGCTGACCTTTGGGTTCACCTTCTACCATTTCTGGGTCACAAATGTGACCCTTCTTTGGCTCTGACTGAAGTGTGTTTTTTTGGACCTGCTTTTCTACTTCCTCCTTTTTAGCAGGCCTCTGTGAAGTAGGATACTCACAACATTGTCAGACTGCCAGCAGAGAAGCAAGAACTCTTCAAATAGCAGGCATGCATGCACACACACACACACACAAGCACAGGGATTAATGTTGGCATGCTATGTGCATCCACATCCCTGCCTTGTGTGTCTGAATTTATTTGTTCTTTGGGGAAAAGGGGGCACCTACAACAGTTGACTCCCTCCCAGGACAGTTCACACTGTTTGACAGGTGGGGTTGGATTTGGAATCAGGCCAACATCATATCCTCCCTTAAGATTAAAAGCAAATGAACAAATAAATCAAAGGGCCCTATTTCAGGCTCCGTTGTTACCCTGATTTCTGGGAGTCCCGGGAGGGATGCCTAAATAACCAAACAACACCACTTTGGGGAAAATTAGCTAGAGCACTCACTAAAGCTAGCAAGAGGCAGGGTAACTTAGCAGGATTTGCAATGCAGCGTCTACAGGGTCAGGTCAGTCAAGCAGTCAGATGGTTTAAAATAGCAAAAATGATGTTTTATTATATACTGACAAATATTAAAGACACCACAGTCACACAGCTAACTAGAGAATCAGAGATTGACTTGAAATAGGGATTTTTAGAAGGAAATGGGTGATATGACACCTGTCTCGTAGTCCTGGAGAGGTCTGAAGATTGAGTTCATTGGTATGGGGTCTCAGTACGTGGGACTGAGGGGACAGCTCACCAAACAAAGTGGCAGCAAGGCGGTATGGAAGTCCCGAGCGATCCGAGGAAGGTCTCAGAATCAGGGGTTTTTATGGGGTGAATTGTGACTGCAGGCCATACCTTACTCGGTGAGAACAATGTGTTTTAGGAGCGGGACAAAGCCTTGGAAAGGTCAGAGTGTAGAATGATTGACTTAGAGCCGAATTAACAATAGTGTAGCCAGTATGCAAATATGGAGCGCTTAGTACAGCTTTCTCAGGTTACCTGCTCGGGGCAGGGAGCCTTTGTTAGTATTACGCATATGCAATGAGGTGTTTGCTGGGGAGGTCCCTGAAGCGACGAAGCAGCTATGTCTGGCCTGCCTGGGTGGAGAATGGAATGTCCAGCAATTATCGGCAGTGCCTGTTTACATGCTTGTCCGGAGGCCTCACAAATACATGGAGCAGGGTGGCAGAGAAAAGTCGAATTATTTGATATCAAGGAGATAGCGAGTGCTATCTCCGGGTAGGCCTGGACTGCAGTAACACCGTAGAACTGCTGCCAAAGTATTACTGCCCCCAAACAGCATTATTCTTTCATGTCAAGGAAAGCAAGCAAAAGCATAGGATACCCCATTCACTCTGGCAGACTGTGCATTAATGTTCTTTGCTACTAATGCATATTTGCCACTCTCATAAGTAGTGCCAGCCCAAGATATCTTCTTGCCTGAGAGGAATAGCAAGATATCTCCTTTCCACATAGAGACACTGTCAGATGGGCAGCTTAATCTTATATCAGTGTTGACAAGGGAGCTTCATCTTCTATCACACTTGATGGCAGCAAGCGAGCCAAGGAGACTCAGGACAGGTTACCTAACCTTCCAGCTGTCTCGCTATGGCAGGAATGCTCTCAATAATCTCTTGTCATTCCACTTTTTTGGCTATTTTTAAAATACTTTCTCCTCCTTCCATTTCCCACTTCAGTTACTGCAAACTGAATTCAAAGATCACAGATAATTTGTACAAAATTAACTCTGCAGGAGGGAAAGGAAAAGAAGGTGCAGAACATTGTTCTTCCCAGTAGGTTCAGGCAAAGGCAAACAGCTCTTGGTTTCTGTGTTCTTCTTCATTAATAACTTTTGTCACACTGACCAAACTCCAGTATTGCTTGGTCACACATGTCTTGATTTTCATCTGTGAAATGTGAGAGGGCATGTGGCGTATTCTCAGTGCTTCCTACTGTTACCACAGTTATGCTATGTCTGGTGAGAGCACTAGATATCTCTTGATATCAAATAATTTGGCCTTTATGTGACCTTTCTCTGCCACCCTACTCCACGTGTTTGCAAGGGCCACCGGACGAGCATGTAATAGGCACAGCCGTTAATGGTTGTACCTTCCAAACCTCATTCAGGCAGGCAACTTAATGCCTCTCCTATGCTTCAGGAACCATTCCTTCTTGCAAACCCGCCTTGCTCAGTGCGACTTTACACAAAGACGCCAGGCCGAGTGCAGAGCCATTCCTTTATGTTGGGCCATTTGCATACTGGCCATACTATTGTCATCCAGCGCTAAGCTCATCATTTAAAACCTGACCTTTTCCAACACTTTTGTCCAGCTCTAAATTTCCTTTGTTCTCACCAAGCATGGCATGGCCTGTAGGTAAAATCCACCCTATAAAAGGTCCCCGATTCCGAGCCTTCCTCAGATCACCCTGGACTTCCATCTAGCCTTGCTGCCACTCTGTCCAGTGAAGTTTTCCCCTCAGTTCCCAACAACTGAGTCTGCATCTCTTCTTGGACTTCTCGGATTGCTCCTGAATTCCATCCAGCCTTGCTGCTGCTGTATTTGGTGAGCCATCCCCTCAGTTCCAGCAACTGAGTCCGCTCAACCTCGGAACACTCCGGACTGCTATCCTGCCCTGCTGTCAGTTTGTCCAGCGAGTCACCCCCTCAGTGAACCGCGCTGAGCTTTCCTCCCTGCAATCCTCCGTTTCTCTCCAGGACTACATGAAAAGGTGTTGTATTACCCACTCCCCCGAAAACTCTCCATTTCTATTTCCAGTTAGTGGTGTGCATGTGTTGTCTTGTTTGTTGCTTGTCTTTTAATAAAACTGCTTTTTTTTTTTACTTTAAAACTTGCCTGGCCACTCTTCTGACCTGACGCCGTAGACATAGGGTTAAAAGATCCTAGCTAAGTTACCCTGCCTCTCGTTAGCTTGAGCAAGTGCTCGAGTCTAATTTCCCCCATCTTATGTTTTTATTTGATAATTTGGGCGCCCCTCCAGGGACCCCCAACATATAGGGTAACACTACTTTGCCCACATATGCTTCTTAAAGTGGCTGCCCCACTTTGCAGGACAGTTTAGCCAGCCTTGCCTCAGAGTGTCAGGCAGGCTGTTGATTCAGCATTGAAAGGATATCTTTCCTATTAGAGATGTGTCTGCAAGGGAGTACTGCTTGATCTGCTAGTTTTTGCAGTTCATGACGCATATCTCCATGTTGTAAAAAGCTAGCCTGCTGATTTCTGTGAATACAGCTGCTTGAAGAGGAACAAACCAGGCAAGGTCCTTTTTTTCATTAGCTGGCAACAGGAACAATGCTTGTCTTTTCATTTCTGATCTTTCCCCAAAGAATTTGGAACTCCTGTTCTGAGTACACTGAATCAAAGCAACACTTTAAGAGCTTACTTGGCGGTGTCCAAGGTAAATTAAAATGTCGCCCTTTACAGCTAATGCTTTGAAGAAAGATATCCTTAAGCTCTGAACTGGTGAAAGGGCAATCCACAGATTCATATCCCCCTTTTATACCTTTTGCTCAGGATTGATTGTATTTTCTGTCCTCCTCTCTGTGACAAAGAAGACAGCATCAAAGTTCTTGGTGCAGCGAGCAGCTGGTCTTGGTTTGTTTAAGAGAGTAAACTGATGACTGACTCTAGGTGTCTGATTAAAGAATCACATTTGTGGGCCTGTGACTGTTTTATGTCTTGATGATGGAGATTATTTAATCTTTAGAATACTTATGAGTTAAGTTCCTGCTGTTGAAAACCAATGGCAGATGGCAACAAACCAGCTGGGTTCTAGCTGAATCTCTTAAGACTGGCTGGGAAACTTGAAGTCATACTGGGGAATTCTTAAGGATTTGATCTTGTTTGAGATTTAAGTAGCCTGCAAAATACCAACCAAATAATTGGTCCTGGCATCACATGATATCATCATCATTTCTTTATTGTGCAAACAAAACATATTAAAAGAAAAGAAAAAAGTGAAAAGAAAACAATACATTCAAAGGAGGAAACAGATAATAAACTGAAGATACACCCATGTGAAATCATCCGTATGTAAAAGACAACCAAACATCTAACAAGGCATTCGTACAGGACTGCTATTTCAACTCCTGGAACTAATTAGTCAAAAAGCACAAATTTTTGTAATAATTCCATTTATAATAACCTATAATTCCATTTATGATAACCTATACCTTATGTAAGGTAACTGAATTAACTTACATAAGAAGGGTTCATTTCATTTGTGGGGTGACAGTAACATCACATGGTTAAGGACTAATACATAGTGCACTCATTCTTGTGGGCATTTAGAGAACATTTTGAGAGAAGATTGTGTTTTGTATGCTTACAGTATTAAGATTTTTCAAAAATAAATAAAAACGGTTACTTATGAAAATAGGAAACAGTTGTTTTTTAAATAATTTATTTATATTATTATAGTGGCGGCTAACAGTAACTCTGAGGCCCTTTCCGCAGCTTACCTTCTCATGCTGCTGGAGTCTGGGCCTTGCATGAAAAACCTGGGTAGGCAGGCTCTCACGAGCCTCCTGCTTCCCTGCTACTCGGGCTCCGCAGCTCTTTCCTGCTCGCGCGAGAGCCCCACCCATGCCGCTCCCCACCCCTTCCTTCCTCAGTGCAGCCTGGGAGTTGTAGGCTGCACTAAGGAGAGGATGTGCGACAGGCCCGGCTCCAAAGGCTCTGCACTGCAGGTGAGTGTGGCCCAGACCCGAGAGCCTTGCGCTAAAAGCCAAAAATAAGAAAATGCATATTTTCTGCACTTGTGGGCCTTGAGCATGGCGGAAATGGGAGTGCGTCATGCAGACCATTCCTGACATTTACGTGACTCTCAAGGGGCCCTTTCGCTTGTAAACTGCCATGTGAAAAGGGCTTGAGTCTTATAATTCCAAATGGAACTAACTACTTTTAAAAGTAACTTTCCAATTTGCAGATGGTCACTTGTCACATGAGATCAACAGAGTGATGCATTTGGGGGGTGAGTTCAGATAACATTGCCTTATTAACACGTAATTGCTTTGCTTTGTTCTTGGCCCTTTTTACACGGCATTTCTGATGAGAAAGGCCCCCTTGAGCATCGCGCACATGTGAGGAGCGGTCCACACGACGCACTCACATTTGCTTGACGCTTAAGGGCCTGACACAGACTGCGCACACATTTTTTCATTTTCAGCTTGAAGCCGAAAATGCCGTGCAGTTGCGTATCACTCTGGGGCCCCGTGTGCACTTACCTGGTGTGCAGAGCCTCAGGAGCTGAGCCAGTCACACTTCCTGTTCCGTGCAGGCTGGGACGGTCCCAGGCTGCACTGCGAAAGGAAGAGGCAGAGCTCTCGCACAAGCAGGAAGCTCGTGTGGAGCCGAAGGACCTTGGACACGAAAGCCTCTCTCCGGAGCCTGTTCACATGAGCCCCACACCCCAGCACTGCGAAAAGGTAAGGTGTGAAAAGGATTCTTATTGCTGATGTGCACCTGCAAGTCATTTCTGAATTATGGCGAGCCTAAGGTGAACCTATCATGGGATTTTCTTGGCATGAATTATTCAGAGGGGTTTTGCCTTTGCCTTCCTCTAAACCTGAAAGAGTGTAACTTGCCCAAGGTCACTCAGTGGGTTTCTATGTTTGAGTGGGGATCCGAATCCTGTTCTTCAGAATCTTAGTTCAGCACTCAAACCACCACCCCATGCTGGCTCTCCAGTGGTTCACTACCTCCAGCACAATACATACAAATACTGGGAGTGTGACAAAACACTTGCCATTGTTGAAAATGCAATTGTTGGTGGTGAAATCTGACAGAAGAGAGAGTTATTAATCAAAGTATTAATTTGTCTCATGTAAGTTAATTTGTCTCATGTATGGTTTCAAAAGACTATTAATGAAGTGTACATGTAATTTCATTTCCTGTCATCAAGAGGGAAATGTGGCTACTATGTAACTTTCTCCTGTTTCTTTTTCCAGTTATACACAATTAAATGTGCAAAATGTATAGATATGACAAAAATGCACTCAGACATGCTTTAGTTGAAAATGTATCAAGTTAGGTATCAGTACATATGTATTTTAATGTGAAACAGAAACAAAGGTCTTTCAACTCTAGATGGATTAGGGTAGAAAGGGAATGCTGGAAAGATTAGAAGAATATAACAAAAATGAAAAAGACAATTTTTCACAAAAACACACAAAACTAAAAAAAAAATCAATAAAACGCATTTTGTTAAAAACATACAAAACAGTATTAAAAAGCAATAGAATTTACTTACTTTAAAACAAAGTTTGAAAATAGCATTGCACTCTTATTTTTATTAAAAATCAATTACCAAAGGTTGTTGTGGGTTTTCCGGGTTTTGAGGCCATGTTCTATTAATATTTTCTCCTGACGTTTCACCTGCATCTGTGGCTGGCATCTTCAGAGGATATCCTCTGAAGATGCCAGCCAGAGATACAGGTAAAACGTCAGGAGAAAATACTAAAAGAACATGGCCTCAAAACCTGGAAAACCCACAACAACCTATGAATTCCCGCCGTGAAAGCCTTCGACTTTACAATTACCAAAGGCTTTCTAGAAAAGAAGGCCTTAACCTGCTGCCAAAAAGACAGCAAAGAAGAATCTATCCTATATTCCCAAAATGCAGGAGCAGCCACAGAGAATGCTCTCTCCCATGTTCCCACCAATAATTCCTGTGAAGAGGAGAGTAGCTTCTTCTTGCGGAAATCTTTTCTCAGCAAGGGAAGTGGGGGAGAGATGATTAGGTCATATGATTTATTGATTGATCTTGGAAAAAGAAAATATTAAGATCTTACTGTTAAAGATGTCTTTGTTTCCTTTTTTCACCTACCTAGATCAGCATTGTTGAAGATGCCCACAAAAGGTTCCTGGAAGCATCTTAAGACTTAAAATCCAATTACTTTTTGCTGTGATTTTAGGTATTAAACTGTTGGAAAGGGTGGCACTTATTGTGTTGTGTTTTCCCTGTGATTTTGCCTTGTGTTTCAACTGTTGTAAGACACTTTGGAAATCATAACTTGGTTGAAAAGTATAGTAAGAACAGAATCACCAGTGCCTATGCAGGTAGCAGATACTGCCAGGACCAGGTGCACAGGGGTTCATGAAAAAACACCACTCACACAAGATTTGGTAGATTTACATGGTATACTTTGTGCACCTCATATGGGAATACGGATCCCACAGTGAATATTGTGTAGCCCCCAGATGTAGATTAATTACTTTGAAGATAATATAATTTCACAGGGTCACATTTCATTACTGAGTTTCCTCAGTTTTAAGAAAATTGTATCTAATTAGCTCTCGCAACGTGCAGTAAAGATGCAGAGCTGTGTGCTAAATTATATAGGAAAAACAATGTTCCTAAGTCATTTTGACTCCTTTATAGTGTAAACTCATTAATATTAAACTCCCAATGTTCTCACAATTTTGGAGTGAATAATCACTGTCTTAATGATGTTCTTGCTTGCTTCCTAGCAACATATCCCATTGTTAGGAACTGATGACAAAAATTAACTTTTTCCAGAAGGATGATCAACCGCAAAGCATTATTAAACCCTGGCAAAGGAGCACCAAAGCATTGTAGAATCATAGATTCACAGAGTTGGAAGAGACCTTAGGGGCCATCCAGTCCAACTTCTGCTATGCAGGAACACCCATCAAAGCACTCCCAACAGATGACCATGCAGCTTCTGTTTAAAAACCTCGAAAGAAGGAGACTCCACCACACTCTGAGGCAGCATATTCCACTGTCGAACAGCTCTGACCATCAGGAAGTTCTTCCTGAGGTTCAAGTGGAATCATTTTTCCTGTAGTTTGAATCCATTTCTTCTTGTCCTAGTCTCTGGACCAGTGGAAAACAAGCCTGCTCCCTCCTCGACATGACATCCCTTCAAATATTCAAACATGGCTATCATGTCCCCTCTTAACCTTCTCTTCTGCAGACTAAACATACCCAGCTCCCTAAGCTGCTCCTCATAGAGCATGGATCCAGACCTTTCACCATTTTGGTCATCCTTCTTTGGACACATTGTAAAACATGTACAGGCATGGAGAACTTGGGGGATGATGGACAGTTATATGTCTGGGATGTACTATCTCTTGACTTCCACTACTGAATAGTGATCCACCTCCTAATCTATGATTCTATAAAGTGTTTCTGTGTAAAAGAAGCATAGTTAGTTAGTCTTATCTAAAGTAGTCTCATTGAAATGACAGGGATTTCATGGTAATAACTAGTCTAAGTCCCAGAGAGTTCAAAAGGTCAACATTAAATAGAGGCCCTTTCTGCATGAAGTGAGAGAATTGCTCCGTGCCGTTACCCACCGCTTCTGCCGTTACCCTTCCACAGGGCTCCTCCTTGGTCCAGGGTGAATTGGATCAGTGTGAGGTCTGTAGATCCGCACTGCTCCCACTTCCAAAATGGCAGCTTCCAGCTTCCAAAATGGTGGCTTCCAGCTTCCAAAATGGTGGCTTCTGGCTTCCAAAATCACAGCTTCCGGTTGGTCATGGGTCCTGACCAACCGCTTAAGCTCGCCACGCCTAAAGCTTGCCCTCCGCAGATCGCAGGCTTGCATTGGTGTGAACCTGTGAATCTGCACAAGGGAGCAGGAACGCAATGGTTCATTCCAGAAAAATAAAGACCTGTTTTTTGCGGTCTTTAGAAAACACGCTGGAGGACCACTTGGGATCGTTTTGGAGCAGACTGAGGTGCGGATCTCCGGTAAATAGTCCACTCCTAGTCTGCTCCAAGGTGCAGACGACCTCCATGAGAGGACGCGCTGCCCGTTCTAATTGCCTGGTGTGGGAAGGGCCAGAGTCAACCAGTGTCAGCTTACCTGTGGGGACAACAAGTCCATTTCAGGTTTGATTTTGAACTTTAAAGGAGCTATTCAAGTTGCTGAACCTGTGTTGGTGAAAGGGCTCTGCACTTCATAGATTTCATCTAAAGCTTTAAAAAAATATTGAAATGGACTGCAATGAAATGGGATCGACCAGCTGCTGCTGGATCTTTATTGTTGTCATTGTCATTGTTAACGCTGTTTGCCTTCAAGTCATTTCAGACTAATGGTAACTCTAAGGTGAACCTATCATGGGATTTTCTTGGCAAGATTTGTTCAGAGAGGACTTTGCCTTTGCCTTCCTCTGAAACTGAGAGAATACGACCTGCTCAAGGTTGCTCAGTGGTTTTCTATGACTAAGGCGGGATTTGAACTCTGGTCCCCCAGAGCCCTAGTGCCACACAGGCCTCTGCACCATGCTCACTCTTGGTGTTGGGTCTAGCCATGTGTTGTGTGGGAACATGAATAATAACAGACTTGGAAAAAAAATATGCTGGTATTAATGGAAAGTTCTGATGAATGGTTCTTTGAATTTAAAAAAACAAAAAAAACAATAGTGATGTAACTGAGCATGCTGATTGGCAATAAAGATGGAAAGAATACTCAATAATATTCCAAAAATGGTTAAAAATATTTTACAACTGCCAAAAATCCTTTCGTGATGAGAATGTTTGCAGTTTGGAATGTATTCTTTACAAAATTTGCATATTGTTGTTTTGCAAAGAAAACAGCATTTTTTGTACATGAAACAGCACAGAAATATTTCTGTGAAGAAATGTTATTTTATACATAGAATAAAAGCTGTTTCCTGTGCAGATAATTTGGTAAGCAGGAACTTGTTCTGTGAAAAATCCACATATGATTGATTTGCACAGAAAAATACCTTTTTTGCATAGGACGTAGCTGTTTCTGCACAGAAAAAAAGTAGGGCAGAAAATCTTGTTTGTTATGCAAAATAACCACAGATAAATTTTGCATAACATAAGTCCTGAACTGTAAATAGGCTTTGAAAACTGCATGATTCTCCTTTCACTTTCTCATTGCTAAAATTACTCATTTCTTCCTTCAAGAAAAAAATAATAATGAAGAATAATGAAGAATTATACCCCTAGTGAGCAAGTCAGGTGACAAATTTTGGGTATTAAAAGTTGATGTGAATAAATATTAAATGATCTGTCCTGGGACCAGATTGTAATGTCTTCCTCAATATGCTGCCATTGTCTGTATGTAAAAGACTAGAGAAGTTGTTTCCGTAATGGGGTTTAGATTGATTCTGAACTCCAAACAATATCAGGGAGATGGAATACTTAATAGAGCAGCCACAATTTTCTCTCTAGGTTTTCTTTTATTGCAGCATGTGTAGAAAGCAATCAGACTCTTTCTGAGCATGGGGGTCTACTCTGCCCCCAGTACCACAGCCAGAGAAGACCATGGCCATCATACACTTTGACCATCTGGGCCAGCTTAACCATCGGGCAGAGTCAACTGCTCAACTTAGGCAGCAGATCATGGGAGTAAAAGAAAATAAGGGGATAGCACAGCTATAAGGGCACCAAACAGACTTACTGGTGTCTTCTAGGGTGATCCAGTATCTTCACATGAAATAAAACCAACAGGTGAGATTCATCTGGCAATTACCTTTTGTAACTGGAACGGGGGGGGGGGGGTCATGGTATTTTATCCTCCTTGCCAAGCAGCACAAGATCTTCAGCTGTCGATTTCCCTGACAGATGAAGATGGCTATCACATGCTAGAACTTGGCTCAAACAAAACCAGGCAATAAGAGAACTAGAAAATATATTGAAATAAGTAATTTTGCTTTGGGGGCCAATGTTAGTGAGCAATGTTATCAGTCACAGCCAATGAATGCCAACTGCACTGATAGTATACCATATTGATTATTCCAATGGTAGGAATATTTTCTTCTTGAGATCCCGTGTATGTGCCTCCCAGGAAGATGCTGGAGACAAACTTCTACAAGAAATGAATCACTTCTGTTCTTATTCATTGTGAACATATTTATGATTCTTAAATATAATTTTCTTTCTTCTGAGAGACCAACAATGTCATTTTAATTACTGATAATCTGATTGCCAAGGAATGCCAGTTACTGTGGGTTGTATTTCAGACTAAGGCCATTTCCGCACTAGACTGTTATAGTGCTATGATTCCACTGGCCCCTCCCGAAACTGCAAACCCCAGGATTCCATAAGATGTTGAAAGTGGAATCATATGCTATAGCAGTCTAGCGTGGAAATGGCTTAAGGCAATGGCAAACCACCTCTGAGTATTCTTGCCTACGAAAACCCTGAGAAACTCATGGGATAACCACACAAATTGACAGACAACTTGAAAGCACACATACACACATACAATCTGACTGTGGAATACAGATGCATTGCATTGCCTACCTCTGGTGTCCAGAAAAAACACTTTGGCTTGAGTACTTTGGAAAACCTCCATGAAGCATAAATTTGCTTTCTCTCTTAAGTAAAGAACACATTTGCTTTCTGAAAGAAATCAATGTTCCATTAAAAGAAGAACACAGCCATTTGAAATACTCCTACATTGTTTTGTATTCAGCCTTCTTTTGTTTGTGGTTGGAATATTTGCCTCTCTCAAAGCATCAAGAGGAGTTCGTATCAAGAATTCTGATAAACTTTAATGAAATTTGTAATATAACTTTATTATTTGCCTTCAAACTCAGTTTTTTGATCAAATATTTCCTGGTTGAAGCCCAGCTATTTCTCAAGATACAAGAGGTCAGGGTAGGTATTTTTTCCCACTTGAACTACTAATAGCCATTGAGAAGTGGGATCTGCAACAAAATGTTGTGGTGCATTGTCCCTCCTCAGTAATGTTGTCCTTGCAGGGGACACCAGCCAACCAGCTCCTCCATGTTGGCCATCCTCATGTCTTTTTTCAACTGTCACTCAAGATTCTATGCCTACAAAGTGTGCTCAGTTCTCACTTAACTTGTGTGTATATATGTCTCTGTGTGCATGTGTGTATATGTGTGAATTAGTGTATTCCACATTAGTTGTGTTTTGCTTTTAGATTTGTTGTCCTTCTGCAAACCTCAGGGTTCCCCCAAGCATTTTGGTATTTTCTTCTTGTTTCCAGGAAGCTCATTTCTGTTAGCACCTACTACTCGGGATGTGCAAGAACATATTTTCAATAAAGGGACCAGTAAGCTTGTCTCAATGGACATTTCAAGGACTGCAGGAGAAGTAGTTTGTACTCCAGAATCATAAAATAATTGGCAACTATGAAAATAGATGAAAGAATAAAGAATGTGCACATTTTAAAACCATGCACACGAAAAACATGGACACTTCAAATGGATTCAAAACTGTACTTAAACACACTTTATGCCAGACGTATATAAACTGAATATTTTTTTTTCCTTGAGGATCTATGATAGGCTTCACTGTGCCTGGAAATAATTTCATTTTTAAAAAAAATCCAAAAGCAGAGGTAGTCAGAGATCACTTTCAGCATCATTCTTTTAAACCTTTTAAAAAGTAATTCTCGGCTGCATCAATAGGAGTATGGTGTCTAGATTGAGGGAGGTACTGGTACCACTCTACTCTGCTTTGGTTAGACCCCATCTTGAATACTGTGTCCAGTTCTGGGCACCCCAATTCAAGAAGGATATTGACAAGTTGGAGCAAGTCCAGAGGAGGGCAACCAAAATGGTGAGAGGCCTGGAAGCCATGCCCTATGAGGATAGACTTAGAGAGCTGGGTATGTTTAGTCTGCAGAAGAGAAGGTTAAGAGGGGACATGATAGCCATGTTTAAATATTTGAAGGGATGCCACGTAGAGGAAGGAGGGGACTTGTTTTCTGCTGCTCCAGAGACCAGGACAAGGAGCAATGGATTCAAGCTTCAGGAAAGGAGATTCCACCTGAACCTCAGGAAGAACTTCCAGACAGTCAGGGCTGTCCGGCAGTGGAATATGCTGCCTCGGAGTATAGTGGAGTCTCCTTCCTTGGAGGTTTTTAAGCAGAGGCTTGATGGCCATCTGTCGGGAGTGCTTTGAGGATGTTCCTGCATGGCAGGGAGTTGGACTGGATGGCCCCTGGGGTCTCTTCCAACTCTACATTTCTATGATTCTATGATTCTATGAGTTGGGGGTGCAAAGAACTCTGTTTCAATTCCAAACTAAGGGGAGAAAGTCATTCTTACTTTTTTCTTTTCAGCATTTGAGGACTTAAGTGGATCCACAGGTTACAGAAAACATGTGGCCCTCACCCACTGTAGTTGCTGGGGAAACGTATACAATTTAAAACATGCACAAACCTGCACACATTTGAAAAGTACACATGGAAAAATTACACATATTTCAAATATGCAAAACCACTCCTTAACATATTTAAGTCAATAGAGAAAGTGTGTTAAATGCCTGCCACACAAACATTCACAGATTTTGAAAAAAATAAGCAAAGAAAGGATTGCTTTTCTTCCCATTAAAAAACATGCCACCCCTGTTTTGCCAAGTTTTATAATTTAGCATGTCTTACCAGAAGTAAACTCATCAGACCCCATTGTGGTACATTCCACTTCCAGTACATTCTATTAGACTTGATTTGGTACTGGTTACTGTATTGCCACTCATGTATACATACAGAAATTTTCCTATTGTGAGCTGGCTTTTCTTTTTCTTGATTTCCTATGCAACTATCTGGCTTGTGTCTGATCTATGATCATAATAATAAAGTATGCATGCCACCCACCATATCCCAAAAAGCCCTGATGGAACTAGATACAGATTGGAAGTTGAAGAGAGAACATCAATGAATGTAGATTTCACTGTTCTGTTCAGTTTCATACAAGAAGGAATGTAACCTACTGTCTTCAAGAGACAGTGAATCATTTGCGTTAATCCTTAATCTGGGGTCCTTTCACACTACCCTATTATATCAATCTGATTCCACTTTAACTCCCATGGATACATCTCATGGGATTTGTACTTTGTCACGGCACTAGAGTTCTTGAGCAGAGAATTCTAGGTACTTTTCCCTAAACTACAAATTTCAGTTTGTGAAAGGACCCAGTTCTTCTTGTTTTTCTTGAAACTTCCTCCTTCTATGTCCTTGGGAACCTTGCCCTCTCTACTCATTTCATTGTATCCTCTGAAAAGAATACAACATTTTACATGGCCTTTTCTTTTCAGGTGACCTTTAAGGATTTTCTGCCCTTTAACCTTATGAAAGAGTGCAGATATCAGGCGGTTAAAATGTTTCTCCTGCTGTAAATGTTTAAAGGGCTTATGTCTTCCCCCCCCCCTCTGCATTTGAGATGGATAAAGTGCTTAGGCTGCCTTCAGGCATTTGATTTTAACAAATAGAGGCTTCGGTCTTGAAAGGAGGCTCTATGTCGCCACAGGGGGCTGCCTGTTTACAGTTTATTACAGGATCACAGGGTAGGAATTGAAATGCAAAGCCCATGTTAATGCAGTGTTTAAAGAAATGAAACCATCAAGAGTTTCCAGCATTAACGAAATGCGAAACAAAAACAAAAAACAAAGTATTATAGCTATGTTCCTCATTTTCTATGAATGCCCATTGGTAAATTGTTGTTTGGTAGGGGTTTTATATTCATAATTAAAACATGTGAAACTAGAAGGATCTGTAACTGAGTGTGACAAGAAGCAATGTTGCCTTGAGAAAGTAGATTTCAAGCCTTTATGTCATCACTGTGACTTTCAAAAGTTACGCCACTTCTGTGAGTCGTGTGTGTGTGTGTGTGTGTGTGTGTGTGTGTGTATGGGCCTTCAAATTGCCTGTTGACTTATGGTGACCCCATGAATTTCATAGTACTTTCTTAAGCAAGGGACACTTAGACGTGGTTTTGTCAGTTCCTTCTTCTGAAATATAGCCTGTAGCTATTGGTGGTCTCCCATCCAAGCACTAACCAAAGCTGGTTCTGCTTAACTACCAAGATCAGATGGGATTTGTTGCCTTTAGGTTATTTCTTCCCATATTCTGTTTTTACTAACTGTTCAGATAATTACTTCAAATGCAGATATTGCTAAGTTAAGGATATTGCCAAGGTACAACTGTGTAGTTTAGCATTAAATACTTGGAGAATCAGGACTTTCTGCCCTGACTGATCCTGTTCTAGAAATGCATGGCTACTAGAAATTTGCACCACTGAATTTCTCTGCTCCCTCAGGACAGTGACTTGTTGTTGTTGTGTGTCTTTCAAGTACACTCATGTAATTTTATGAATGTTTACACACATTACATAAGGAGGCATCCAAGTCCTCCCTGCACAACATTTTTGGCCAGACAGTCAATGGCAGCCAGAGAATGCCAAGATTTTCCCCTCAATGGGCACTTATTTGTGCTGGAAGAATACCACAATATCACCTTCTCAGAAACCCCAACCCTCCTGGACTTCCATAGTAAGTAATCTGGCACAATGTTAAGGCCTGCCAATGTTAAATATGAGCAAGGCCATTTCTGCACTACACTGTTATAGTGGAATTATTCCACTTTCAACATCCTATGGAATCCTGGAGGTTACAGTTTAGGGAGGGACATTTAGAATTTAGAGAGCTCTTTGGCCTCAGCAAACTACAAACTCCAAAATTCCAAAGGATGTTGAAGGTGGAATAATAGCGCTATAAACATCTAGTGTGGAAATGGCCCAAGGCACTAAATAGCTGTGGTCAGTAGCTGTCTTTTCAGTGATAGGCTATAGTACCTAGTGGATTTCCTTGCAAGCAAGAGCCTCAGCTGGATAGTTGAGCTAGTCTATTTGTCTCTCATTGTTCTGTTGATCTGTGCATATCTCTTCATAAACACACCAACAGAAGAAAGACAAATGGGACAAAAGTTAGACAAAAAAACATAAAGGGACCAAGACAATGATGAATGAACTGGTAAAAAAAAATAGTACGCTAACAAATAAGTGCAGAAATGGGTCTCAACAGAAGAACAACAAATGAGCTTAGCACAAGCTGTTCATGCCATGCTTCTCATAAGAATAAAAAAGAAAAAAAAACTCTTGCTGTTGAAATATCAGCAGGGGTTTTATTCTGACACCATGTTTTGCAGATAGATGTGCAAATTTTTGATTATTATGGTGCTGGGCTTGGTTTCTGCATTTGATTTATGCCATTTGGACCTCTGGTCTAGATAGGATTGGTTCTGAGTATTTCCTGGTCTTAAAGAAATTTGAAAGAAGAGTCATGCCCAGAAAATATAAAGGTTCTATTTAGGGGTGGTCAGAAAGTTTCCTCCATGTTCTCTGCTTTATTCTTTATGCTTGAGATTGCAGGTAGGGATGTTGTGCTATCTTTTCTGACTTTTGTGAGTGTTGCAGTTTTTGTTTTGCAAATGTCAGTAAACTGTAGTGTAGCCAGTGACCTAAAACAAGGTCACAGGATTAGAAAATATGACCTTTTCCTGTAATTTTATAAATCAGTGACTATGTCCCTAACATTGTAATGGAAGCAATACAAGTGGGATCTGTAACAACATATTGCAGTGTCTGATGCTCCAGTTCAATGTGTCACCCAATCACCCATCCCATTTCCCATAATATTTTACTTCCTAGCTCTCTCCCAAAATCATATGATACCTACTGTGCATGCTCCGTCTCCATTGGATCGTGTGTATGAGAGAGAGAGGAAAAGAAAGCAGTGGTGAGTTGGTTGGGCTTGCTTCTTGGGTTATCTTTCCTTAAATGTGTTTTCCCTACTGCAAACTTTGCTTGCATTCCAGGCTAGGCTCCCTGTCATATGGAAATGAGTATGGTCTGCTGGGTGTATATTGGGGCAAATGTATTTAATCATCGCATAAAAGCTACTATGTATCTCTGTTAGGTATTGCTTATTGTTGTTACAAAGTATCCATTGTGAATTGGTTTTGCAATATATCCATAGGGACTGCTTATTGCAACAAGGTATTCAGGATGGTGAGAGGGGGAAGAGCAGATAAGGGTAAAAATTAAGTTCAGACTAGAGAGACACATTGTTTTGAGAACTTGGTGCTTGTGAGATAGGAGCAGGAAATATGCCATCAGGTCATCCTGGTCAAGGATGTGGAGGCACAGGAGGCAGGCCCTGGCCTGGGAAAGTGTTGGGGAGGTAGTATAGTGTATGGATTTATAGCTGTCACCGACCATTACTTTGAGTGCCTTAATTTGGAATGTTAACCTCTAAAAGATATAAGCTGTATGTATGCTATAGTCTCACCAACTTTAGTGTAAGTATGCTATGCTGCTCATGCTCATCTATCAAAATAAACAACAGCCTATCTCAGAGTGAATTATGTGGAGTGTGGGTTATCCACTACATGACACCATTCCACATCACCATATATGTTAATAACTTACATCTTGTTTTCTCAGTGTTTCTCTTTTGGCTCAGTCTTGCTGATGCTCACCAGCTAAGCTAAAGGGAGTAATTATGACATCTAGAATTGTAAGATCTGGGTTATCCCAGTCCCTGAGATTTCAGGGACAAAACCCTGAGACCTAGGGATGACCCCTTGCAATGTCACAGCAGGTGGATTCTGGTGATGGTACAATGAGGATAGTACAAGGGCCTGGCCTTGATGAAGTTGGTACATAGGATACATTAAGCCTACTTTCACAAAGTACTTCATAAAAAAAATCCTCAGCAAATTGAACAAATGAAGAAAATACGTATCTTTCAAGGTAGCACTTTTTGCCCTGAGATTTCTCCTTATTTCTCTAAGCACTGGAGAAAAGGGACCAGGCCTTGAGGCTCTTGGATCTCCAGAGGTTATGAAAGAAAGGAGGGGAAAGCTCTCTCAGGCCTGTTCCACACGGCATTCTTATAGTGTGATCATTCCACTTTCAACCTCCTAGGGAATCCTGGGGTTTGCAGCTTCAAGAGGGGCCAGCTGGCCAACACCAGGATTCTCTAGGAGGTTGAAAGTGGAATAATCGCACTATAAGAGTGTTGTGCGGAAAAGTTTTCAGCACCACGAAAGCAGCTGCGGCCATCTTAATTATTGTCCCAATAACTGTCAATCCTGCTCCCCAAGCATGTTCCTATGTATTTTTATTTCAAGCATTCCCCCACCACACTTTTCAGAGAACAAGCCTCCCACAGCAGCTTACATAAGGTTAAGAGGAACAATATTCTGTCATTGAACAATAGACTATTTATAGAGGTGAAAATGGAGACTATAGATTCTTGTTCTCACGGGGTTTGGGCATGAAAGGTGTCTCT
This sequence comes from Ctenosaura bakeri, assembly GCA_948474755.1. Lineage (NCBI taxonomy): Eukaryota > Metazoa > Chordata > Lepidosauria > Squamata > Iguanidae > Ctenosaura > Ctenosaura bakeri. The sequence continues at coordinate 1,449,228 of CAOLHI010000313.1, forward strand.
GAGGAGGGGAGGGAGGGGTTCAATTCCAGCATAATAAGGCAGCAGCTGTTAGGGAGGGAAATCATAGCACATTACCTCACTGTCTTCTTATCTGTAATACAATAAGATCTGAAAGGCATTTGCACACACACACACACACACACCTGTATAAAAAAAGTATACAAGTATTTGAAGACATCTTTAAAAAATAAAGGCTAGTTTTCTACATCAGCTACTTTGTTAAATATATTTAGTTAAGCATACTTAACTAACCAGCAGAAATTGGGAGGGCAGTTATGACTGTGGCAATAGTGCTACAGTTGTGACTAAGCAGCTAATATGGAATAGTGAATATGGAACTATAAATCTAAGGCCATTTCCACACTAGCCTGTTATAGTACAATGATTCCACTTTCAATATCCTCTGGAATCATGGGGTTTGCAGTTTCAGGAGGGGCTGACCCAAAACTGCAAACCCCAGGATTCCAGAGGATGTTGAAAGTGGAATCATCATGCTATAACAGGCTAGTGCGGATAGGGCCTAAGTAACTGTTCATATTCACTATCATTATTTAGTAATGGCTATAAAAAGATTGTCATGATTGCAACCCCCCCACCCCCTGCAGCCTACTGTACCAAGTATCAGCTGCATGGGGAGAAATAGGTCCAACCTGCCAGCAAGTGGTGAGCGACATTTCTGTTGGGTTTGGGAGGGGAGGCTGCCCCAGGAGAGATTGACAGCACTCAGAGAAATAAAACTACAACAAGCCCTCCACATTTGTGGATTTGACTTTCACGGACCTGATTATTTGCTAGTTTCTCCAGTGCTTACCCCTCCATGCCCCAGGTGCTTATTTTCTGGGGCATGGCTCCAATCAGGTCATATAGGTCTTGTAAAAACCCACCCCTGGTCCTTCTCCTCCTCTTCCATCAGTGTCTGCCCAGCCAAGGATGGCCTGTAGCCTAATTTCTCAGCATCACAAACCCTTTCCCAATGCCCACACCCACACTCAAGGAAAGAGATGAGTGTGAGAGAGAAAGTATAGGACCACCATGTTGATCCATCCCCTTTTTCTCTCCTTCCTCTCAGCTCACTTGAACCCTAGTTGCTTGCTCTCCCCACCTGAACTTGGCTCCCTTTCCATACGCACAGATACATTTTGATATTTATAGTTTTGCTCCTTTTGCAGGGTTCCTGAATCCCTAATTCTAGCAAATGTGGCAGGCTGAGTCTATTAGCCAGGGAGAGCCTGCATAAAGAAATAAGAGGCATTTGAAAGGTGACATTGGATTTCATTTTGACACACGTAGGAAAGAATGTTCCAAAGTATGGATGATATCACTGAGAAGGCTTGCCTTTGTGGCTTTAGTTGGTGCAACAGAAGATAGAAGAATTTTTGTCAGGGAGTTGTCAGGGATAAAGAAGATGGTAACTGCTGCAACCATTCAGCCTGAGTTGTTCCGGGGCATGTGAGCACCAGAATTTGCCTCCTAAGCTGTTGAGTGCGGATGTCAGTGGTATCTCTATAGGAAGCATATCTAACAATAGGATGATTACTATTCTGCCCCTAGCTGACTGAAGTGAAAAAGAACCTTCTACATTTTACCCAGTTAATTTGAAATTAAACATTTCAGCTAGGAAGATGAACAAAATATATGATCTCAGCTATCATGTCCACAGGCCCAGAAGAGGCAATAAAATCAATACAAATATTTTAAAAAATACTTATGGAAACCATTTTGCACATGTACACCGCTTCATTTGCATTCTCTCAAATTTATGCTTATTGCACAAATCACATTTTCCTTTCCTCACTTCGTTTGAACCAAATAACATTTGAGTGTCTACCTACTGTGAAAAATAAGGCTGATTCAATACAAAACTCTTATCAAGTCTGTGTTTCTAAAGGCCTGGGGTTTCATTTCTAAAGATGTAATTACAGGGCACCTCTTTGGGATATACAGTCACTTGAGAAAAATTCTTACAGGCAGGTATTTGTCAAATCTAATAGTTTCCTCTCTGGGTGGAAAAAAAAAAAGAAGACTAAATACTTTAAGATTGAAATATGGGCTTTTTGTTTTGTTTTCTCTTGTTTTCCTTGTTGTTAATACATCCAGAGTAAAAGTATGGTTTGACCGAATGCACCAATTGCATGACAGGGGAATTTGATCTTCTGGGTCTCTGTCAGCTATAGTAGCATAAGCACGGAGTGGACTGGTAGATTGTTTGGACTTCTGTCTAACATGTTAGTTGCTCTGCTAGAAGAGACCCAACAAATCTCTCACATTTTCCCAATACAGATGCTCTTTCTGTGGTCTGGGTCTTCTATAAAAGAAGGGCATGATTTTTACACTCCTTTGTTCACTCCTGTAGTTAATTATGCTCTAGTTCCATTTAATGAAATGCTAATGAATAAAATTAATTATAACAAAATAAATAGCTTTAGAAAGAATGACTCATTAAACTTGCTTAGCCATGTAAGTCATTTTGCTGCTTACATTCCTATCCAATGCATGTTCAGAAGTCCAAGTTTATTCAGTGGGACTTGAAGTAAGAGTTAATTCTACATCTCATTAGTCTTTTCTTTTGTTGAAAGGGTGGTGATGGTGCACAAAAGAGATAAAGAACTTAATATGGAGCGTAGAGGGTCTCTGACCCTGCTGTGCTTTGAGTCTGGATCATGCCCCCCACATGTTCACTAAGCTTTAATGGGAGCCTTTCCCCTTCAAGTATTACCTGCAAGGAGGCAGATATCCAAATGATCACAATGGTGGGGGCAAATACCTTCCCCCACATACACACTACTAGGTTTGCCAGATCTCAGGGCCTGGCCCTGATTCTCCACTTTTCATTGGTTACCTCGAAGTGGTCAATGAAATTCTATTTTTTTCTCAGTTTTACTGGATTGGGTTCCAGTCAAGAAGAAAGGGCTGTGTGCAGATCTCCAGCTCAGCTTATAAAGCAGCAGCTTACTACAATTTGCAAGACTTAAAGTGATTTGTTGCTCCAGCTGCAAAGTATCTCCAGGGAATCTATCTGTTCCTTTAGCTGGTTTTCTCCAGGGAAGCAGGTTCACTCACTACTCTGCTCTGCATCTACCTTCTGGCAAGTGGGCTAGATTAAATGTTCCTTATCTCATCTCACTAAGCAGGCAATAAAGAATAATCCCCCTCATTTCAACTTGATCTGGCAATGACACCTTTGACTAAAAGATTTCTATCCTAATTTCCAAACAGCAAAATTTGTTTTTCTGTATCTCTGTGTGTATGTTTGAATGGCAAGCTGTAACTGTGGTTGGAACTTAATGCTTAATGCCATCACCAGGAGCTGTTCCTAAATCTGAGGTTTTGGCAAAGAACTTGAGGGCCTGAGGCAATCCTGAACTGGAAACCCTACCACACTAGTGTCCCAATCTGGATACTGTGGTGGCTATGGCTCTTTCCTCACCATATCTCGATATTATGTCATCTTGGCAGGATCTCAGCAGTGCCATTCCTGGGATGGGATTGGGACCTGAATGCTCCCCACCATATCCAGTTGGCTACTGGCAGATAGATAGCATTAGGGACACTCTTCTTCCTTCAGCAGTGCAGCATCAATGGCAGGTCCCTTTGCCTGACTCTTCCTGCAGTGTACTGCAGAAGGAAGTGCTATCAAGTGCTTCCACACTTACTGCACATCCACAGCCAACAGGATCATAGTGGGAAAGGGGGCCACTACTAGACTTTTTCCAGTAATGGTATATGGTGTGTTTACAATGCATGGAGACACAGCAACACCTAGTCAACAATGATGTCATGAAAAAGCACACGTCCCAAGACCTTTTCGCATGGCATTTTCTATGCGAAAGGGCCCCTCGAGCATCTCGCAAATATGAGGAGTGGTCCACACGATGCACTCACATTTGCGCGATGCTCCAGGGCCTGGCAGGCACCACTCGACACACTTTTTCATTTTCCACTTTAAGCCAAAAATAGTGCACAGTTGTGCATCGCTCCGGGGCCCCGTGAACGTGCTGTGTGTGTGGAGCCTCGGGAGCCAGGCTGGTTGTGCTTCCTGTCTCGGTGCAGCTTGGGAAGCTCCAGGTTGCACTGTGAAAGGAAGAGGCAGGGCTCTCGCGCAAACAGGCAGCTCATGCAGAGGCGAAGGACCCCGGATGTGAGAGCCTCTCTCTGGAGGCTGCTTGCGTGAGCACCGCACCCCAGTGCCAAGAAAAGGTGAGTTGCGGAAAGGGGCCCAGTCTGGGAGCAATATATTGTCATGCTGGGATGGCGACATTGTGCAGTAAGCGCATAAGTGTGAAAGCAAAAAAATTCTCTCAAGAGCAAAACACTTGACTAATTTAACATGTAGCTTCACTCTAAAGGCATGTGGAATTGCAAGCAAGCCTAACATGATAGCAGAAATCCAGTCTATAGAACCTATTTGTAATACACCCAAAGCTATGAAATAAAATGGATTCAAATTACAAAAAAAGAGTGCTTCCTAAATATTGGGAAGAACTTTTCTAATGTAGGAGCCATTTGACAGCAGGCTAGATTGCTTCAGAGTATAATAGACTCTTTACCTTTTGAGATCTTTAGGTAGATGTTGGATGGGCATCTTTCAGGAGTGCTATAGTTATGTATGCCTCCAAGGCAATAGATCAGAATAGATGGCCTTTGTGGTCTCTTCCAACTCCAAGATTATATTATTAAATGAAACATCTTTCATGAAGTCTTGAGAAATATATTTTATTTATAAAATTTATGTCCTACTCATCCTGTGAATTCCAGGTGGGTAAATTGTGCATAAACAGATTGAAATGTATGAATAGAAAGATCAGGACCATAAGACCTGCAGAGAAAAAGAAAGCTTTCTGTTCATGCTGAAAGGTACGTAATACAGAGGCTAACCAGAGCTCATAGGGGAGAATGATTACCACTAGACCTAAAAAAATAAATCATTAATCATTTTCCCTTCTTGTTTATTAGATTTAAAGGACAAGATTCATTCTTCCTGTTTCATTTAAACAGTAGCAATGCTATTGTATCTTTTTAAAAAACAAATTGTTTTAAAAACACCCAACTATTATTGGATATACATTTGTTTCAAATGTTTTTGTCCTTTATACCCAGGAAAACACTTCCTTTTCTGTTACATTTAAGATGTTTGGTATTTGCTCAAATATCTTCCAATTATGGCTTTGTTTCTCTAAAGAACATAACTAATGATCTGTTACTTCCACTAAAATATGCCGCCACTTATGTGGTTACACAATTAAAATAAAAGCTGTGGTGAAGGCTTAAAATCTATGCAAAACTTTATGAAGCTATTAAAGAAAAGCTACATCATGGGATAAGCTAGTGGAGTCAACAGGGAACAGTTTTTAGATGACAGGCAATTTAACACTGAAAAAAAAGAATAGAGGCAGCAGCAGGGGGAGAACTTTCCATTAGTGTGACATATACTTTAATGGGGAGAAGGATGGTGTTCTTTGTGTCTATGACTACTTCCTCTCAGAAAGAAGTGTCACGGTAAAGAACTGTTTATTCCTCCTTTTCATGCTCACCCTGCATCTGCATATTATTTAATTGGGATCTTTAAAAAAAAAAAATATCAAAGAATGGAGAAGGCATGAGGGAGTGGAGAGGGTCCTGCTTCTCCAAGACTAGCTATTTCTGCAGCGTCTTTTAACCAGAAGGGGGAAAAAAACCTTCAGAGGCAAAGAGGTTCTGGTCACTGGAAAATTCTTATTATTCGTGGTAACTGGAACGGTCCTTGTTCAGACTTGTTTCTTTATGGGTGTGGTTGCAAACACTTTGAACATAACAACTCATACAAGCTCACTATCTAGCAGCTCTGAGCCAATCCTCATTCCTTGTTATTAATCTACCAGTCCTCTGCTCATCTTCCTCCTTTAACGTCCTCTTCAATACCTTTTACACTAGACCTGGCCCACAGGTCTGCGTCTGATCTTCCTGTACTCAAGGGACACTGAGAGCTTGGGAGGTCAGGTATTCACCCTAATTAAGTTGCGGTCATGAGGACTTACTCTGCCTTAATCATGTGGATGTCCCAAAGGGATCTAAATCAATGGCTGGACTTCTTGAAGTGAGGCTTCTTTGGCAAGTTCTGGCAGGTGTTCTGGCCATCTTCTCAGTACCTTCTCCTTCTCCCTACCCTCCTCCTCATTTTTTTCTCTTTCTCTGTCTTTATCTCTTGCCTTTAGATCTATCTCTTCCCTCAACCCAGCCATGCCGCACCTCAAACTCCACCCTCCCATGAGTGTCCATAGTGTTGCTCACTGCTCAGTATATCCCACCTCACTAGTACTCCCCACTATGTTGGGCTAAGGCAGCTCTGCTCCTTCAAATTGCTGCTGTTGTGTGCCTGCAAGACATTTTTGACTTATGGCAACCCTAAGGTGAACCTATCACAGGGTTTTCTTGGCAAGATTTATTCAGAGGGGGTTTGATGTTGCCTTCCTCTGAGGCTGAGAGTGTGACTTGTTTAAAGTCACCCAGTGGGTTTCCATGGCTGAGCGGGGATTCAAACCCTGGTCTCAAGAATTGCAGTCCAATGGTCAAATCACTTCACCATGCTGACTCTCTACTCCTTCAATTAGTCCACAGGATAGATGCCCAGTGAATCTCTCATACCTTCCCAGCATATCTGTGAACAGAAGAAAATGAGGACGAATAATTCCTTCTTCGGCTAGATCTACCATGACAATATCAATTTACATTCTATAATTTGTTTGCATTATTCCTTTGCAATTTATCTGTTATTTTTATTATTAGTTTTAGGAGTTAAATTTATACCACATCTTGCCTCCAATATGTTCTGGAGGATATATGCCTCTCCATCTGATTACTTAATCATCACAACACCCCAATGAAGTTAGTAAGGCTGAGATAAAGTGACTGGTAGCCTTGGGGTTACCTGTTGAGGTTCATGGCTCTGTAGTGATGTGAACTTAAATCTCCCAAATTCCCACCTAATACCTTCCTCATTGCATGATTCTGACACTGTGGCCTAATGTGCTCAGACCGTAGTCAGGATTGTGGTCTCTTAGGTGGGGCCTTCCCATGTGGTACTTTGCTTTGAAGGCTTACTGAAGTGACACAGGAAGGAGTCATGGTGGAACTATAGAAATATAAGAGTAAAAATGAAAATCTGATGATAACCTCTGACAAGGCCTTTAGACCCACAGCTTTTAATTGGAAAAGAATAGTCACATCAGTCAATTCCCAAAATAAACTGAGCAGAAGTAAAAAATATTCAGGCAAAAAGCAAGAAACTAAATGTTTCTGAAGATTGCTGCAAAGAATTTGCATTGTGATATCTTCTGCACTAGATGTCTTGTTTGCTTACAATGCTTGCAAAAAGAAAAAGAAAAAAAACGATGTTACAAAATCAACAGAGGGAAAGCGTGCCAAACTGCCTGTAAATAATTTAAGCAGCTGGCAGAGTGCAGTTACATGGGGACTCTGAGCACTTAACATTTTGTTCCATTTTCCGTCATCTGCTTTAACACGGTTGTAGAGTCCCGGTGCCTTTTAAAGTGTGGATCTCACAGGGTTGCCAATTTGTATTCTTCTTCATCACATGTTTTATTTTTTTCTCGCAGTGAGGAAAGGGGCCCTGAGAGACAATGACCCTGAGGGTCATTTGAAACAAGGTTCACATTTATAGGATCACTTTTTGCTGGTAAATTCAATGTATTGAGTTGCTTAGCCCAGCCTTATCCATGTATTCAGTAGAACTTACACCATATGCACATCAGAGTGCAGTCAATTTAGTTCACAGGTCGAAAGGCATATGGGATACAGGGGGGAAAAAAAAGATGCTTCAGGTCATTATCCCAGAAACACACAAAAATTGAATGTGACCAGTATGGCATTTGAGTTCCTGACTTTTTTTTACAGCATATGGATCATGAGGATTGGGAAAACAATAATAACTCCATGACAAATTGTTTTAGGTGGTTTCACTTCGCTCTGTCTCAGGTATCTTCAGGATGCTAATCAAATAGTCCAGCAGATAGTTTTAATACTGGAGAAAGGACATCTGAGTCAAGTTCTGCTCTGAGCGACATTTCCATTAATGGCAGGAAGTCAAACCTCGAAGTTGTGTTCATAAATCTGTGACTAAATCTTTGTGGAAGTTTTTTTTAATTTGTTTTTGTTGATGTTCAAGATAGTTTATTGAACTGATAAATGAAATCACCAGGTGTATTGTGCCAACCCATTCATTTTTCAACATTTTATGCCTGTTGTTCAAGCTCAATAAGCCTAGCTTCTGAGCTAAACAGTGCTAGAATAAAGAGACCAAGACAGTGATTCTCAACCAAGAAATAAATCCACAAATAAAACACTACAAAATCTCTCTCTTGGTTTCTATAGAAAGTAACCAATAGTATAATTCTCTATTGTAAGTGGTGTTGTGGATGAAAACATGCAATTCTGAATTAGATGCAGGGGGGCTCCAAAGCACTAACCCCTTGCAAAATCAGTTTCACAAGTGCCAGGTACTACACAAATAAATGCCCTACTGCTTGCATAATTGGAAAAAACAATGGCACTTTGCTAGCTCATTTTTTCCCTCTCCTAATGTGACATTGTTTTTTTTTCTCTCTCTCTCTCAATCTCTCTCCCTCTGTCTTTCCCTTCTTCAAATCAATGCAATCTATTTCGAATGTAACTTGATAGACTCATGCATGTTAATGGTGTTGGGGATATACTTCATGGCATCAAAGGAAGACTTACAAAAACAAGGCTGGGCAAGACTGACTCTTTAAATGAAAAGCAACATATGCTTGCTTTCTTTTTCTACAGCTTTGATGTTTAATTATGAGCAGTGTGCTGCAATACCTTAATTATTTTTGTTTGTATTTCTGTTCAGAGTTTAAAATTAGAAGGGTAAATGTACCTTGTGAAACTATACTAGAAACATGTCAGGGTGTTTCTGAGAACCAGGGCTTCCTGATGCAACTTGTCTTCTGTTTGGAATATGTCTCTTAACATTATGCTTTTTAAACTGCTTTAACTGCGGAAAATAGGAAACAGATGTATTTCATATCTCAGGTGTTTTTGCCTACAGAAAGTCCTGTTAAATCCCTGATATCTGAAGGCTGGGAAAGAAACCTGCCTGGAATTCTAAAAAGCCTTGACCAGTCATCATAGACAGGGTTGGTGATTCCATACGAGTCAGCTTCATATTCTTCATTGGAATATACACTGGGAGAAGACATGCATCATAGTACCATACTCTATATGTTCTAGGTTATAGAGGTGGGAAAAATGCCTACTTCTCGCAAGATTTTTCATGAGTTTGGTCTTCTTCATAATAGGACAGTGTTGTGTGCATTTGGCAACTCTCTTGAAAGATCTCATCTTCAAAGCATTACAGAGGTGTCAAAGATTTGGAGTGGGGAGACAGGATCATGGTTTTTCACAATTTGCAAAAGTCATTAATAATATAAAATTCATGTCCCTGAATAAAAGTGAGGTCTTATCCCTTGATGAAGATAGCCATGAGGGTGGAGGAAAGAACACAACAAGACAGCCTGATTGATCATAAATGTACAACAACTCATCTAGTTACTAGTTCATGCAACAAGGCAACAGTTACCACATTTTTCAGACCTCTGCATTTTACAGAAAAGTGTGCAAAAGAACATCTAAAAATGCATGTTTTTCTCCTGAGACCAAGAGCAATGACAAAAGTCTGCCCTCTCATGGTGGTGTGTGTTGAGGAAAAAGCTGAAGTATAAAATGGTTAAGTTTTTCTATTTACCCACAAAATCAATTTGAGACAAGATACCTCTACTACAGCTACATTGTTCTTTCAGCAAATTATGTCCATGGAGATGGACAAATCTGTCAGTATCATTTTCTTCCACTTGGGAATTTTGAAATCTCAACTTTTCCCCATTGACTTAATAGGGGGGGAAATGAAATTTAAAAATGGAAGGGGGTGGACCATCACAAAATCCTAAGATGAAAAGTATCCATTAACAAGCAGAAGCCAAGTTTACATCCACTACACCTGTACATTCTTAGACTTTTGGTCCCCATTTGTTGGTTCCTTGATATTGAATGCTCTTTGAGGTATCTCACCATATACTCATCAAACTTATTTCCAGAAAATTGATACTGGATAGAGGAAATTAATATTCATCACCCTATTCTTCACTTTAAAGATACAATTATCATTTTTTATAAGTAGATTTGATTTTCCAGACGTTAGACCTATAGGAACAGCTGACAAGTAAAGATACCCCTCCTTAGAATCAACCTATTTGGTACCCTTTTTCGGTGGTATTATCTCAGTTCTGTCTACTGAGGAAGAAAGAGGTGGCAATTTCTGCAACAAGGGAAGCTTCTCATCAATGAGAATGTGATTTATATTCTTATGCTAAACACATTCTACAAGATGATCCTGATTTGAAAATTTCAAGGCAATCTTTTTTTTTATTATTTAAAGAAATGCCCTGATTGTAAAATTGACATGATAGAGATACTGGTGGTGACAGATCAGGATTCTTGACCATTTCGCTTGTCATTTGCAGCTTAGGTATCATTTACCCTCTGGCATAGGATGGCAAATTTCAGCAAGTTCAACAGCTGTTTTTGTCTATACATGGACCATCAGCTATGAGTGCCTCAGTCACTACTGCAATGTTGGAAGCACTAGTTGTCTCCTAATAGAAATTAAAAACATCAAATGTAGTCTCCAAATATTTGTTCAAAAGCACTACATTTGATTTCAATGAAGTTGCAGTTGAGTGGAATAAAGAATCAGATTGTCTTGTCCAAGTTGATCATTGGAAAAAAATGTTCTAGCCTCAATATGTAAAAGCTTGTTAGACTTAACACTGCATTAGATTTAGCGAAAAGTGATGTTTGGGTTATATTGGACACTACTACATCTTTTTAGAAGGAAGTTAGCTAACTGTTGGAGATGTGATATAGATCATTTCTCTTTGTGTGTGTGTGTGTGTATATATATATGTATGTATGTGTGTGTATATATATATATATATATGTGTGTGTGTGTGCATATGTCCAATAGTCTCTCCTTTCTGACTGAGTACAAGACATTAATTTTGTATTAGAAAAATCTTTTATATATGTAGAGATGCGTATGTACAGTGTGGTGTAGTGGTTTGAACAGTGGACTAGGATCCTGGAATCAGCCATGGAAAGCCACTGGGTGATCTTGGGCATGTCACATACTCTCAGTCCTAGAAAAAAAAAAAGATAGGTTTACCTTAGGATCGCCATAAGTTAGAAGCGAGTTGAAGGCACCCAACAGTAACAATGTACTTTTAAACTATAACCTCAAAATTTGGAACTATATTATAGTCATTAGGTTTGAATCCTGTGTTCTCTGAGTGTGGCTGAACTTCAAGACTGGACAGAGAAATATTCACTGTCACTCATTCAATGGTCAAAAGATCTTACTGCTTTAGACACCCATGTACATGTATTTTACAGATACCAACTCCAATAAAACATATATAATACATTATTTTGTTATATATGACTACCACATAGTATTATCTGTATAATCTATGTGATTCTACTTCATTCCCCCTTCTTTTCTTCCCCCACTCTCTTTGCATTGATATATTTAAAACCCAATAGAAATATTTTTAAACATTTATAATAGATTCCAACAGCTGTGACTAAAAATACAGGTATCCAAATCCAAACATCTGTGAGCTAAGGATTCAAAGCCGTTTGCTTAGATACATGTATCTGTCGGTGTTGCTTTCTCTCACATTTAAATTTGTAAACAAAACAAAACTAAATCAGTTCTTCTTTGTTGTACCTATGAATATATTTCTCACTTTTGGAAAGTCTCTCTCTCTCTCTCTCTCTCTCTTTCTGTTTGTGTGAGTACATGTGTGAATGAAATTCTTCTCCATCCCTATAGGCATAAAAGTGGAATTCCAGCACAGCATACACTTTCCACAGAAAGAGTGGAACCATTCTGGCTAAAGAGATTTACTTGGCAGTGTGCCTTTCAGAGAGTTTCAAACTTTGCATCAAACTCCTGTGATGTGCTACAGGCTTCTTGAGTTGACAGCACCTGAAATCTACCTGAAATGATTCAAACATTTGCCTTGTAAATGAACCTGGCTGCCATGTAAGCTACCTTTAGGCTACTTCAGTGCACCAAACTATTTTTTTTTTTTGTCTCTTCCTGTTTCTGCCTGAAGAAAGGACCAAATCTTCGCATTCTTTTGCATCATCTTACATTTTTAGTCTTCCAGGGAAATTATTATGAGCTTGCAAATGACAAAATGCAGGCATCACAAACAAATTAACAGGTATGCCAAACAGGACAAGTGTCAAATAATATTTTGGGGTACAACAAAGGTAAAAGCTTAAATGTGAGCATTCCACACAGCAGGGACTGGAGAAATTTCTTTACTGTTGCTGTTGCCTTTCAACTATTCCTGTTTCAAGTTGTTAACAGAGAGGCAGCTGACAGGCACAAGAGTTTTATCTTCATCATGGACACATAAATGGATCCACATTTTTCAACATGGCTAGTGTTCCTATGAGTGATAGGGACATTTCATAAAGTGTTGGTGGGCAGAGGGACTAACAATTCCCACATTTCAGGGTGAAGTAGGTACATTTCCAAATATTCTCCAGATTTAATTTCTTCTGCTACTGATATCACATCCCTTCCTCCTCACTAAAGTGTAAATCTTTCCTGACATTTTGTCATCATAGTCTTCTTTGGGAACCTTGACACCATTTGAAAAAGCCTGCTACAATCAAAGGCATATGCTTAGAGTTCCCATGTTTTCCTGATGGTACTTATAAGTCATATGGATACATTTATATTTATTTTGCTTCCACCTTGAAGAAAAATAACATGTAAATATGTATTGCAGGCCATAATTTCATGGGAAAGTTGTTACCCCAGTGATTGCTTTGTGAGCAAAATGCTACAAATTCAGCAGAGAAATCAGGAGAAGCACAGTGTTGTAGGTTGTCTGATGCTAAAATGTAGGGTGTCTGCTGAATTTAATAATCTAGCTTTCAAGATGAAATGGAAATGACATTTTAGATTTTGAAGAGAATTATTATTCAAGCTGTCATTTGAGAAAAAAATAGTTCCCAGTCACACTAAATTATATGACTTAAGCCTTTTTAAAATGCAGAGATTTTATCATGTTTAAATGAGTGACTTTATGGGGTATGAAGATTCAAAAGACTAATAATGTTGGTCTTAATTCAGAGGGTCTATTTTTTTCAAAAAAAGGCCTCCTCATTGTTTCCAATTCAGTTTCTCTTGTTCAAGTTAGTGCCACTCTCCACAATTAGACAAAACCTGAATGCTACAGGGGGCAGAATGTAGGTTTCATGAAAGGGCGGGAATTTCTTAATAATTTAACTACTTTATTTTTACTTCCACAAAGGGAGATGTACTTGTGAGAAGTTATTATTTATCATGACAGTGTTGTTGGTGGGGTAGTATTAGGAGGCAGCAAAAAACCATGGGCAGGTTTGTCTCTTTTCACAGCAGACTGGGTCTGTGTATCCACAAAATGCCTCTTGTGTACATGTGCATAGTACTTGCTAGGATGAAAAATTAATTCCTGATGACATGAAGTGCTGTCTATATGTGTGCATTAGCCTTGTTTGTTTTAGACATGCAGTCAGAGTTTAGACAGTTTCTTTTTAAGAACAGTAAGTTTCAGTTCTGCTACCAAGTCCCACATAGTTATATTTAAATGCTGACTCTTTGCTATCCTGTTTCAGGAAAGTTTTTGATTCAAATTTCTTTTAAAAAATGTGAATATTATAACTTGCTGGCTTTTGGTACAAAACACACTTTCTTTCATCCAAATTTTCTTTACCCCAGTAGTCACAATAAAGCACATGATGCAGAAGAAGTTAGTACTTCAACTAAATGATATCCCTTCTCAATCATTTTGTAAAGCCACAATACTGTGAATGTAAAAGTAACTGGCACTTTTTACCATATGTGGTGGTAATGCAATCAGGCAAAGAAATTTTGGAAACAAGTTCATAATATAATAACACATGTACTTTGGGCATGTGTTCTGTGCAACCAGAAAGGCAGCTGCCTGACTTATTAGACAGCGATTTTGCAGCTCAGGGTGACTGTGTCTGACACATGGTATCCTCATGCTGCTGGGAAAGTTGCTTTCACCTTCCCAGGTTGCAGCTCATGCAGCCTCTGAAGGTGGCACCTACCTGTCAACCAATGAGTTTAAAGAGTAGTTTAAACTCATTGGCTGCTCCCTTCTTGGGCCAGAGCTGGCTGTAATTTTCCCCTCTGGTTTGGGAAAGGGGTATATATGCAGGTTCTCCTCAGTCATACACTCACTTTTTTCGAAGCATCATCCCACCCACCCTCCCCGCGTTATGTGCTTTGGGGCTGTATTCATCACAACTTGGAGGTGGTTGGCATGGGTCCTGGATCTAGATATGGTTACCAATGTCTTTGGACACAGTAAACTTTGGCATCACCTTTAGAGTAGCAAGGAGTGCTGGAGTGATAGGAGGCATGAACTACACATGAGGTGCATGCATTCCCAGTATTCCTTGGGTGATAGGATGGATTCCCACCTATCACCATTCAGATTCTCAGCCAGAGGGTCAGGCTTATCAGGTAACAGGTGGGTTGGCCAATGTCCAGATCCAAATCCATGTGTGGATCAACCCGTTAACAACTTTAACCAATAAAGTTGTGACCAGTTTCTTTCCAATTTTCTGTATACATGTGCTTTATGTTTGTGGACATCAACATCAGACCTTTCACTTAAGCACACAAATGTACCTGCTAAATATACTATTTTTATTTTTATTATTTATTTATTTATTTGTATCCCACCTCTCCATATGGATCGAGGCGGCGAACAGTTAGAAATAGCATGTATTTCGATACATTTTTCTATACATGCCCCTACAAGCTGGGTACTCATTTTACTGACCTGCGGAAGGATGGAAGGCTGAGTCAGCCTTGGAGCCCGGCAGGATCGAACTCATAACCTTGTGGCTTACAGTACTGGCTTTTAACCACTGCACCACCAGGGCTCCCAATATACTAGATGGACTAGATAACATGACTAGGAGCAAATATTAGAGAGTCTTACTTTATATGACCTCAGCAGCTATACTCATATTTGCCCAGAAACTGAAAGATGATAATATTCCTCCAATGGAAGACTGGTTAATAAAAATTTATGATAAAAATTGATAAACTGACAATTTTACTATCTGAAAACGCATTACAATAGTTTAAGGAATATTGGAAAATACTATCCCACTTTGGAAAACCAGAGGAGGAAAGCTATCAGTAGCAGGCTTTGAGGACTAAATTTAGTAATGCCATTATTATATCTAGGATGTCTCATAATTCCTTTCTTTCAAGTATATTTTCATGTAAAATAATATGTTATATGGTATAGGAGGACACTGATAGGATAGAAGGACAAGACTTTTGTAAGTGATCTCCCATCGATGATTGAGAAGGGAGTCAATCTTCTTTGTTTCTTTACATTTTTACTACTTTTTTTTCTTAAGCTTTCTACTTAATATTCTAAGAAATGTCTTTTCTTTTCTTTTGAGTTAGATAACAAGATAAAAAGAATAAGTCAATGATATTCTTGTGTTAATATTTCATGTTTTATTTTGTGGAAGGTTTTTATAAAAATAATTTCTAAGAAAAGTAAATGTAAAAGTAACTAAAAGTGAAGTAAAGTTATCCCTTGTTATGTTACAATTAAAAGGAAAGTTAAATCCTCTCCAGGGATGCTTTTTGTACACAAGAAGAGGGGAACATTCCAGCCATGTTCCCTTTGTCAGCACTTTGCTCATACGAACAAAAGAAGTCTGGAAGAGAGAGAGCCTGGTACACATGCAGGTATTCCATGTAATTCTGAATCTTGGGCTGAAATTCATTTAGGCAGTTATGAATGCACAACCACCATAATTACATCTGCTGACCTGACCGATCCTCACAATCTCCACTTACTGGGCAGCAGCTGTTGTAAGCAACAGTGATCTGCTCCCCTGTTGATCAGGAAACAACTGATTGATGTTCTCACTTCCTCTCATGATTGATCTCTCTTATGACAGCGAAAAGCAGAGTCCTTGTTGCAGTTCCTGC
The DNA here is from genome assembly GCA_948474755.1 of Ctenosaura bakeri. Lineage (NCBI taxonomy): Eukaryota > Metazoa > Chordata > Lepidosauria > Squamata > Iguanidae > Ctenosaura > Ctenosaura bakeri. The sequence continues at coordinate 1,465,354 of CAOLHI010000313.1, forward strand.
TCATGAAAGAGATCGCTCATGTGTGATTGATGGGAAAACAGTCCTCCTTTGTTCTCACTGGCTGCTGCCTGGTAAGTTGAGACTGGGAAACTTCCCAGGTCCTTACATATTCCTAAAGTAGTAAATAAATCAGGATTGTGAATATGAACCAGTCATGAATATCTACCTCTAGGTTGTGCATTTGTAATGGTTGGAATGAATTCTGACCTTAGTTTTCTAGGGTTCCACCTCACTTGGAGAGTCTCCACAGGTAGAAGTAGCTCTCCATTTCAAACCTGCCAATTTTCATGAAAGCAAAGTAATGATGGAAGAGGCCTGGGCTAGCATACTGTCCTCCTGCTCATATATTTAGTTAACTCTAAAATGGACAGCTAATATAGGTTTTCTGAATATTTATGTCTTTTTAATTAAAAAAATTATAATACATCAATTATTTAGTTATTTGCAATTAATTGCTGACAAGTTCCACATGATTTTGAATGTATGTAGTCACAGATAACCAATGGTTCCACCTCCTCCTACCAGTGTGGGATTGAGACACTCACCCCTTGGTCCATCAGGCATGACTGCATGTAAGATCGAGGCAGATGGCATTCAGCACAAGGTAATAGAAAACAGGACTTTTGCAGGTGCAAAAAGGGTCATGCAAGAGTGTCAAAAATCCCTATTGGTCAGAAACCTATGCATACATACATAACATATACTTCATGTAGAGCATAGCATACAAACCACACGTAGATGACCTGGTGCAAGAGTGGACATATGCAAGAGTGGACATATCTATAACTGCTATGTTCAATTTCCCAGACATGCATCAAAGGAATAGCTTTGTATTGTACTTAATTCCAGCTGTTACAATTGTACTCTCTGATTGCTTTCTATGCTCTTTAAAGTCAAAAACTGACACAACTTATTTAAAATCTATTCTGTTTCTATGCATAATCATGACATTGTGCACGTCACCAACAAAAACCTCTGGGAACAGAAAGATGCTGATCCCCAAGAACCATCATAGTTGCATCTTGTCCTTAACTAGAAGAAAGAAAGTACAGGGAATAAACTCCAAACACAAATCAAAACAGTGGTGTCAGCATTTTAATGACCTGCTTTCTGTAATATGGCTAATAGTGTGTATATGTGTGTGTGTTGTGCTTTGTTCCCATAAACCCAAAAAGTCATATGTAACATCCTCTGAGATTAATTAGTTGAATGAAAATAACTTGATGCTAACATTGTTTGGCTGTTTGTTCCTTAAATGATTTCTACCTATCCATCCACTGTAGGGTTGCCAGTTTGGGATTGTTCTAGACCCTGAGATTTCCAGACAAAAACCTGAACTGTAGGAACAGCACCTGGTAATTCTATTAAGTGCTGTGCATTAAGAATTTACCACAGTATGTCCAGAGGAAGGTGACCAAAATGGTAAACAGCCTGGTAACCATGCTCTATGAGGAGTGGCTTGGGGAGCTCAGTGTATTTAGCCTGGAGAAGAGAAGGCTAAGAGGCAACATGATGGCTATATTTAAATATTTGAAGGGATATTATATGGAAAATGGAGCGAGTTTGTTTGCTGCTGCTCCAAAGATTAGAACATGGAGCAATGGCTTCAAACTTCAGGGAAAGAGATTCTATCTAAACATTAGGAAGAACCTGCTGATGGTAAGAGCAGTTCAGCAATGAAATATACTGCCCCAGAATGTGGTGGAGTTTCCTTTGGAGGTTTTTAAAAAGAGGTTGGATAGCCATCTCTGAGGAATGCTTTGATTGTATACTCCTGCATGGCAGGGGGTTGGACTAGATAGCTCATGTGGTCTCTTCTAGATCTATGATTCTATGATTCTACAAGAGCTAAAGGGGCTGTTCCCAGATCAAGATGAAATGAGAGAATTATTAATGAATTAGGGAAATGCAAGAAGGAACATTTAATCTTGCCTGCATGCTTCTGGCCAGAAGATGGAAAGAGTAGAGTGGAGGATAAGCCCTAGTGCCACCGTGCCTGAGAGGAAAGGATTAAGTTAGGTAAGTACATTGATTCCCCCCTCCTCACCAAGAGCCTTTGCAAATTATCGCAACAGACCAATCAAGCCTTGCAAATTACAGTAAGATGCCACACTACTAGCTGAGCTGGAGATTTGCAAACAGCTTTTTCTTCTTGTCTAGAGCTGAGCCTACTGTCTGGAGATGAGGGTACAGATTCTCCAGTTTTGGTGGGCTGAACTCTGGGCAGGAAGAAAAGCTGTGTGCAAATCTCATCTCCTGTTGGAGATGGCCCACAAAAAATGGAGACTCAGAACCAGGCCCTGAGATCTGACAAACCTAATCAATAGGTATACATTGTGTGGCAAACTAGTCATTTTTGTTGTTGTTGTTGTTGTTGTTCAGTCATTCATCCTTATAAGTATTTTCAGCATCTTCTCCTTTTTTATTTGTAAATTTGAAAGATTTCTATAGTTTCTGAAATGGTACATTTAGAACAATCTACACCTTATGTATATTATAGAATTTGGTCTGATGTGTATCAAACTATAGCCCCTTGAACTGATTTAAATAATGTTGAACTATTACAGATTTTCAAAATTTACCATTTTCTGACTTGCTGTATCCCTAAGGAAGCAATTACTATTTTGTGTTATTATTAAAATATTTATATCATGCTCTATACCTGAGGCTCTCTGAGTGGCATACGATAAAGTCAATCTGAACATATTAAAAAATGTTAAATATTTAATTTAGAAAAAAACTAATAATATATTAAATAATTTACTCTTTAAGTATTTAAAACCAACTAATACAGTTTCAAACAAATTAAAACCACAAAACAAGTTTGTACAAAATCAGTTTATTCCCAAAACTAGTGGATAAGCACCCACATTTTGACTGTCATTGGAATGACACTAGTGTTGGCATGATTCAGGCTTCTGAAGGGAGAGTATTTCACAACTGAGTATTTCACTGAAGAGAAAGCCCTGTCATGTGTTCTCCCACAGTTCATCCCCCGTCCCCTGGGAAGGGACAGAGGTCACTCCTTCAGCAGAACTCAGTTATCAGGCAGGTATGTGTAGGGAGAGGTGCTCCTTCAAGTATTTAGGTCTCAAGCTCTTTAAGGCTCTAAATGTTATCCCCAGAATCTTGAATTAAGACTAACATCCTTTTAAGATTAAGGCCCTTTCCGCATGTGGAGGGGGAAATGGGGGAAAACACGCTAAAATGGAGCTTACCGGCAGCTGGGTAAGTCTGTCACCATGCGGTGCAGCACAAGCTCGCTGATCTACAGTCCTCCGGCATCCAAAATGGCGGCTTTGGCGTCCAAAATGGCTGCTTGAGGCTGGCGGAGGCTCTCCACCAACCGGAGAAGCTCACCAGCCAGCAGCCCGCCCCCGGCAGATCTGCAGGCATGCACTAGTGCACACCTGCAAATCTGCACCGGAGCTCAGCGACGGAGCTGCATGGGGCTGCGCACTCTGTGCTTTTTAAAAACCTCTGAAAAGAGGTTTTTTAAAAAACACGCGGCGCCACTAGTTCCGGTCGCTTCGGAGCGGATTGAGGTGTGGAAATACGATAAAGTAGTCCACCCCAATCCACTCCACAGTGCAGACGACCTCCGTCGGAGGTCGCTCTGCACCGTTTTAATACCCCGATGTGGAAAGGGCCTAACATCCTGACAGGCAGTTCAATTCCTTTAATACAGATGTCATATGATTCCTATATGGCACTTCAGTTAGCAGTTCAGCTGTTGTATTTTATAACAGCTGCAGCTTTCATGCCATCTCCAAGTGCTAGACCACATAGAGTGCCATGTGGTAGCCTAATTGGGAGGTTATCAGTGCATGGAGTACTGCCAAATCCAACAAAGTACAGTTCTCTGTGTTACTTAGAATTCCAAATTTGATAGTTCCTGTTAGAGACTTCTAAATACCTCAGCATCCTTCAAATTCCAGGATTGCATAAAATGTAGCCATGGCAGTTAAACCAGGATCAAACTGATATAATTGTATAATGAAGAAATAACCTAGAGTGTGAAACCAGCACATCCAAGGATACAGGGTGTGGGACCCAACTATGATGCTTAAACATGGCTCTGGGTTAGGACCTGTTGCTTTTAACTTTTGAACCTCCTCTATCTGTTAGCCCTTTTCCTTTACTACCTGCAATGCCCTTACCCACCCAGTTGGGAAGCAGAAGGCAGGGAAAGAGTAGAAAATGCATATATTTTGAAGACAATCTAGTTTAAAAGGTATTATGTTTTGCATGTGTACAAACCTAAAAATGTTACTAAGCATGAATTTTCAGTCAGCAAATTTCAACACACACACACACCATGAAGAATGGCTGTATTCCCAAAGCTGTTTTCCTCTATATTATTTGGACTTCAGTTCCAGTCATCCTCAGCCAGCAAAGCTAATGGCCAGGAAGTCTGGGTGTTTTATTCCAAAACATCTGTACCAGCTGTTTATGGTAGGCTGGTACAGGAAGTCATTTCATCTGAGAGAGTTAAAGTATTACATGAATGTAGATATCATAATAACAACATGCAGATCATCAATTGATATAGAACAGGAAAATAATGTCCTGGTTTAATCAGAGATGACAATCAAGGAGTTGCCTATAGTCTAGGAGATTTTATTCATTTCACATGATTCTTTAAGACTATATTGGGAATTTTTCAATGCTTTTAGCAAATTTCAAGAGCACCATAGAGAGCTTTCCTCTAAAACTGGAGGGAATCATTCTTGTCCCTCATGGTGGACTATATCTCTCCTTCTCCCAAAAAATTAGCTGAAAGACAGATAAAAAGGAAAATGGACATTACTTTTAGTCTCCCTATCTGGCTAGTAATGCCCCCCCTTTTTTTGTCCATAGCAGCTGAGATATTCTCTTGGATTTTTGCCACACCTGGAGGCAGGTGTGACACTTTATCAATTTTGGTGATTTTAACCTCCCACAATTATGAGAGCACAGAGACTTGGGGTCCTAGGGAAGGTTGGGTGTCACAAAAATCCTGGGGGCCAAATGTGACCCCATTCCTCAGTTTCCCTACTCTTGCTGTAAAGTTCTAAATATACAATACTAGTGTATTTATCCAGCATTACCCAGGATTTTATTTCCTCATAGGTAACACTTGTTAGAAATACCTTAGGAATTACCTTACCTTACCTTAGGAGTTAGATGTGGTTGATCTGAGATCCCCAAATGCCTTGTCCAGTACCTGTAACTTTTACCCATATTCCCAAATCCGGTCTGTATTCAGAGTTGTTAATATACAGAAGTTGGGTTTGTGAGGGGACTTGCTGCTAGGCCTTGTCTCCATAGCAACTGGCCTATTCCGAGCTCTCTGGCTGAGAATTCTAAAGGCCCCTCCCTGAACTGCCAACCCCAGGATTCCATAGAATTTTCACAGCCAGCCAATCAGCCTTCTCACTTCACACAGCCAATCAAATGAGGTCTTCACCTGCTTGACACAGACAGACAGACAAGATCACTCACGAACTTTTATATAGTAGATTTAGTGGATTTTTTTCTCTCAATAATGTATGCTAATGGTTGATATTCACAGATCAACCTAGGGAGACTTAAGTTAAAGGCCAGCTCCTTAAGCTGGATGACAGGAAGGAAAACCATTGACACACTGCTGGCTAATCCATTTCCCCCCAACTCTGGCCTCTTCAGATAGTCTCTAATTGTCTGACCATTGACCATGCTCTCTCCTGCTGATGACAGTTGTTGTCTGGCATTCTGGGTGGACCCAACCTGAGAAAGACTGGCCTGATGCCTTATTTTATTAGCATTAACCAGCCATGCTTCATCTAGATTATTTTGGCATCAAATGTGAACGCAATATGACTCTCCATATTATCAGAGTCTCTTTCAGTACACTGAAAGGCCAGGTTCCTGATCCGGGGGTTAACTATCAACAAATGAGCAGTGAATTAGAATTAGAACAATGAACTGCACAGCAGTATTATCGTAGCTAAGAGGTTTTCTTTTAAAAAAAATATTCATTTACCATTCCATCTAAATAGACAGTTTCAGCAATATGTAACAACAACAACCCCCCTACAAAAGCTTTCTCCTTTTATCCTAGAGAGAGATTGCATTATAAGAATATCTTACAATATTAGTTTAGCCTAAGGTTGCTAATAAGGTCCTGATTTTTTCTTTCTTTCTGAAAGTATCATTATCTGACATCTGCCTGGAAGACAAATTAGGCAATGGCTTGTAATAGGCAGATTTTTTTTTACTTGATACTGCCATTTTATTCCAGCAACCATGTTGTTAATGAATGGGGGAAGGCAGCTGCTCTAGTAAAGTTTATAAAGGGATTTTTCTTCTTCATCATCATCTTCATCTCCCCATCTGTAAAAAACTCCCTAAAATACCCCATACACTTCAGTTAACACACATGCTAATAAGATGAAAATAGAGGAAAGGTATAGAAATGACAGCTATTTTTGGATTTATGCACTGGAGGGAAATCAGACTGAAGAACCAATCAGTTTACATTATGTAAAGCTTTGAACTATTCATTTTTGAGCCAGCAGCCTTTTCTTCCATTACAATAATTCAACATGTAAACAAATCTAGCATAGCTATTTTTAAAAAGCTATATCTTTACACATATGCTGTGCTAAGTAGTTGTTGCTCTGGAAATAATTAATTTTAAATATTACTGGCAAGTAGCCTAAATTTGTTTTCTACTGGATTGTATAATTATTATCATTATGGTCCCCACCGTAAAAAGGGATTTAATGTCAAAATGTGTGTTTATGCTGTGCCACAATTCAGGCCACTACCTATTATGCTCAAATCTGGGTGCTAAATGATGAAACAAGAGACACGCAAAGGAGAAGCATGCATGAGGGTCTTACAAGTACTTGCTGTCCTTCAGTTTGAATCAAGGTATGATGACATGTCATGTTGTTATGTGCATTTGAATTTTGACTCTGACTTATGAAAATCCTATACAGAGGTTTTCTTGGCAAGATTTTTTTCACAGGAAAAGTTCATTATTGCCTTCCTATTGAGTTGAGAGAATGTCACTTGCATGGACTACCCCAGCAGGTTTCTATGGCTGAACCAGGATTCAAATCCTGGTCTGTAGTTATAGTCCAACACTCAAACTACTACACTGCACTGGCCCTTGGTGTCCTCTGGCCCTTTTCACACTGTGAAAGAGGGCCTGGAGTGTTGCATGATTGTGAGGAGCAATCAGCACGACACACTCACAATCATGTGATGCTCCAGGGGCCAGCAGGTGCCATCGCACACCTTTTCATTTTTGGCTAGAAGCCGAAAATGGTGTGTGATCGCGCATTGCTCCTGAGCCCCATGCGCACTTACCTGACATGCGGAGCCTCCGGAGCCACACTGGTCATGCTTCCTGCCCCAGTGCAGCCTGGGAAACTCCCAGGCTGCACTGCAAGGAAGAGGCAGGGCTCTCACGTGAGTGGGCAGCTTATGCAGGCCGAAGGATCCCAGACGCGAGAGCCTCTCACCAGAGGCTGCTTGTGCAATCCCCGCACCCCAGCGCTGGAAGACGGCAAGGTGCGGAAAGGTAATATGATACACACAAAGAATTAAAGTAGCATCTTTTTTTATCTATAAAGCAAAATGTGGCTGACGCATGAATCCTTGGTTGACTAGATTGATTAGTAAATCAAATCATTGTACATAATATAGAATAGTTTCTCAGCAGTTGGCTCATAAATTCTTTTCCATGAATTCTAATTGATCAGTACCACACAAAATCCTCCTCCTTTTATTTATTTATTTTTAAAGGGGGCCTAAATCTCACTGTTAGTCTCAACTAGATAAGACCTATCAAAAATTAATAGAATTTACATAAGTGCTGACTTAACAAGTTTCTAGTGATTCAATAGATTTGCTATAGTTGGAAATAATGATTGGATTTAGGCTGAAAGCACTGAGAATACAATCCTGTATATGTATGGCATGAATGGGACTCATGTAACCTTTGGGCTGCATAGAAAACATTGAGGGAGATATTGTACAGTCTGGTCTCCCCTCCATCTATGGACAATTCAAAAATCCTAAGAACCATTTAAAAAAAAATGGATGAATTTTTTTAAAAAAATGGATGAAAATGTTTTAGAGACCCCCTCCTTTAACATCAGAAAATAATTTCCCAAATAGCTCCAGAGAGACATTTACAGTTTCTGGAAATGCCTAAGATACAGCCCATCAAGAGTCAGGAGCCCCGGTGGTGCAGTGGTTAAATGCCAATACTGCAACCACAAGGTTGTGAGTTCGATCCTGCTGGGCTCCAGGTTGACTCAGCCTTCCATCCTTCCGCAGGTCAGTAAAAGGAGTACCCAGCTTGTTGGGGGCATATATAGAAATACATGCTATTTGTAAGTTGTTCGCCACCTCGATCCATATGGAGAGGTGGGATACAAATAAATAATAAAAAAATAAAATAAAGGAGCAGCCAAACATGGCCTGTCTATCCCTGAAGCACAGGCACTTCAGTTTATAAGACTGAGCTCAATGGGATTTACTCCTATATTATACTCACTTACCTAAGAATAAATCTTATTGATCTGAATAGAGCTTAATTTTAAGTAGATGTGTTCAGAGTTGCATTGTAAGAGTCCTAATGCTAGTATTTTTACTTGGAAGTAATGTCTATTGATTTCAATGGGATTTACATTCTTAGAACTTTGTCCCTAATTCTAAACATGAATGCAGTGATATAGTCCCAGGACTACACAATATATTTTGTAGGTATACCTTGAATGTTGCTAAAGAGCACAAACAAGTTGCCACATCAACCCAAGGCTAGGACTACTCCTGTGATAACATTCTTTGGTATTTGCTAATCCATCACAAACAGCACTCACATTTTCTAGCCATTAAAGACCTTTACTGGAATAAGGCAAAACTTTGAAAATAATCTGTCAGGTTTCTTTCCAGAACTCTGTTTTTCAGCCTTTCCTGGTTCTTAGTTTTGTTCACAGCACATTACAAGGCCTGCATGCAGCTGATACCAGTATTTATTTTTCCTCAATATTTTAAAACACCTACTGGCTTACATTTCTCATTCCCTCTGCTTCTTATTGGTAAGATTCGAAGTGGTTTTATAGCAGTCTCCCTAACAATACTTCTATTTTGCTTTATAAATGTCACAGCTGACAACTGTTATCTCCATGAAAGATCTCTGTGCTCTTCAAGGAAAAGGAATGGGCCATTGTGGAAGGGGGAGTCAAAGGCTCTGTGTGGACCACTTGTTCTGTCAGAGTTTTTATATCTCCAGCATAAGCTATTCACTTTCAGCTCCCGCCCAGTGATGATTATAATAGAGATGGTTGCTTTCTTTCAGATGTTTAGTCAAAGTCATCCCTGCTAGTTCCCATGGTGATGCAGAGAACCAAAGCAAAAACACAGAGAAGTTTAGAAACAGATTTTCATATTAATCAGCAAAGGCCCAGTCATCCAATGACAGCTGGTGGCTATGCCGACATTCAGAAACCTTTTCGGACTACAAAGTTATAGCACTATGATCCCACTTTAACTGCTGTAACTATGGAATCCAGAGGTTTGCGCTTTTGTTGAGGCACCAGAGCTCTTTGGATGAGAATTCTATACATTCCTAGCTGAAATGCAAATCCCAGGATTCCATAGGATGGAGCATGACCCTTAAAATGGAATCATAGCATTATAACTGTGTAGTGCTCCAGATCCAAACTTTAAAGAATTATCCAAGGTCTTGGAACAATGTGGTACTTTATTTTGGTACCAGTCTAGGTGTGACTGTCCTATGATTGCCTCCACATCTCGTGTGATATTGATCCACAGGACTATAGATACACAAAAATAAAGAATAATACACTCAGCCCTCCACATTTGCAGGATTACTTTTGCAGATTTGATTATTCATGGATTATTTGCTGCCACCTCTGCTGCCTCCCTATGCCATTTTTAATAGGGACTGTAAGCCTTGTAAGACTGAGAAACTGTGAACAAGGCTAGTAAGTCCTGATTAAAAATAGTGTGGGGCAGCAGTGGAAGTGTCAGTAAGCCCCACCAGCCTCCCACTTCTGCCTTGTGAAGGTACCCTGATGCCTCAAAGGAATCTATGGTGGATTGAATATGGTGATCATACTTTTTGTGTGTGTTTTAAATATGGTTTCAAAGGGCCTGGAGTTATTCATGGTTTTTCCACTTTCAGGGGGGTCCTGTACCCCTAACCATAGCAAATATGGAGGGATGACTGTACAAGTCTAATCTTGTTGCAATCATTCACATCAAGGTTTTCTGGGCCCTATTTTTATATATATTTTATTAGTATACAATATATCCATATTATATGTCACAATACAAGCCCATAATATAATATCAATCAACAATATGAATCCAAAACTGTAATATTGTTCAGTATTCGACTATATCCAAAAGAAGAGAGAGAGAAAGAAAAACAATAATAAAAAAGGAAAATAGATAAATAAATAATTCAATAACTTTATAGTTGCCTATAACAATATAGCTTGAAAATAAAGAGTGATTATCTCACCCTAGCAATTAATTTACCCCAACAAAATCCTATTCTTATATACACAGTATGTCTTATCATAAAGTATCAATATAAAAATCTAATATAAAAATCAAGTTAACCTAAAATTTGAGGAAGAGAAAAAGGATACTAACATAAGTTATAGAAAGGGAAAAGAGAAGAGAAAAAAAATTTAAGAGAAAGAGAGAGGAAAGAGGAGAAGATAGGGAAAAATGAAAGGTAATGTGTCTGCAATGTAATAAGGTGGAGGGAGCAAAGCTGTGATTGAATGGAAATAGCTGAAAGCTGCACGTGTTTGAGTTCAAGCGTCAATTTTAGACATCCAGGGGACAGATTAAACATTGGGCAGAATGACATAGAATCACAGTAGGGGGCAGTTTGTTGGTAACCCCTCTTTGCCTTAACAATTGTTTTTCTGTTCCCATAATTGGTCCACGCTGCCAATCATAGCTTCCCTGTGTGAAGTCCTTTCTTCCTATCAGCTACTTCAGAGAATCTGTACTCTCCCATGCGGACAACAACAGGTGAAAAAGTGCAACTTCTTAACATTCTGTTGTCCTTTCTAATCAATGATATTATATCCAAGATTTGGCAGAATCATTTAACTCACCAGAAGTTGCCCTGATTCCACATTGGCATCCTGCTGCTCTCCCGCAAGCAGGAGTCCATATAAGAAAGATATATTAATAATGAAAAACATTATTGGCATTGTATTGTTTTGAGAAATTCATTTCAGGCTGAACTCAGGTCATATTAACATATGCAAGCAATTTCTAAAACTCAGAGTGGCAGAAGGAAGGTATTAGTATTTATTTATTTTTTTGCCCCATACTTGGAAAGCTTCATGGACATGTTAATTGAAATTTTCTGCCAAAACAAAGACTGCTTCTCTGTGTTCACTTGCATTGATACTGGCCATGAGAGTAACAATGTACAATCTTGTATAATGAAAGGTTTGGGTGAGCTACATCTCAAATATCAGCTCCCTGGAGAGAAATACCCTATTAAGAAACTTCCCAAGGATATAATCCAACTGCAATTTTTTTTAAAAAAAAAACTTTGTTTATCTTTTCCTGATCATATCCCTTATTTGCCTGGTGTCATATTGCATTATCTTCTACTCAATTAACTCAGAAGAGGGGAAAGGGCAGGAGGGGGCAGTCTCTTGATCTTCTCAGTAGGCTCAAGCAAAAGCAAACAACTTCTCTTTGCTTGTTTGTTCTTCTGCATTAATTATTTTTGCCATCTTGGCCACACTATGAAGTTCTCGGCCTCATGTGTCTTGATTGTCATCTGTGAAATGTTGGGGGTATGTGTCTTGTCTGAGAAATCAAGCTCTGATCCATAGATCAGATACCATTTCTCTCACACAGTCAACAGTGGCTATACGAATGTTTACCTGCAGAGTCACCTCTCCCTCAGATCAATGTATATCTTTGTCTAAGTGTTGGTCCCTGTCTCAAAATTTTGATTTTTACATAAATTTCCTAGCTATCATTTCCACTGTTTTGCATGTCTTCACGTCTCTTTTCTCTTTTTTCAATACTGTAGATTTATTTATCCATTTCTGCATGCATAGAAATGCTGATGTGCTTACTCTCAGGAATGATCCTCTGCTGTTGTCATTTCTTTCCTGTGGTAGTACTGTTTGATCTTAAACCAAACTCTATACCTAATATCAGATGAAATCTTAGATCACTTGGATCACATTCTGTCCAGCATTTTACTCCTCCCCCCAACATGTACTACGTGTCTTAGTAACATGTGTGCAAAGTGACCCTTCCCCTAAGTATAACTAGAAAATGCTAAAAAAAAATGCTTCCACTACCGAGTCTGAAAATACAAATAATCATCTTCCAGAACTACAAAAAAAGTCTTCCATTACCATATATTCGTGATCAGAAATGGATGGAGCACAATCGATTTCTTCTTTTTCTCATCATCCATTCCATTCTTTACCAACACAGTCCAGATTTTTATAAAATGCAACAGAAGTATATATTTTTATACATTTTTCATACTGATACACTGCTATCTATGTTAAATGGATGCATGCTTCCTTTGGAGAGTCAATGTGGTGTAGTGGTTTATGTGCCCAGAGACCAGGGGTCAATTTCCTGCTTGGCTATGGAGACCCACTTGGTGTACCACACACTCTCAGTCCCAGAAAACCCCATTATAGGTTCATCTTAGGGTTGCCATAATTTGGAAATGACTTGAAAGCACATCACAACAGTTGTTCTCTTTGACTAAAGTGCGTTGGTGCATATTTTTAACAAAGTTTTTTTTTCATATTTGTACATCACTGAAATATGTGCAAATTACTTTAAAAATATTTTTCTTTTACAGAATGGGATTTCAGGTTCAGAAATGTGGTGATTTCTGTTCACAAATTGCATATAGTTTCATGTTCAGTTGGGGATGTGTTCAATCATAAAACTAGTTTTAGGAAAAAACTTGGTAGCATGAATTTTTCAGGCGTCCCTATTCATGATGGAACAGACTGCCAGCATAAACACATCTAGCTACAACCATTGCTATTGTGCTAGATTTGTGTAGGAAACAATTGTTAACAATAGAAATACAAAGAAATCTCACTAAATTACTCATTCTCTGTGAGACAAGCTGTGTCAACATATCAAGATAACTTGTTGTCTTAATGTTCTTTAGAGCTGGTCTCTTGCTCAAGAACAATATGAACATTTTTAAGTGTGTGTGTGTGTATGTACGCATTGACATTTCTGCAATTTGTGCTGAATGTGTCTGTAAAACTCATGTCATTTCCCCTTGGGAAGTACAGCAAGCAGGGAAGGTCTGACTGACAGATCAAAGACTCAAACAACTTATCAGAGGCTTCTAGACATATAATTCTTTACCAATTTTGTTCTTGAAGGAAGCAATGAATCTACTGGGAGAAAACTGTGGTTTTTTGAAGGCTATTCACAGTTTGAGACTTTTTCTACATAAACTCACACATGATATTTTTGTGAAGAAAACAGCATTATTGCGCAGAAATATTTTCTGAACAGAAAATGCTGCTGCCTGCACATAAAATGCTGTAGCTTGGGAGTTATTATTCTATACAAAACATGTACTTTTGTTTTTGTTGTTTTTCAGAAAATAGCATTTCTTGTGCAGAAAATCACATTTTCTGCTCAGAAGATACATGCACAAATTTGCACAGCTGACTGGCCCCTCCCGAAACTGCAAACCCCAGGATTCCATAGGATGTTGAAAGTGGAATCATAGCGCTATAACAGTCTCGTACAGAAATGGTCATACTTTCCATCCCTAAATAGTTTTGATTCTAAATAGTTCTAATATTTCAAAGTTCCTGCAAGAAAACATTAGCTACTGTGGTTTAGCTATACAATTTCTACTTTTTTTTTTGTCTTGTGTACTTAGGGTTGGCAGATGCAATGACAAAAAGGGTTTCTGTCTCTTTAACAGTTCTGTAGAATAGGGTGATTCAGCAGGTGTTGACAAGTGTAGTTTTGCACCTGTAGCTAACAAATAGAGAAGCATAATATATCTCTTATCCATTTGTGAGGAAAGCATTTCAAGTGTATTTTTAAAAGGCCTCTCAGATACAAGTGGGATGTAAAGTGAAACTACTGCTTGCAATATTATTTCCCAGATCAGAGTGGAAAAATACCAGAAACTAGGTCATAACCATTAGGTAATAACTAGGCCTAACCATTGCTACTGTCATTGAGGAATCTGAAAATTTTCTCTGTTTTATACAAGGCCTAGTGTCTAAAAATATAATTCTGGTTATTAGGAAGCATCATTGCATGATTTTTGTTTGTTCATCCAGTCTTGGTTATTATACTCATGAAGACTGAAAGATTGAAAATCAATTGACCATGAGCATCTTTCCTTCTAATATGCAGAACAGTAATATAAAACCAAATGAAGTTAAATGTCACTATATAAAATCAGCTGTCCAAATACTCAGTCATCATCATGAATAAGCATGGTTCAGGATCTCTACAATGGGGTTTCATTTCATTTTGGGAAAAAAGACAAAAAATGGGATCATGAAATGGGATACTGTTGTTTTTAGTACTGGTTACCACAGTTAAGGAAGACCATTTCCCATCCTACCTGGAAACCCATTTGCAGTCTCCAGTGGGAGTAAAAATAGTTTGGTACTATCTTCTCCTGGTATGCTGGATTTCACCCTTCTAGGTAGTTTCTAGGGCTCTAGAAAGTGGTGGGAAAGTTGGATAAGTAAAAGCAGTCTGGTTGGCTGACAGGGTGGACCACGGGCTTCACTCTGGTCTGTCCCTGGAATATATAATTGGCTCCCCCAGCCTAGTGACAGTTAGTAAGCTTTGGAGTTTCTTTCCACTTCTCTTCCTTTATTTAGATTTTTTAAAGAATGCTGACAAAGTTACAGCTTTAACTATGATTATTGTACTTTGCTACCCTGATTTGTCCCAACTTTTGTATTTTTATCATGGGGCTAGATCCAATTGTGGAAAGGTCAGCCTATGTGATCATCATAACCAGTCCAGGGAATCTTCTTGAGAGGCCTTGGGGATGTTGGCAAACAATGTCATGCTCAGTTCAAGAGTGGCTGACTCTACCTCACTCCCTGATGGCAAGAGAACCAAATAATGACTTTCACCCATGTGGAATCCTACATCTGTCACCCCAGGTCTACCCAGCAAATGGGTTGTGCAAAAGAGTGCTTAGAAGCTAGCAGAAATATTGACTGATATGCATGACCTGGAGCCATGTCAGACCAAGCCCCTTCAGCTGTAAAGAAGAAAAATGTGGCCTTTTCCATTCAAGCAAATACTATTAGTCCAATATTGTCAAACAGAGCCTCTGCCTCCATCACTTGTCAGCAAAGATATGAACAAGCTGAATATGTCATAAAGGAAAGTGACCAAGATTCCTAAAGGCCCCTTAAGGAACGATGGAGGGAGCTGGATATGTTTAATCTGGAGAACCAAAAGGTGATGTGATAACTGTTTTTAGACATCTTAATGGCTATTTTGTAGAAGATGAAGAAAAATATGTTTTCTGATTTTGCAGACAAAAGGAGCTGAAAAAGGTGGTTCAGATAACAGAAAGGAAATTCTAACTAAACAGCAGGAAGAGCAGTCTTATGGTAAGAACTGTTTGACAGTGGAATAGACAAGTGTGGGATGTGGACTTTCCCTTGTTGGAGATTTTTAAAAATGAGTTAGATGGTTGGCTCTTAGGGCTGCTTTAGCTCTGGATTCTTGTCTAGGCAAAGAAAGTGAGTAGATGACCTCTGGGGTGTGTTCCAACTCTGTGATTCCGTGATCATACGAGAAATTATTCCTTCCCTTTTTTCCAGCTTCAGGGGGGAAATTTCAGGATGTTGAAAGAGAAAAATAAAACTGATATTGAAATGCAATAACCACATCAGAGTAAAATGATCTAATAAAAGTGCTGAAGAGCTAGGTGAGGACACAAATGGCTGATCGCTTGATCTCTGAGTGCAAGTGGTACGGACTGACATTCTGGCTGGTATGGCCTGATGGTGTTTATTCTGTGATGTCAATCTCACTCAGTTTGACAGCAAAGGAATTGCTTTTATAGAGGAGTGGAATTAAAGGAGTTTTTTTTTTTTTTGGAAGGGATAGGGGAAGTGAGTCAACCTACCCTATTTATAAGGTGGCCAAGGGCTGCTTATGTGTGTCCTGACTTCATCTGTATAATCAACTATCTGGTGGTCTGCAATTTTGATTAAGGCCCAGGGGAAGATGTCATAAGGTAATTCTTTTCACTCAGCTTTTTCAAAACATGAAGCATCAGCTGTGTTTGATGGAGAGATGTGTAGCAGAAAGAAAAACATGCACAGTAATCAGTCTGAAAGCAAGTCACATCTCCCTGTAAATCTTGTTTACAAGGAACTTGCAGCTATTTTTCCACCTGACAGTATGGTGGCAATAGTAGGATATGGGCTCTTGGTGGGCTCAAGTGAGGTGCATGTGGTTCTCATGTGCATTGGAAACTACCAGCTGTTTCTCTGATGGCTTGGGTCTCAAAAACCTGAAGCATTCCTTCTCCCCAAGTCAACCTATCTGTGGACCTTTTTGCATGGCATTTTCCATGCGAAAGAGGGCCTGGAGCATTGCACGATTGTGAGGAGCGATCCGCACGATACACTCGCAATCGCGCAATGCCCCAGAGGCCAGCAGGGGCCGATTGCGCACCTTTTCATTTTCAGCTAGAAGCCAAAAATGGTGAGTGATTGCGCATTGCTCCCAGGCCCTGCGCCCACTTACCTGGCATGCAGAGCCTCTGGAGCCACACCAGTCATGGTTCCTGCCCCAGCACAGCCTGGGAAACTCCCAGGTTGTGCTGCAGAAGGAAGAGGTGGGGCTCTTGCATGAGCAGGCTTTTGTGCAGCTGAAGGACCCCGGACGCAAGAGTCTCTAGCCAGAGGCTGCTCGTGCGATCCCCGCACCCCAGCGGTAAGGTGTGGAAAGGGCCCATGTCTTCAGTGGAGGCTTTTCCACTTAGCAAGGCAAGTTCATTGTATAGAAACAAGCAAGAGGGGTCTATCAGTGGTGATCCCACATCTTTGCAATGCCCTTCTCATACAAGTTCAGTGTATGGAGCTTGTTACTTACTTGGGCCATTTCCACATTAGTATTTTAAAATGGTGCAGAGCGACCTTCAACGGAGATCTTCTGCACCATAGAGTGGACTGGGGTGGACTACTTTTTGTAGTTCCACAACTCTATCCACGCAGGAGCGACCGGAACTGGTCATGCGGTGTGTTTTTTAAAAAACTCTTTCTAGAGGTTTTTAAAAAACATGGAGTGCACAACCCCAGCTCCGAAGCAGATTTGCAGGCGCGTGCAAGTGTGTGCCTGCAGATCTGCCAGGGGCGGGCTTCCGGCTGGCGAGCTTCTCCGGTTGGTGGAGAGTCTCCACCAACCGGAAACCACATTTGGGACACCAGAGGACTGCGGAGCAGCGACCTTGAGCTGCTCCGAATGGTGACAGACTCGCCCGGCTGCTGGTAAGCTCTGTTTTTGGGTGTTTTCGGGCGTTTCCCCCACACATGTGGAAAGGGCCTTGTTGAGGCATTTTAAAATGTTACAATGGGTTTATGTTTTCTCTGATTTTTTTTTACAGTGATGTTGTTTTATATTTTTAAAATCATTATTATACTGTATTTTTTTAAAATACTCTTTATGTATGCCCTGATGTTTAGGATGAATTCCTAGTTTTATTTTTATTTTTTTGAGATTTAGTTTTCATTTTTTAATTAATAGAAAATAGAAACAAACCAATAAAAGCAATTATGTTAACTGGACTCTCTGAACAGTTTATTCTGAATAGTATTGTTCCTGTGTGTAAATAAAGCTTTCTTTCCTGACAATTAGCATGAATGCCAGTAAATGAGTTTAAGCTTCTGTTACAGGGCCTCCATTTAAATGCTTTTCTCTCAGGAACATGATCATTGTTGCCATAATGGGCCATCACCATTTTATTAAATATAAATAAGTTGTCCCCTCCTTATCCTTCCTTCCGCTGATTAATCTACTGGTAAAGGCAAATAATTCCTAGGAGACAGGAAAGCCCTTGTGGTAGCAATGAAATGCCGATCACACTCATTACTACCTGTGGTTTCACTGCTTAGGCAAGAAAATATATTTAATTCTATAGGGATGTGGTTAAATTCCCATACAGCTGCCACATCTGAAAGCATGAAAATGCCTATGCAGCAGGAACACTACAAGTTCCTCTCCCTGGATATATAAAAATGTCACCCACTGTCAAATGAGTTTTACGTCCATGGAAAATTAACTGTAGTATTACCTGATTTTGTTCTGAAAATATATTTCCTTGTTGGAAGTGCTTAACCTGTCAGTGACTCCTGAACATGAATTGTGAAGGATGTCAAAACCAAACCAAACATTATTTTAATATTGTAATTAGTGAGCACATCTGGGACCACCTAGGAATGCTTCAAATATTTGTGTTGGACCGTCTTTTATGTAGTTTTGTGATAGTTATCTTGTGAAGCCAGTGCAGTGGGGTGGGCAGAGCCTTGAGAGATCCACTGAACCATGAAACTTAGTCCCTCCCTCTCCCTATTTGACTACTCTGAAGACCAGGTGTGGAGCAGAAGAACCAGGTCGGCCATGTTGAGCTAAGTAGAAGAAAGGTAGAATTTGAATTCTAACCAGTCACTGAAATAGCTAGCTGATGAATGTGGATATTAGAAGTCTAATGTGCTACCCATCTAGGAATTAATGATTCTGTCTATTTCTGGTTTATGCCAGCTTTGTATGGATTCAGTTATAAGTCTGTTCTGTCCTATTTGCGCATCCATCTATGATGGAAAAAACACACACATGCACACATATATGTACAGATACACATATCCTCAATTTATTTTCACATGAAATTTCCCCCAATATTTCCCCTAATATGCCTCTTGAAAGAAGTTTTCCTGCACATTTTTGTATGTATTTTTTTTAAAAAAAAACACGTATTTTTATATTTAGTTTTCTCTAGTGTATACAGCAATTTTTCAGCTCAGAAACATGTTGCAAAATTTGAACTGAGTGATTTTCTGTGTATTAGTCCAACAAATATGCATTAGCTCTGTTTGCTTAAAAATGTGCCCCAAACTATAAATTCTTTTTCATCCTTAAACTCAGAACCAGTCATGCTAGTCTAAGAGTTACATGCTAATTAAAAAGTCTATAATGTTACTAGAAATAATTTTGTTGGATATTATGGATAAAAAATTGAATAGTAAACATGGGTTACTTCTTCTTTATATGATAATAGAAGCAAGAATATTGCTTGCTCAAACCTGGAAACAGACTGAAGCCCCAGTGATGGAACCACAGATTGGAAAGGTTGCTGAATTAGCTCAAATTGTCAAACTTAACTTGGGCCATTTCTACACTACGCTGCTATAGTGCTATTATTCCACTTTCAACCTCCTATGGAATCCTGGGATTTGCAGCTTAGGAAGGGCCTTTAGAAATCTCAGCCAGAGAGCAATTTTGGCCTCAGTAAACTACAAATCTCAGAATTCCACAGGAGGTTGAAAGTGGAAGAACAGTACTAGAACAGGGTAGTGTGGAAATGGCCATAGATTTTAAAGGACAGGCCAATCAAAGAATTTTTGAAAGATGGAAGACAGACTCACTACCAGTAGAAGAAAAGTAGTTATTAAAACTATATATGCTATGCTAGAAATGGATAAGCTGACCATGTTATTAAATAAAAAGATGAATAAAAATTAAACAATTTTAGAGACGACCTGGAATGTCTAACAAACTATATCAAAACAAGATGGGAGGAGTATATCTGTAATAAGTCCAGAAGCAAGACAGGAATAAAAAAATAGAAAGATGGTCAATAATTAGACATTGACAATGGTTAATTAGCAGCAGAAGATATGCAAGATATATTTATTTTTGTATACGGAGGTAAAATTCTGGTGATGATAGTATTTTAATGTATTTTTGTTGTAAATAATGTATTACACATTCTTTATAATGTAAAAGCTAACAACCTTTATATTGTATTTAATGAGTTGCTGATCCTGTTGAATGAAATAAATTTTAAAATGAAGAATTTTTGAAAGATTGGAAACTGTTTATTGAATTTTTGAGCAATAAAAAAATCTAATGATGTAGGGATTTGTAGCTAAGGATGATAATAATTCTATTAGGATTACTTACTTGGTTCTGTAACAGTAGAATGATATTTTTTAAAAAAATCTTCTTTCATTACATTTTGGTTTGGAGATGGGGTTAGAGCCCCTTTGTGTTTGAGTAAGTTAGTGTTTGTAGAATTTTAAGTTAGTGTTCAATGTTTCAGCTTAATTCCAGCTTCAGTTTCAGTGTGTGAATGTTGTGTTTTAGTTTTATTTCTTTTTCTTCTTTTTGAAAATATTTTTTTTTTGAATTGGACAGTGAATTTGATTGTTTAAAACTAATCAATACATAATCTTTAAAAGGAACCAGTTATCTTGTGACAAACAGCCCTCTGCTAGAGTGGGTTTTGCAGGAAAGGGAGGGAGTTTGCATTGTTGATTTTGTTTTGGCTATGGAAATTCTAGTAAGGCATGAAAAATGATCAGGTTTTTCTTTAACATAAGATAGGAGAATCAATTTCATGTCCCTCTCCTTCTTAACTGTGTGCTGCTCTGAGCTTCTCAGTGGTTTGTATGAGGGATGGGGAAAGTAGGAAGAGCAGAGGAATTGATTTGATGCTAAAGCAGCCTTGACATTCCTTTCACACTGAGATTGACATCTTGGGGGCTTCTCTTGCCTTTGAGAGCATACACTGCTAAGGTGGGGATTAAATGTTACCATTCAAGTATAAATTGAGAAGCAGTTTCTAGTTGTTGTTTTTTTAAAAAGGAAACAGTCATGCTGTCATTACAAGTGACTGATGTAAGACCTGCCATGCTGTTTGAGAGAGATGTTCATGTATTTCTATGTTTGGTTTGGTTTTAAAAGGTGATCATGTTGTTAATTCCAGTCCCATATAACAATTCACTTAGCTTCTTAAGTGCATAAGAGAGCAGTACTCCTGCCTGTGCACATTTTCAAGACGTAAGTTGGTTCCTCTCCAGTTTTTAGAACCTCTTGGTGGGAAGCCAACAGCATGCAGTAATCTCAGTGTTTCACATTATTCTGATCCCAGCAAAAGGTTAGTGGAAAACTCACCCATATCCATATATGTATTTCCAAAGGCCTAAATATTATTCCTAGTCCTCAACTGAAGTAAAGATACTGAACTGAAGGAAATTGTGTACCTATTGATTAATACAACATTCTACCTCAGTTAGGATTACCAATTGAATCTAGGCCAAAGTCTTGGACTTAGGAATGAGGCACAAGTAAGTAGGTTGTGAGGGGAAGGGGTCCTATCTTTCTAGCTTATGAGTAGGGATGGGCCAACCGAATCCTCAAATCCGGGGTAAAGATTCAAGATTCCCAAATCTGAATCTCTGTGCCAAAATAGGCAAACCAAATCTTTTGAATCTGCCAACCAAATAGATTGTTGGAGACTAGGACGTCTGAAAACCTGGGAGACTGGGATTCCTGAAAACCTGGAAGACCAGACATACAAGGGAGGATGGTGAGTTTTTCCCTTGGAGTAATAACAGCCTTTGCTAACAATTTCAGAAATTACATCTGGGCTTGTATTCTAAGATATTTAAATTGAACATTTCATATTTAAGTTCACTACTTGACTGGAAGCTACAGGTTTGAGATTTCAAGGACAGCTGAAACTTTGCATGGCTCCCTTGCAAACCTCTTTCAGACACAATTCTGGGGTTTGGAGTTTTACAAGGTGTCACAGCCTTCTCTGCCAAAGTGTACTTTTGCATCATCAAACTACAAACCCCAGGATGCCAGAAGGACCTATGCAAAGAAAAGCCAGTTTTGACCTGGATTATCTCTCTACTGTAGTATGTGGCTCTGTTTACACAGGCAGAAAAAAGTGGGATTAATCTACATTTTCCTGCCTATGTAGAAAGGGCCTTCATGTCATTTTCAATCTGAGGAGATCCTGAGGCAAAACTATGACAATTGTCTTGGCCAAATTTCTTCAGAGGGAGGTTTGCCTTTGCCTAGGCTTTTGCTAAGGTTGAGAGAGTGTGTCTTGCTCAAGATTATCCTTCTTTCCCTTGCTTGTTAAACTCTTTTTTGAAAAAGGATTCAAAAGATTCGAGATTCGTGAGATTCGTCGATTCCCAGAACCTTCCAGGGATTTGGATCTGGATTCAGAAAATTCTAGATTTGTCCCATCCCTACTTATGAGTGTATTGAATGCAAACACCACACAGTTATAACTATTTGATACACATTTAAATGTTGTGGCTCCATTGTATGGAAACTTGGGATTTGTAGTCTGGTGACATATTAAGAGACCTCTAGTCTACCTCTGTGAAATATAATACCAGACCTCTTTAGCAAAGAATTCTAAGGATGACTCCAAACTAGAAATCTTTGGATTATCTAGGGTGGAGTCATGAGAACTAAAGTGATATTAAATTGCTATAGATGTGTAGTATGTATAGTCTAGATGTAGAGGAATTACATACTGTTGCTGTGATTTACATTTCTCATCCGACTGGTGTTCCTACATTTGGGAAGGTCTTCAAGCTTGCTCTCTCAAAGCCTTTTCGCATCTTACCTTTTCACAGAGGTGGGGGGCGGCACTCGTGCAAGAAGTCTCAGCAGGAATGCTGCCGCTTCCCTGCTGCTTCAGTTCTGCAGCAGCTTCCTAGTCATGCGAGCACTGCACGAACGCCTCGCCCCTTCTTACCACAGCGCAACCTGGGAATTGCGGGCTAGTGCTGAGGCAGGAAACGTGACCAGCCCGGCTCCCAATGCACCACACGCCAGGTAAGTGCACGTGGGCCCCAGGAGCATTGCGCGACCATGCATCATTTTCGGCTTTAAGCCGAAAATGAAAAGGTGCATGCACGGTCCGCGTCAGGCCCTTGAGCACCGCATAAATGAGAGTGCGTCATGCAGACCACTCCTCCCATTTATGTGACACTCAAAGGGCCCTCTCGCTTTAGAAACGGCATGCGAAAAGGGTGTCAGTCTGTATAAGACAGTAGCCAAGTCACTACCAGTTAGGGCTGTCATAACAAGGTTCCGAGATTTTCATGCTAAAATCTGAGAGTGTGAGGTAGCAGTTGATGTTGTTACAGGAAGCTGCCCCTGGTGATGTCACAGTTGAACAAATGTCAAAATGTTTCTCTAGTTGAAAATTAAGTTTTTCATGCTCTCCTTTGAGCAAAAAAAAAGTGTTTTCCCCAGGTATGTTTCCACCACAATTGCAAGCACAGCTTTTAACAAGATATGGGAATAGTAGTCCAACTAAATAAAATTTTCCAAGTTCTGCTTTGAACAGAAAAACCAAACTTTTTCCATTGCTGTTTTTAACCACTTTTGGAAACACAGGTTTTTTCTTAAAATGAGAACTGTAGTCCAATCCACCCAGCAAAAAGGTTTCCCAAATTTTGATTTTGATGGGTTGCTCTTCATCAGCCACATTTTACAACTATTATCCTTCCTTTTTCTCCAGTGATTGTGGAATTCTTCATCTACAAAATCACCACCACCACCATGCTGCCACTAATGATTCCCACATATGGGAGAAAAGGAATGATAATGATAATGATGACGAGAGCTAACATGTATCTATGCTATCTATGCATGGCTATTCAGAAGAAATTCCTATTGAGTCTGAAGGGACTTACAGTTTTAAAATGTTAAGAATCTATCTAGCCATGGTTTTGAGGTCTTCTTTGGTAGAGGGGAAAGGAGAAAGAGTTGAGCAACAGTGAGTGGGTGCAGGAGAGGACAGATGATGAAGGTAGCTAGGAGAGGTGTAGGTATAAGGTGAAGGGGGATGAGAGAGTGAAAGAGATATGTGAAAGGCAGGGGAGCACAAATATATGCAGCAGAATTGGCAAGTGGAGAGGAAGGCCCTTTCCATGCTCTACCTTTTTGCGAAGGCGTCTGTGGGGATCCCAACAGTAGTTCTACTGTGCACCATCTGGTACCCTGTGGAAGGGAGCAAGATGGTCATCCCTCTTCTTCTACAGCACAGCCAGGTAATTTCACAGGCTGTGCTGGGGCAGGAAGCACAGCCATCATGCTTCTGCAGCTTCTGCAGGACAGGTAACTATAGAATGATGGTGCGATCACTGATGAGCAAAAGCCATCAATGATTTAATCTGTACTCACACCACCTGGGTGTGATGAGATGTGTGATACGATGGGAGAAAGATGGGAATGCGAATGACATCATGCAGAAATGTTGTTGCAGTTCTATCCTTCTCCCATCCCCATTGAGAGATAGGAGGGTGCTGCAGAAAGGGCTGAAGAGGATAAGAGAGAAGAAAGAGGATTAGAGAAGATAAGTGGAGAGAAAAAAGATACAGGAGAATGCTGGAAATCATTACAATTAACACTAGCAATTAATTAAATTAGCTGTTGCTGCTGCTGTTGTGTGCCTTCAAGTCATTTCCGACTTATGGCAACCCCAAGGCAGACCTATCGTGGAGCTTTCTGGGGCTGAGAATGTGTGATGTGATCAACGAGTGGGTTTTCTTGGCTGAGCAGGAAACCAAACTCTGGTCTCCAGGGCTATAATCCAAGGCACCATGCTGGCTTGGTGATTCCTAATTAATTTATTATTAATTAACTGTTAATTAATTTATTAGTTGGGTTATTGTTAATCATTGAAAGTATTATTCTCCAGGGCAGATGATGCAAATTACAGAGAATGTTATGGAGCCTGTCTTTGTTGATCCAAGGGGGCATAATTTATTATTGGCACCTTCAATAGCACTCTTTTTCACCCCCCTTTCTTATTTTATTGTTGCCTTTTCCCAACCAAGATTATTTTAAAAAACCCAAATACTGTCTTGGAATGATGGAACCTCCACCCATTTGGAAACTCTTCAGTTGGGATGGATTTTCCTAAAGTATACTGGAGTAGCAGTAGTAATCTGTTCAATTAAGTTTTGTCACTCACCTGTACTTCTCCTCTTGTTTCCAATCTTCCTTAACAACAAACCTTGTGAAATTATGCAGCCCAACAGATGTGGTGAAACTACAACTTCCAGCACCCCTCACCATTGGCAATGATGGCTAGGACTGCTCTACTGTAGTTCAACAAAATCTGGAGGGCCAGCAACCTGATTACCAGCCCTGTTAAAAGGTAGTATAGAATGGCATGTTAACTTTACCTAGAGGATACTGTTTTACTTTAAGTGCAGCAATCAGTGACTGGCTACAAAGATCAGTCAGTGAATCAAAGGTGGAGTATTTTTAAACAGAAATATTTTGAATGCCTCTAAGCATACGCAGGCCATTCTTCTTCACAAGTGAATCACTGCAGGGTGTCTGCCTCCCCACAGTCCATCAAAATACCATGATCTCCAAAGATCAGTAGTAGAGCACATATTTTATTCACTCTGTTCACTGGGACTTACTTCTGAGCAATTTTTTTGTAAAAAAAGACATAGGAAGATATAAGTGGCTATGAATTTAGCTATAGATTTGTCTCATACCCAACAAAATGTGTGATCCACTGATACCTACCCCGAAACATGGGTGACTCAGTCATCCATCTGCAATGCCAATACCTCTCTGAAAGGGAGGGGAATATTAGCTCAAAGAGGAGGCCTGCAAGAGGGGATCACCCTATAAAATCTTTTAAATTAGCACATCAGTACCAGTGCAGGGAAGAACCAGCCAGAGATCAAAAGTAAGCTTAATTGTTTTATTGGAGGAATTGCAATCACACACACACACACACACAAGATCCAAGCAGCCATGCAATTAAACAACACTAACTGAAGGAAAAGGGAGGAAAGTTCTGGATAGGGCAACGTGGATGAATATTTACCAATCCAGAAGAACAGCGAAGAAACAGTGATGTGGCTTAAACACAAGTCTAAGGACACTACACAATCGGAAATTGGAGTAGCAGAATGGAGACTAGCAATCAGTGTACTGCAAGTTGGCTAGCCCACAACTGGGATTTAAATGCACTTTTTCTGCCTGGAGGGATAAGGTGCTAATGGCTGTCTGGTAAACAATGGAGCCCGGAGACTAGACAGTGGGGTCCAGGATAAGCTAATAGTATTAGGTGACAAAGGACTAATGGTAGCCCTGACAGTCTTTAATTGTCAAACAGCTGCGTGAGGACAAAAGAGAATTTGCCTGGTCAGAAGAAGAGGAGCTGAGACATATGTCTGTGGGGACATCTCGGAAACTACTGTCTCTTAAAGGTTGAACCACTGGAGGCTAACTGTAAGTCCATTATCACTAGAGTTTCCTGGTGATTTCTTGACTATGACCTGGCTACATCTTGAGGTATTCCTTGACTTTATTTTGCAATGCATGTGTGTGGCCAGCTTTTTCCTCTTAACCAGCATGGCCATACAACCATAGCAAGGTAACACTGCATAAACATTTATATTTATGCCAATTAATATTTGCCAATTAAATCATATCAAAGCATGGGGGTGTATGGCCTACTAACAAGGGTGGAAAGCAGAATAGGATGCAGGGAAAGAGAAAAGCTAAGAAGGGATGGTAAATTTGGAGCTATTAGTGTGAAATCAAAGATTCATTTTCCTAAGTCCATATTCCAAGTCTATCCAGATATAAGTAGAGGATAAGGAATATGTTCCCTTTTAATGATCCATGTATCTAGCACTGTGTTAGCCATAATGTATACATTCTCTGTAATGAAGGTACCAAAGGGCTACAAAGGAACTTCAACTGAACTTTCTTCTCAGTAGACATAGAAAGGACATGAATTTTGGTAAATGTATCTTTTGACTTCAGAGTAGTAACTTTAACCTCACCAAACCCTTCCAAGTCTGTAATCCACTGAATCAGAGGTTGAGTGGAAAGCAGAAAAAAGATGGAGGAGAAGATACAGAAGAATAAAATCCGAGAGGCTATTTTTATTATAATTCTCCATAATATCAGCTTTTCAAATGTTTTTGCATTTTTCTTCTGTGGCCTAACAGCAGAAAAACAGAGCCGCATGACATATTACCCCCAATCCTTCTCTTGTTTTGTTTTCAGTTTACTCAGTCTGACAGAGGAAAAGGCAGCCATTTAACAATGTTTTACAATCAATTAGGTCTCTAAATAATGGGATTAACTTCAGCATTAGTTAAGAAACCTTGTGAGTTAGGGTACCTCACCAGAAATACATCTACCAGTTAATAATTTAACTATTTAATTAACTAGCTCTGCTCAAACTCTTGTGTAGGTAGAAGATATGCCTACACAAGGTAGAGAGAGCTCTGAGAATTAAAAATAGAACAAGCGATCAGGGAAATATTGGAGAAAGGAGAGAAAGAGATGGGATTAATAATTAAAAGAGAAACAGATCAAATACCTAACTAGAGCTGAAGAAGAAAAATGTTTGCACTACACGTTTTATTAACAATGATGCCATCTATATGCACCTCAACCCAGGAAAGGACATTGTATTGTGGCTTCAGGCATTTAGGAGAGAGTGAGGAAAATGGAAACATCTGTCAATTTAAGATATTGGCTAGGCGGACTCATTGAGTGTCTATAGTAGCTTTCAAGCACTCTGAAGCAGGAGGGGCTAGCAATGAACACTACCAAAAACACAAAAACCTCTCTTCTTAAAAGAGCACTCTTCTTCTGACATTCCTCTCCTCACACTGATGCCTCGAAAGAAGTGGGCAGGCCTTGTGTCTCTGGACTGTTCCTTGAGTTCCATAAACCCTGCATAGGAGATCACTCTGTATTGGGAGGCTCACCAATCAAAGCAGGGTTAGATTCCCACAAATGAGATCTGCAACAGAATGTAAATCCCAGTGATGCAGTGAGTTTATTCTAGTTGAAGCTAACCATCCAATGTATTGAATTATTTAAATATTTATGTCATGGCTCTATATTCCAGGATCTCAAGGTGACATAGAATAAAATTAAACAGCTTCAAATACTTTGGAACACCAAGACTAATTCAAATTGCTAAAATCATAGTAAACAATTGAAAAAACAGATTTAAAACTGTTTAAACAATGTAAGACAATTTAAAACCATGCACAGATGCAGATTTGAACAAAAGCAAAGGCTTTAGTAAAAAGCCATGTTTAGGCTTTGAGTTGTTCAGATGGGGGTAAAACCCAGCTTATTCTTCCAGAAGTACTGAGTGGATGATTCATTCCCCCAGGCAATAGCTGTTACAATGAATGGGTTCATTTTGACATATTTCCTGACAAAAAGTTCCCTGTCTCCCCCTCCCCCCAAAAAAAAAATTGCTGGGGGGAGAAAGCAAAGTTGAATCCTTATTTTGCCTTTAAGGCATTAAGGCGTTCTGCCATTACACCATTAGGTATTGTTGCTGAGGCTGCTGTTGCTGTCATTGTTCCTTTTGCCTCACATTTAAACACTTCCCTTTCACGTGATTCTTTTCAGAAATGTGTGAAATGGCCATCAGTGTTATGGAAAGCATTTAACCAGCTAAAAGAGCATATCTGTCCGTCTGCACAGTCCTCCCTGCACATTTGTGGGTTTAACCTTCACGAGTTTGATTATTCATGAGGCACATGTTTGCCTCCTCCATTCTCCTCCTCCTATTCCCTTGCATTCCTCATTCCAGGCTTGCAAGTCTTGTGTTTAAAATGGATGTTTTCTTATTTTCCTTTTGGGTGAGCAAAGTCCTCCCCCCTACCATTGGAGGGTGTATTCTTTCTGCCACGTCGCTTCACATTCTGCTGTGTAATGGCCGCTGATTGGTCAGGTGATTTCTTTGTTCCAAACTTACCCTCTGGTAAGAATCTCCTTTCTCAAGATGGCAACTGGAAGTAGTAGAATGCACTCTGCTCTTCTCCATCTGAGAGGAAAGTCCTGGTAAGCCCTTTACTTTGTCTTTTTCCTTCCCTCTGGGAGCACCAGGGTGAGAGGCAAGGGAATGGGAGCTGGGAGTTCTAGAGGGGAATGAAAGTGAATCATGGGGGGAAGTTATTCATGGTTTCTCCACTTTAATGAGGGTTCTGTACCCTGGACCCTCAAGAATTTAGACGAGCCACTATATATCTATCTGTCTGTCTATCTAGTATCAATTTATCATAAATGCTTATAAGAGAATTCACTGGAGGTTTGGGCCAATGTTTCCCAGCCTGACCCCAATCAAACTTGGTGTGCCAGCCCTTGCCTTGCCTTTTAGTACTTGGAGGCAGTCATCAACATGCATACAAAGGAAGTTCTCCACTCAGAGAGAATCGCTCCAGGAAAACAGGTGTGGGCTTTCATTCCAAGGAGACTGACTTTCTTTTTTATGTTCAAGACAGGTTTCAGCTGCTTTGTTCTTTAACAGCCTCCCCTCCCTGATACACAACAACAGATTCCCTATTTTGTTTTCCTCACACTCTCTGACAACAGACGAGTTTGTATTAGGGTCACTAGATAAAAGCTTCCAATCTCCTGCTGTTTTTAGGAAATAGAAGTGCCTTCCCATACCTGATAGCTGAAGCAGCTCTGCAGAAGCAACTCTGGACAGAACTACTAGGACTTTTCAGCTTACCATGCTGCTGTAACCTAGAGGAGACAATTTAATAAAGAAGCATTACCCCTCCCACCAAAATGGTTGCTTTTCAAATAAGGGCCATGTCACATCACCACCTCTGGTATATTAACAAATGGGCACCTGTGCCACAAGTTGAACTGGCTCCTGGGCTAGTGATGCCAGTGATAATGACACCATTAAGTTACTACACCATTTGCTTCTCTGCATACCACTGTGAGGGCTCAGAAAATTATTCACAACAGCTATGATCCATAGCTCAAACAAAACTAACAAAGAAGGACACTGCGAACTTGAAAATTCAATGCATACATAACAACAGCAGTAAATATTTCCAGGTTTGTATGACACTTATCTGCACACATTTTAGTAGGGGTTGAGAATAAAAATGTAACCTGCACTTATTTCATTCTCACATATGGAAGCAAAATAAATAAATAAAAATTTAAGAAATCATGAGCTATTTTTCTAGTGAGTGAGATTATAACAGTTTTTTTCTATTATTGTTATTTTCCATGTGTATTTATTTATTTATTTGCCAACATTTTGTAAGGGATTAATGGGATTTTTATTATTATTATTCTTTTGCACAAAACTTTTTTTTTGGGGGGAGGGAAATTGCTGCAGCTGTACAAAAAAAAAGGCTGTTCTTTTTGTTCTCATTCAGGGATGAAAAACTTTGGTGTAGTTGGCACCCTTTTTAAAAGTATGTCTCAACACATCAAGATTACCTTCAGCATTAAGAACGAGAAAAAGTGTGCATATTCTTTGCAACCCTAGGCTGGAATCTTGTATCACAGAAGTAGCTACAAATTCATACCTATGTATCATTCCCTGACCTGACTCCTCAAACCTGCCTTAACCACCAGCCAAGCAATAATTATTTGTTGTGTTGATTATTGGGGTGCTGCAGGATGATGTTTCCGGGCCCTTCCTACTGGCACGCAGTAGTGAAATCAGGAGTTGTGATAGGAGTCCTGCTTCAGAATGTCATTGGTGGGGAAGGCTAGAAATTTCATTCTACAGCACCCCAATCTCTAGCAGAACAGATCTCCATCACTCAGTGTGGCTTCTGACTGTTAAAGTAGGTTTTTGATTATGGCAATAGTGTCATAATCACTTGTTAAGAATGCCTGAGTCTAGCTTGTGCATATGTCAACTGCTCAACAGAATGCTAGCCATAATCAGAAAATCTTCTCAGCCTAAGGGCTGCATTGCAATCTGGAACACCCTCCAAGGACTGCCTACTACCAGCAGGCATGGTCCGAGCCTGAAGTGGGTTTGCCCAGAGAGTGAGCAGAGTCAGCTTATTCTCACACACTTCATGCACCCACCCTACATACACATAACACTTGTACATATTCACCAGATGGAATCAAAAGGGATGAGAAACTGACTGTTCCTCACTGAAGTCTCCCCACCCCTCAGCAGTGTGAGAGCTGATTCAAGAAAAGAATCTCTTCCTTGATTGGCATTTCCTGAATTACTTCATTGTGCATGAAGGAATGGATTCTTTCCATGTACAGTTGTTCTTTTATCCTATACCTTTCTTATGTGTCAGCAAAGTCAAAGGATGAAAAAAGCCTTGGGGAACTGGCTGTTCTCATCCTTTGCTTTTCCAGTGAAGGCAAAGGATGGCAGAAGCTTTAGAGAACTGCTGTCTCAGGGTATTCCAGGCCTCCAGTCAATTTCTTCTCAAGGAATCAAAGATACTGAATACTTCCTAGGTGTTTAGAAGAGGTTGCAATGCATGCTGCTGACTAAATCTCAACTTTTGAAGAAGCATAGTTTTCCAGCTGTGCGGGCAAAGAACAGTGATGTTCCAGTGTTCCAGTAATGATTGTGATATTATATAGAAAGCATTTTTTGCTTGGGGGTGGGCATGACTGCAGTAAGGTTTGTGTTTGGCAATAGAAGTCTCCTAGGCTAAATCAGCTTGCCTGTCAAGATAGATGAATACCATAGCCTGCCCAACCCTGTTTTACCACAACCACAGGCTTCTTCTGCTTATGTGTATATAGCGAGACTGTCAGAGAAGAGACAAATTGAAAAAATCCATTTTAAAACCATGATGTATCAAATTTCTTACAAATCTCTACTTCTCACTACTGAAACTACTGGTGGAACTGTCCATCCTATACTTACTAATTCATAGAACTATGCTTTGCACAAGGGAAACATGAGCATGCCAAAGCAAGCTGCATGTGTGATTTAGCCTTTAAAGTGTATGAAATGCAACCTTAATTGCAAACATGCTGTTCAGCAACATCTGCCAAACATCTGCATTTGGTAACTAGTTAAAAAGTACATAGAATAATAATCTGCTTAAAATCTAGTCACTTGAAGTTCCACTGTCAAATTTAGGAATTTGCATCAGATCAATGCATCTTTGAAAGATGAGACTTGCCATCTGGCATGTTTGCTAAAAGAGAAAAGCTAATTAAAACTCATCGTTACCAAATGTGACATGTGTTAGGATAGGCCTCTAAACTCCACTTTTCTTACAAATTTGCAAAACAGATGAGGGAAATTTTGAGCCTTTTGATATATAGATGCTGCTGACTGCAACTTCAAAGTGGGTTTCTCTGACAAGAAGGTGTTGAAACTGAAGGAAAAAAAAATATAAACAAAAATTGGTTCCAAGTTCAGAATGCTTATAGATTAAACTAAGGGAACGTCATCTTAGAGACTCCTGTGTGTACATTGTTTTGTTGAAGTGTTGTAAGCAGACCAATCAAGCTAACTATTTAAAGAACTGGGGCCAAGATCACAGAAATGCGACATTTCCTAATCCTATCTGTCAACTAAGAGAATTTCCTTGGGACAAAGTGGTGTGTGGATAGATGAGACAAACTATGTCAGCACTGTCACAGCTTAAGTCCCGTCTTCACACTCCCACACTGACCTCCTTTGCATTGCTCATTTAAAAAGCAAAAAAGCCAGGAGGAAGGCCTGGTACTATTGTCTTGTCTTCTCCACTTTCTGTCTCCCACCTGCCCTGACCCATACTATGTTAGTACAGAAATCTGCAATGCACCAAGGAGAGGGGCAGAGCCTGTGGCTATGGAGTGTGTCTGTATCTGTGTGTGGGTATGTGTGCACACATATTTGTTAATGCCATGTAAATAAGGAATGGAATTGCTTTGACTGCAAATAGACTCCCATACCTCTCCCTTCCCCTATTCCCTTCCTGGGTTTTGCCTTATATGTAGAATCTGGAGGCAAATACAGGCATAACTTTGTTAACACAACCTCTGAGAAAGAAGCCAATTTTTATGTCTACTCAGCCCCCATTTTTCCTCCTCATCCTCTGTGTAGATGGAAGCATACACTCCACCCCCCAATCAACACTGAGATATGGGTCTGGAGAAACATGGGCTATCAGCATCAAACCACTGCACAGTGTCTGTGGTAATCAATGCAATAAAGCTTGAGCCTAGGGATAAAAAAGAGATTCTACTCTATCTGGTCCTACTGTAGCTGTATGTGCCTCCCTGCAACAGGAAAGGTAAACAGCAGCAGCATCCAGAATTTCTTACTGAGCATGCATGAACAGAAACACAGGGTTAAAGGGAGAAATTAGATGTCCTTCTCTTCCCAGCTATCCCAGCATATTAGAAAAGCAAAGGTCTATAAGTATGGCCACTAAAATTGAAAAGTGGATTTTGCTGAAAATAAATAAATAAATAAAAAATCATTCCTGGATGTTTTTTGGAGGAAGCTGTCAAGAGCTCTTGAAAAGATCCAAGTTTTTTCTTTTTACTTGTGAAAGGCTCATTTGACACAGATACTTCATTTCACACTTGCAAATTGTTAGTTTTGGTTAAATAGTTTTCTGAAAATTGATAAACTGCTCATCCTTTTAGTGGTGTAGGAACCTATCACTTTTCTTTCCATGTTGTTTCTGCCTCTAGTACCAAATTTTCTTTTAAAGTAGTTCCTAGGAACACATCTGCTTTGTTAACTGAGATATAGCTGTATATCTGTTTTCTGAGGCACATTACTTGTCTGTCTCTCAGTACAAACTGCTTACGAATCTTCAAGAGTCTTCAGGTTCAGAGAAGTCTTGCCATGATTCAGACATCTCTTGGCTGTCCAGATCTCCAGATCTGCTCAGTTGATCTGAATCTGTATCACACCTTCTGACACACACACACACACACACACAGAGAGAGAGAGGGAGACTGAGACTGAGACTGAGAGAGAGAAGTGTGTCCATTAGGAGAGGGAGGGAGACAGAGAAGTGTGTCCATTAGGAGATACCTTGGAAAAAAATGTATATTAGAAGACATGCTCATGAAACTGATTTGATCACAAGACAAAACAAGTTTAAGGGTTTTTGTTTTGTTTTTTTAAGAAAATCATAGAATCTTATAGTTGGAAGGGATCACAAGGGCCATCTAGTCAACCCTCTGCAATGCAACTACAGCACTCCTGAAAAATGTTCTTTTAATTGTTTAAATGTTTTTAATGTTTTTTAACTTTTTGGAAGCTGCCTTAGGTCCCAATTTGGGAGAAAAAGTGGCATATAAATTCTGTCTGAAGGCCTCTGAAGAAAGGAAATCCACCACCCAGTGGGGAGCCTATTCCACCGTCAAACAGTTCTTACACTAAAGAAGAAACAAACCTTCTCCATCTTCTACATGGCATTCCTTCAGAAATTTAAAGATAGCTATCATGTAACTTCTCTCCTTTTCATCTCCAGGCTAAACATATCCATCTCTCAAACTTGTTCCAGTTTTAGAAAGCTGATTTTTTTGTGGTGCACAGTGTTACAAATTTAATACAAGCAGCAAGAAAGCAGGCTTTCAAAAAAAAAAAATCCTTTCGGTAAGCATGAGGAAATTAGAGAGTCTTTATCATAAAGCTAGCATCAAATATGTAATGTTTCAGTTGGAAAACTGAGCAGAACTCAGACTGATAGATTCAACCATGCATTGGAATAAGCACATGCTCATTTACATAATATACACACACAAACACACAAAAAATATCTTCTTCATCTGCTTATTAGGGATATTCAATGTAACTATCAATGAGGACTACAATAGTCAGAACTTACAGTATCATAGAGTAATTAAGTTTTTGCTGAAGCAAATGATAATGGTTAATGAATTTTTTAAAAATCCCTGTAAATAGATAGCAAATATAGCAGGGAAAGGCAGTATTATAATTTTTCCTGATATCTAGATTTCTATGTGAACATTTTTGCATGGACTGAACTCTTATGTATTATGCATTCTCTCGGTGGGATGGAAATCTGTTCTCTCCAAAAGAAATATGCAGTCAAATATATTCACCACATGGAATTGGCATATTGTAGTAGAAAAACCAGTTGCTAAAGTTATATTGAAAATCTAATATATATGTGTGTTTTATCTGAAAGCAAGCTATAAAAATTATTTCATTTGGTTTTTTTCTAAAAGCAATGCTAATTAATTGTTTCAAGGAATCTTCAATTACAAAATATAGAAAAAAAACCCCTTAACATCTTGTCCCATACACGAGACACCACTTGCTTTGAAACTAAAATCAGGTGTCATTTTCTTGAAGAAACATAGACAATTAGTGGGGAGTTCTGTTGAAAATGCAGCTTGATGTTCATTAATTAAATTAAATGAAGAAGAACGTACAACACAAATATTCCTTCTGAACAGATGGCGCTTAAGGGATAGGAGTGAACCTCAGACACAGTTTAATACAGTGTGTGCAATTTTGTGAAATTAATTTCCTGATATCCAGAACACTCACTAATTTTAAATCTGTCGGCTTTCATCTGAAGCATTATTTGAACCATTCACATTCACTTCTGGACTAAAAGAGCCACTGGGTAGGATTTCAGTTTGTTTGAAAAGGGGAGGTTCTGAAGTGTAGCCCCAGCAGCCCACTGTTAACAGTTGGTGGGATCCAAGCAAAATTTGAAAAGGCATAATATCCATGCGAATCTGAAAAGCCATTATGTTTTGACAGTATTTCAAATATCCCCAACTAATAGTGCTAACCTAAATCAAAGATGTTGCAGGCTACAGGGGGTTAGGAACAGACAGAACTGGCTTTTTGCTGGCACAACCTCTTTCTGCTGACTGAACTCAGAGATCATCCTGCCTTGGTATCTGCTGGCATAACTTCTTGGGTACCTGAGAAAACCTAACAGAAGAGCCAAGAAGAAGCAAAGAAAGGGTAGGATAAGCTATTTTTGATCAAAATTTCTCTCAGTCCAGGGATGCTTTTAAGATGTTTGAACTGTTTTCAATCATTTTTAAAAACAATGTTGTTTAATTCTTTTTTTTTAACTTTTGTAAATTTATGTTTTAACTTAATTTTTTAAAGAATTTTAAAGAATTATTGTAAGTCACATTGAATTCAAATACATCAAAATACATCCTTTTAGTTCCTTACAGACTCAATTATATTGACTTATTTAGATATTGACTTAAATTGCTTTTACATCTATCAGTTCAACTTATACCACAGTTTATATCCAATTTTAATCTGTAGCTACTGCTAGATTTCCCCATCTAGTTCTTAAATAGATGATTAAAGGGTTCCATGTTTTTATATAAGAACCCATTAATGTTCCTCTTATTAACATGGTCATTTTATCCATTACAGCCATATCCGAAAGTTTGATTAACCAGTCTTCCTCATTGAGTATATCAGAGTGTTTCCAATTTTTTTGCATAAATAATTCTAGCTGCAGGGGTCATACAGAATAATAGCTTCCCATATTTTTTTCTATGCTTTCATCCATCATACTAAACAAATATGGTTCCAGTTCCATTTGTAACTTTATGCCCACAAATTTTGGATATTTTCCAACATTTCAAAACATTCTTTCCTTTACTAGGCTCAACATAGCTGAATTGCCCTGCCATACTGTCTTTTGTTACTGAAGGTATATTGAAACAATGTTTTTCTTTGAAATAAATCTTCAAATGTCCTCTGATGATAATATTGATTAACTATGCTAACTGAATTTACAAAATGCAGCTTCCTTCTTTTAATCAATTATTATACATGTGGTAGGTTTCCATTTTTTCTTTCGTCTTCAACATTTTCAGCAGAAACAGCAGAAGCCTTGATTTTGTCTTTCATACATCTCAACTTTTGTGATGAGGGCGGGGGAAGAGATGCAGTTCATTGTAACCCAAACTTTCCTCAAGGAGCTCAGAATAGTCACATGCAGACTTCAAACATTGCTAAGGTACACTGAGTTCAAAGGAGTTACTCTCTAATCAGAATTTAGGATTGCACTTGAAACCTAAAAGCAACCATATGTGATTAAATGACAACAACAACAACAACAATAATGATAATTTATATGAAGGTAAAACAACAAAGAGTCCCATGACACATTAACTAGCACTGGATTCATTTTGACACAGGCTTTAAGATACAGTGGCCACTTTGTCAGATACATGAAGTAGAGTATTGAGTATCAATCATACAGATACAGAGGGCAGCTTTGTGGACGGAGGAAAAGACTGAGTTCAGAGAGAAATGAAATGACAACAGGACCAGCAGGGATAATTACTTTATTAGCCATAGCTAATCACAAGACAGTTGTTGAGTGATAACGTTGGTGAATTGATTAACACATGTAGTATTACAGGAAAAATCTTTCTGCCTGTTTGGGGTAAAGCTGAACCTCTTGATGAATCATAATTCAGTTGCTTTGTGAATGACCCCTGCAAGTAATCCCTCAAGCATATAGATACACACCAGTAACTCAAGGCAACATTTCATGCATGAAACTTTGTGACATAGTAGGTTTCTTACAAGCTGATGAGTGAAGATGTAATATATTTAGAATAACTGCAGTGACAAAGTCAGCAGTATTATATAACCCAGTAGGGTATTTCTGGCTCTCAGGGTTATCCAAGAAGACCTCAAAGTAACGTATATGTGGCAGTAGGCCATTCAAAGATGGGCCATGTTCAAGGTTACTATCTTCCACCACTGCTCTTTCCACCTCGTAATCAAGACACACTTCCTACAGCAGCCACCTATAAACAGAACACTAGAAGTGTTTTTTCACTATCTGAAAACAGAGTCCTAATCCAAGATTTATATATAAACAATTTTTTTAAAAAAACCCACTAAGTAAACACTGGACATGGCTGTTTGGTTACAGGTGTTCAAAGCTTTTACCATCTCTATAGTCATAGGCTTGGTGTGTCTGCAATTCTAGACATAATAACAAGGGAAGTAGGACGAAGGGTAAAAAACCTATCAGGACAAAATAACATTCTTATGCTTGTTTCCAGTATTTGAACTTTTGTGGGCCAGCCATTGAGATTCCTTACTGTTTCAAAGATATAAAAAAGGAATGAAGGAACTACTTACCAATACTGAGTCCCAGTCCAACTCATAAGTATTAAAATCTCATTGCAAAGCAGTGAGGTCATTCTGTGTAATCTCTAGCCTTTCATAGCTACCAGCCTATTGAAAGGTGCTGAACCTACCTGGGGACTCCAGCTACGTCCTACTGAATCAATAGAAGCCTTTTGAACAGCCACCTGCATGTTTCTAAGCAATCATCTACGCAGTTCTCCATGGAAAATCTTTGTGGTTGCATAAAGACAATTGTATTGTCAAAATACCAGTTGTCTAAGGAATTGGGAATGTTTACATTCGACTATTTCATCCTTGCAAACAATGACAAATAATTTTGAAAAGTTTCTTTCTATAATGAAAACCACTGCACATCTGCAGGGTTCTCACTCAGTATTTGCGCATCTTGAAGTGTTTTGAAAAATATTCTGCACAGAAATTCATGTGTAGTGGTTTTGTGTGAAAATAGTAGAAAATTGTGTGAAAATTGTACAAAAGATTCTGCATCCAGACAAAGACATATATTTTCAGGGGGGTGTCCAAGTTTTGTATATACACACACAAATAGCACATAGAAATTTGGGGCAAAATTGCCGTTTTGGGGATAGAAAACAGGAAAATACACTGTTTTTTTGCACATTGCCCTTTGCACACAAAACAAATTTTGTGCAGGAAAAAGCAAAAACAAATATTTTGGCACAAACATATCTCAACCTCACCAGTCCCAAAATACAAAGAATCTTGGAGCTATTCAACAGGTATTTTAATGTGTTGAGATACCATATTGTCAAGGAAGAGAATATTTATGAGAATTCTTTGCATCCCTACAATGATGGAATCACCAGCAACAGATCCAAGATATAACTAAGGTTTCAATGCAACTGAGTTTCCTTCATCTTCATAACTGTGTTCCCTTCAATATAAGTTGAAAGACACCAGTGTCTCATGGTCTGAAGGAAGTGGGGGGGTCACATCAGCCTGCCATTGTAGGATAAGCATTGTTTGAAAACTATCAAAACTGAACAATGAAGGATAATTTGTCCACACCTCTATTAGCTTGCTTTGAAGGAACACATTATGGAGGTTAAAATATGTAGTCATCTATCTATTATGCAGCATGCATGATATTACTTCTGAAATATGCAGAAATGACAAAACATGCTGACTTGCTTTGGAAACAAGGAAAATGAGCAAGAGTAGGGATTACTCAGCCAATTCTCTTGAGGCATGGGACTGTAATAGGTACTAAGTGTAGTGCCAGGAGCTATATAGCTAAAGCCTTTTTGTCTGAAGATGAAACTTATATGACATCTGGGTGGTGGTACAATTGGCTTAACAGGGACAATTTTTAAAATTCTACAAAATTCCACTGGGGAAATTATTTATGATAACACGATTTTAATATCACTATTGATCCTACATCTGAGTTGCTTTTGCATCCTTGAGTTCAAACACCAGAACAAAGTATTATTACTTCAGTTATAAGAATACTAAAATGCTAGGTAGAATTAACTTGATCATGACCTTTTCTTCAAAGACTTTGATTTAAATAAAGTTGCTAGTTCTGATTCTCACCATGGCACCACAATGAAAATCCTATAATAAAACAATCCAGTTATGATGCATGAGATAATGACAGAAGATGAGACTCCCAAGTTGGAAGGCACTCCACAAGTTACTGAGGCACAGCAGAGGAAAACTATGAGTAATGCTGTGGATGTCACAGCTGGATTCAAGCCAAAAGGATGTCGAGTTCTGCACATCCTCAGAGGTGAAAGTCCAAAGCTGCACAACACATATTATAGAAACATGAAATGTGAGAAGAATGAATCAGGAAAAGCTACACAGACATAGTAAAACAAGAAATGGAATGTATAAACACTGCAATCCACTGCAAAGTGGACAGGAATTGGACGTTTTGAGTCAGATAATCACATAGTGATCATCTGATTCAATCTCAGAAGAAATCTCAGAAGAAACATGATGGCATTAAAAGCAGTCAAAGGATGTAATGCAAAGTTTGATCAAATTATATCAACAAAACTTCAAGAAAAATCTGTCAATATAATCATAATGCAAGTTTATGGTGCAGCTACAGAGGTGGAAGAAGAAGAAATCAAAATATTCTATGCTGGAGTCTAGGACAAAATTGATCACACAGGAAAGAGGATAGGTCCATAATCATAGACAATTGTAATGCAAAAGTAGGGAACAGAGTTGAATTAAAGATGGTAGGAAAATTTGGCCTAAAATCAAGAAATGAAGCAGGAGACCAACTGACTGAATTTTGCAAGGCCAATAGTTTGTTCATCACAAACACAATCTTCTAAACAACTAAAGAAG
Organism: Ctenosaura bakeri; assembly: GCA_948474755.1. Taxonomy (NCBI): domain Eukaryota; kingdom Metazoa; phylum Chordata; class Lepidosauria; order Squamata; family Iguanidae; genus Ctenosaura; species Ctenosaura bakeri. The sequence goes on from CAOLHI010000313.1 coordinate 1,505,642, forward strand.
CCAATGTATACATGAATATTGCCTGATGGCCCATAACTGGAAGCAGAAAATGGAGAAGTCCCATTCTTTCTCCAAAATCAAAATCATGGGCTAATAGTGCCACATAAAATATTTAAGATGTGCAGACACCATACTACTAGCAGAAAATAACAAAGACTTGGAATGATTACTGAAGAAAGTCAAGGAAGAAAGTGCAAAGGAAGGTTTATGGTTGAACATCAGGAAGACAAAATGAAAGACCATATATTATTTACAAAACTTTAAAGTAGATAATGAAAACATTGTAATAGTGCAAGATTTCCCATACCTTGCCTTAGTCCTTTATCAGAATGGAGACTGAAACTACAAAATCAGAAGACTAGGATTTGGAAGGGCAGCCATGAAGAAATTAGGTAAGCTCCTGAAGTGTCAAGATGCATTATTCTCCATGCCTTCATATTTCCAATTTCTTTGTATGATTGCAAAATCTAGACAGTGAAGAAAGCTGCTAGAAAGAAAATCAACTCATTTGAAATGTGGTCGGGAGAACAGTTCTTGAAAGTACTAATCAAACCTGGATTCTCCCTAGAAACCAAGATGACTAAACACAGACTGTCATACTTTAGACATCTCATGAGAAGACATTACTAACCAGAAAAGTAATAATACTTGGTAAGGTAGAAGGAAGTAGGGGAAAAAAAAGAAAATCACAATATAGACAGATATACTCAATACATAAAGCTACAACCCTGAGTCTGCAAGACCTAATCAGGGCTGTTGATGATAGGGTGAAGTGAAAGCCTCTCATTCATAGGGTTGCCATAAGTTAAAGTTGACCTGGCAGCAGTTAATAACAAAAGTCCTGACACAAGTAGATCCAATGAGTCAACATTGATATAAACCTCAGGATCTCAGTCAGTTGTCTTTAGTCCTTAGTCATTAGATTTAGACACTTTAGATCATAATGTTTCCTTTGGAATTTATTTCAAGTTGCCAATAGTCACATAGATTGAAGCTGGTTTCCTGAGAAGATCATATATCTTCTGAAGACAGATGAAGCTGTTTTTTATTTTGGAACAATCCAACAACATTTGACAGTGAACTAAGATGCAATCATAGCCTAGTAACAACTTCTCTTATATTTCAGAGAATTGTGAGGAATAAGAAAACCAGTGGGGCATAGTGGTTGGAAAATTCTAGCATTCTCTCTCTCCTCACCACTTGTTCTAGGACAAGTGGGGCTTAGCAAGCATAGAGTTTCTTTTTTCTTTGCATGTCAAAGCCTTCTTACTTCTCATCTAAAGCCTCACTCTTGTTTTTTGTGTTATTTAAATACATGGCTATGGTATCCAGGTGACCAGACCATGTGACCTAAGATACACCCTGGGGTCATTGGCCTTACATAAAAGACCACACTTCTCCAACCTCTCCTTTCTCTCTCTCTTTCTCTCTCTTTCTCTTTCTCTCTTTGCTATTTTTGCTTCCACTTCCTTCTTTCTGACCATGCTTCACTTCTCCATTGAGAAGATGAGGAGTTAAGAAAGAAGCTACCATCTTACCTAATCTTTTTGTTAGCTAGTTAGGATCTAGGCACTCCAATGCAAATGTAATTGTAAAATTCATTAGTAAACTTTTTCAAGTTTGCAACCTGAAACTGCCTGCCTTGATTTACTTTCTAAGTCATTCTCCATTCAGGGAAGCCACACAGAGATTGAGACATGCTTTTTCTGATACTCTGCTAAAAGAATTCTGATTCTTAATGAAGGGAAAACACCCTGGGAAACTCTAACTCTCAACAATAGCAAATATATGTCTCAGAGACATTTACATTCAAATCCCTACTGAGTGGAATAGGCAATTTGAGCAAGTTATTATGTCTTAGCTTTATCTACATCACAGGGCTGTTGAGAGGTTAACATAGACTAATCTCCATGTATGCCATTCTTGAGAACCTTGCTCATAGGGTGGGATACACATCTGGATAGGAAACTGGATAGGCACTGATTTTTCAAAAAGCCACTGAATTGATTCAAATCAGTATTGTATAAATCAATATTAAACACAAATCAGCAGTTGTAGTTATAGAAATGAGCTTCAGTTTTATGACTGTAGGTACTGATGTTCCAAGATGATCAGTGCAAATGGTTACAAAATGATAGCAGCTAGTGAATTGATGGTTACAAATAATAATTGTTTGTGCACATATTGTAAGCACTGTCCCAGTTGCAGGACCTAACTCTGAACAAGTTTCTTGTTGACACACACACACACACGTTTATAGTGGAGTGGGAAAGGTGTCAGAGTAAAATATTATTAGGACATTAAGAACAGAATCTGGAAAAAACTAGTAAAATATACTGAATGGCATACCTTCATACATAGATTCCAATCTTGGCACACACAGTGATTGCTCAGCATTCAGTTTTCAAATTCTCAGGTAAATTTTTGAATTTAGTAGTCATTTGTTGGCCCAACTATTTAACTAACATATTCAAAGTTGAAAAGGAACATTAATTGTATGAATGTCTACTTATAAGTAATACCTATAGGATATCTGGTGGTGCTTACGCCTATAAAAATGCACATATAGTCTTTGTTCTTGATTGTTTTAAAATTCTGCCAGTGTCAGATTCAACTGCTGTCAAATAAATTAACTGCAATTAACTGTTAATTATCATTCCAGGTAAGAAATCAGCTTCGGCAAACACACACACACACACACAGAGAAATCAAACTGAGAAAAAATAAGTATTGAAGACAAATATCAAACATCAAAATCAGAGTTGAATATTAATAGATATGAAATTACAGTTTTAAATATCTGGAAACACTGGATACTAAAAACATGTAGGTTGGACATTTTTTTATCAGAATTTCAGAAACCCAGTATTTGTGGGGGAGCAAATTTGTCTCAGTGCTTCATTTAGCTATTTATGGTTGATTCTTCTACAGTTTGTGGGATGAGAAATGATAAAATACAGTTAAACTCTCCTTGTTCTGGCCATTATTAAATCCATACACTTGGAACTCTCCTGACCTGCTATACTTGGAGGTTTATTTATTTATTAGAAAAAAGTATGAAGGACTCTCTTCCTCATTCTTAAACTTAGCTGTACTAGGACACTCAAATCCAATCCTAGCCATTTTCTCCCAAAGGATAAGGGAGTTGCCATATTTAACATCTTCAATCATTCATCAAGCAGTGTGCTACACTTGGAATGTGATTGTCATTCTAAGCTGTCCTGACAGATTCTTGGCAGCAGATGCATGGGGGAAAAAAAGACCATCAAAGCAGATAAAACAGAATACAAAGTGTGTCAAATTAACAACATTGTTTGCTTCATTGTTCTGTATTGGTTGGGAACTTGGGAGGCCTTGAGAAGCTCACAATCCTCTGCAATGTACACATGTCCCCAGGTATACCTGCCTTCTCCCTGGTCAACATAACTGGAAAAGCATCATAGGAGGACTGAGAAAGACGCAAGTGAGTAAGTCCTTGTTCAGAAAAAAAACAAAAAAAACACTGACCTTAGTCTTGTTGATTAGTCCTAGCTAGAGTTGACCCCTTGAATCAATTGCTGAACAACACCTAATAATTCATATTAACATCTAAATCAGAGCTTTCCAAACTTTTCATGTTGGTGATACACTTTTTTAGACATGCATCATTTTTGCAACACAGTAATTCAGTTTTACTAGCAAACCAGAGGTTAAACTAACCCTTTATAAGAGATGCAGACACATACATAAATTATAATAAACAAAATATATGGGGATACAACGTATCTCATGAAACCCTTTCATATATTTTTAAAAATATCTGATTTATAAACAATCACATACACTTTCAAGATTGTAGGTGACACACCTACACACTTCAGGTGACACAGTAGCATGTTGTGGCACACCATTTGGAAAGCCCTGATCTAAACAAATCATATTGATTCAATACATTCAAATAAATCACGTTGATTCAATAGGCCTACTGTATTTGAGACTAATAGTTGGATTTATTTATTTAACAATAGGATTCAGTCCAATATATTCTATTTGGGATAGATGGAATGAATAGGATGCTACAAGAGAGCAAGTTTTGCTACCATTCCACCCTTTTAACATGCATGGAAACCAAAATTGTTCAAGTTATTTTGACACACTCCTGTTCTTGTCAGTAAAATACAAAAACAGCAAAGGAAATTAGTGGCAATTTGCTGCTCTTTATTGACAGGTAGAGCCTGCTATCTGCTGTGGCCATCTCATTCTTTCTAAGGATACAGCTTGCACTAGGGGAAGAGGGAGAAAATATCTTGCAATCTTTGACCTGGAAGAGAGCTCTTCAAATGTCTTGGCCCCTAGAATCTGCACTAGGGCCTAGGCATGGTTTCAGCAAGTTGCAGGGAAAGAAGTGTCTTTGCGACATCACCAGCCATTACACAGCAGTAGAACAACTTTCTGTCTTTCACAACTAGCACATCGAAGGGAAAATTCCCTGGTGTAAGAAAAGAAATTGCTGTTGTTGCTGCTGATGTCACAAAGACACTTGTTTATTCCTTTACTATGATGACTACAGGGATGTTTCAAGGGTATGAAGGGTATGAGGCCATTTCCGCACTACACTGTTACAGTGCTCTTATTCCACTATCAACATTCCATGGAATTCTGGGGTTTGCAGTTTAGAGAGGGACATTTAGAATTCTCAACCAGAGAGCTCTTTGGCCTCAGTAAACTACAAACCCCAGAATTTCACAGGATGTTGAAAGTGGAATAATAACACTATAACAGTGTAGTGCAGAAATGGCTTGAGATTGAAAAGAGGAATGGAAAGAGGAAAAGGCCCAACATTATGGTGTTGACAAAACAACAAACAAGTAGAGAAAGAAAAGCAGAGAAAGGCAGCTGAGAATGTATTTCTGCATACCTTTGCCACCATATTCTCCTCTAGAAGATGACAAAAGTTGGGTTACTTAGGGATGTTTGTACTCAAATGTTTGGGCTGAAATGAGAGAGATTGATCTACCATGTTTCGTTTAAACAATACATTCATATGTATGAAAACACATTGGCTTTTGGCTTTGAATTCTTGTTCCCAAAATGCCTTTTTGTTGGTGACAGAGATTTAGTTATATGATGGAAACAAAATATATAGACCTCATGGAGCTTTTGTAGAGCAAAACTTACTAAAAGCTTTTAGTCTCCTGCTGTTTCTAAGTAGTAGTAATTTCCTTCCCAAATACAATCACTGATTGAGGATACTCTTGCAGAATATACAACTTTGAAAACAACACACAAGATTTCAAGATTTCCTTGGGTCTATTGCAAAGAAGTGCACTAACAATGTATATCTGTTGATGTGATTCAGCTGTTTGCCTTTCCTTCCCTTTTCATATGTAATCTAGTCAGAGATAGGAACTAACTAGTTAAAATCAACAAGGTTCATCATCATGTTGGACATTTTCAAATAAAAAGAGGAAGCTTAATTACATTCATTGCATTAATTGAGTGGGTCACAAAACATGGATTCAGTACAAGACTCTTTATTTAATTTTTTAAAGCCCTACACAACTTAACGTTTCCCTATATTACAACCCTCTTTTGTTTTCATCAGCCTGCTTGGGATCTTTGTACTAAGAACTCTAGGCTTCCCACTCAATCACGGGTTTCCTCTTCCTTACCATGTCCTTTTTCACTTGCTGCTCCATACTCCTGGAATTGCTTCCCTGAACATTTATGGACTGCTCCTTCCCGCTCTTTCCTTGGAAGACTTCCAAAGCTTTTGGAATTTTAGTTTAATATTGTTTTATAATCTTGTATTTTGCTGGCCAATCCATGAAATAATGAGACCATACACAAGAGCTTGTGTTGAATTATCGGCTATTTTATTTAAGCTGTTACCTATATGGGTTTTATCTCCTGAGATGCGCAAAAGGGGGGACACAACCTAGTGCAGAAGTATCTGAGAAAGGTGGTCTCAGCTAGACCTCCACCTGAGCCCTGAGGAGAACCCAAATACTGAGTTGCTCCACTATGGGCCTGCTACTGGAACACTAACCTAAGAATACAACCTCCAAGTCTTATATCTCAAAATGAGGCCTAAATTTTCTGATCAGCTTCAAAGGCAGGCTCCTTCCCAGTCCCTGCATATGACGACATGCAGGCACAGCTCAAGAGACCCCTCCTTCACCAAATGGATGCCATAGATGTTCAATGAACTCCTACTTTTTCACTCCATTACCCACCAAGTGACTGCTATTTAAGACACCACCCTAGGCCAGATAAGCAATGCCCCAGTCAACAGTGTAGGGTAGGAAAAAAAAATAGAAAACCATGGAAAAGGGAAAAGATTCGTATCGGGCCCCAAAGTAACCAGCGAGCTTAAACTGTGTCAGAGGCAAAAAAGTAGGTCAATGAAATCATCAAAAGAGGCAGAAGAGGGGATGCTGAAAGCTTTAAACAGCTCTGCTTTGACCCCCTACATTTTTTGTGTCATGGTGCACAGTGCCATGATGTAAATCATTGTGGCCTCCATTCATTGAAGGCCAACAAATGCATCTCACCTTGAAATGCTGCACAGCACTAAGGAGAAGACAAATTTTGATTATATATATTTGTTAGTTTGCTTTATCTTATATTGCACTGTTTTTCTGTATTTCTATCTAGATAATTTATTTTACAATTGTATTGCATTAGTTTTATATTTGTATTATTCCTTTTTTCTCTTCTTTTCTTTTCTTTTTGTGCATAAATTTTAGATTGTATGCCTTTGCCAGATCTGGCTGTTGTTTTTATTGTTGTTTGCTGATGCTACTGCTGCTGCTGCTGATGATGGTGGTGGTGGCGGTGGCGGTGGTGGTGGTTGTGGTGATTTTTACATTGGGATTTCAGCAATACTTTAATTCCTTAATATATTAATGATTAATTCTCATCTGTTCCAGGAGACTGAATTTTGAAGCCCTCAACTGAGATCCATGTGGGAATCAGTAAGCTAAAGAAAGATCAGGGAAAGCAGATGAAATTGTAAGGGAGTGCAAAAGGAAAAGCAAGAGAAGGTTTTTAGTTCAGTAGACAAGAAATGGAGATTTCAAAAATTCATGCAGCTGTCTCTTTCTCTCCAATAATCAAAACAAGGATAAGTAAGGTTGAGGTATGCAGCAGGAGTAATACAATGGATGGCATTTTTCACCTTCATTCAAGTAAAACTTGTAATGCAATCATTTAAATTTAACATAAGCTTAAAAAGGAGTTTCCCTCATTCTCATATGAATGCAATTGAATTAATAATTTCAGTTAATAACAATTAATTAAACACATCAAGCCATTTCTACTAATTTTCCTACCTCCATTTTTAATTCTAAAATTTGGTTTCTTCTGACTATCTCAATGGTGAAATCTGTGAAACCATAAAGTTTGTCAGCCACTGTCACCATCACTGGTTAGTAGAAATTGGTGGAAAGTTCATATCAGCACCAAAATCAAGACCAAATTCAATAAATCTAGCTATTGTCAGAACACAGAATATTGCATTCCATTTGGCTATAATGTAGCTATAGAGAAAAAGACAGCTGACAACCCTAATTCAGCATCACAAACATGATTGAAGATGCAAAATTTCAAAGATCTGGATGAATGAATCTCCTTGTTTCACATTTTCTTTTTTCTTTCCTTTTTTTTTAACTTCAATTTTTTTCATAGAATTTATGACTATAACTATTTGCAAAAACTTGAAAGTGTACCTGCTTTTCTCTTCCTTTCCCAACATAATCAGAAGAGTACCATGGACAAAGTGAGAAAAATCCTAGTTCCACTGGCTGCTATGTCTTTCCAGGCACAATTCAAATGGTTATGACCTCTAAAGTCCTATACAGCCTGGGTCCAGGCTATCTGCAGAACTATGACCATTTCCAATCTAGACTGTTATAGCGCTCTTATTCTGCTTTCAACCTCCTACGGAATCCTGGGGTTTGCAGTTTAGGAAGGAACCTCGAAGGCCCCCACGAAGAAACACTGAAAGGCCCCCGCCTAAACTGCAAACCCCAAGATTCCATAGGAGGTTGAAAGCAGAATAAGAGCGCCATAACCGCCTAGTGTGGAAATGCCCTATATATTTTCATATGACCCTGCCTGAGCTTAGTAGGAGGCATTTCTCTTTATCCCACTACTTGCACAGGAAATGTTGGTAAGGATATGGCAGAGGGCCTTCTCAAGAATTTCTAATTTACCAATTGTAAATTAGTAAATTGGGTGGTGAACACATCCAGGTATTTGAAAGATGATGTGAGATGATCCACATCAGATCTTACAGAAAGCACATTGCTAACTAGGGCCACCTATCCTAGACAACTTCCTTCCACTGAAATTAATAACGTGGATTGTCAAGATTTTTTTTCTCTTTGCACAGCCATGGTCCTATGTATCATCTTTCTCTTATCCACTAGTAAAAAAATTAATTTGGTCTTTTATTAGGGGTGCACAGTCCTGAAATATGCTATTTAATGTCAAGATTTCCCACCACTGTTCTAAATCCTTGAGAACTACCAAATTATTACTATATGTTTTCACAGAGCCATAGAATCATAGAGTTGGAAGGGCCTTAATAGGCCATTGAGTCCAACCCCTCACACAGTGCAGGATCTCCAGCTAAAGCATGCCCACTGTGTATTTATCCAGTCTCTTTTTGAAGATGTCCAGAGAAAGAGACCCCATCACCTCTTTAGGAATTGGTTACATTGCCCAACCACTCTTACTGTCAAGAAGTTGTTTCTAACATTCAACTGAAGTCTATTACCCTGTAACTTAAAACCACTGGTCCTACTCTCTCAGGTAGCAGAGAACAAGCTTGCTCCCTCCTCTCTGTGACAGTCCTTGAGGTATTTAAAGAGTGCAATCATGTCATCCCTCAGTCTTCTCTTCAATAAACTGAACATGCCCAGATCCTTCAACCTTTCCTCAAATGTTTTGTTCTTGGTTTGTTGATTTTTTTTTTTAAAAAAAATTATGTCTCTTAATGAATTTTAAAGGGTTTCCTCTCTTCAACTCTACAGATCTTGTAGCTTTTGTAAAAAATAATAGTAATAACTTCAATACATTTTTACAGAGATTTCTGAATAGTTTCAGTCCATATTGGTTGTAATAATTAGTAAGCTACCTTGAGTCCCAGCACTGGGGAAAGGGTGGGATATAATGGCAATGATAATGATGATGGGAATGATGATGATGACAATAATAACAACAATTGAGAATTTGCATCATGAGATGTATGTATATCATGTAGCTGCATCTCCACAGCCATGATGCATTGCCCCAAAACCCATCTTGGAAGCAGCAGAGCCCTCTCCCAACACAGCCATCCTTGTGTTGCCAGTGTGTGGAGGAATCATCAGGGATGCATTAAGCTATTTTCCTGTAGGAAAATACAAAGGACCTCCAGGCATCCTTGTAAGATCCCTATATATGATGTCCTTGCAGCATGTCTGGCTAAGGACAATAGCTGGACATATCTTTGCTGATCTTCCACACTCTCTAACAACATGGGAATGAGCATGTTGGGAGGTGGGGTACACTGATTACAAGGGAGATTTTGGAAAAGTTTAGTTGCAAGATTTCTTTAAAAAGTGGTTTGCAATGTTGAAAGCCCAATTTATGACATCACAATGTACCAACGAGATGCCAGCCATGATGTATTTAATGTGACTGTGCTGAAGAAACCTAATTTTTGTGAGTGATAACAAAACCATGAGCTTTGTAGCAGCCATGGTTCTTTGTGGTAAGCAGCATTGTTTTCAGTGTATGTTTTTTTTCTTAGCAAACTTCAAAGGAAATGGAAACTCACCTTTTGCATAAATTCAGACGCAATTATTTCAAATGAGTACCTATACGGAAAGGTTAAAAAGGTTGCCCAAAGCTCTGTTCTTCTTAATTTTTAAATATACAGGAAGGTGGAGAGAAGCACTCTTTCTTTGTAGCTTAATAAAATTCACATAAATATGTAAGCATTTTTTCCTCTGAATTTTCTTCATTTCCAATCTATGCCTCTTCCCCACTAAATAGAAAATAGTGCATAAATAAATATTTTCTCATCTGTATTTCTAAAATTCTTTTCTAAAACAAATGAAACTGTTTGCAATAAAGAATACTTATAGCTGCACTTACACTGTCTTCACTATTGAGACTTTCAATGTGAAGGTTTTCTATATAGGATATATTTTAGAAAGAGCATGTTTTTAAGCCATTCAGTCCTTTGCCATTGAGTACCTTTTTCTTGTGATACACCACAAACTAAAATTTGTTTATATCTTACTTTTTAAAATCAACATCCTCTGTCTTACCAAGAGACATTGCATCTGCACACCATGCTAGAAATCAATAGTTTAATGCTGTTCCTGTAGACCTGTAGGGGGAGACCATACTCTGCTATTTCATTTAATGTTATGAAGCATGGTAGGGTAATTTTCAATCACTGGTGATAGTGTAACAGTTATAAAACCTAAATATACACTTAATACATTTCTTAAACAACCTACAGCTTGTCTCAATGCCAAAATTAAAGTTCATTTAAATTAATTTATATCTCACTTGGAAGGAAGGTCATATATTGTTCAACCCAGTTTTCAGGATTGGCAAGGAGGTGAGATGCATTGATGTCACTTACTGGAGTACCTTCTGTTGATGAAAAGTGTATGCAGTCTTTTTATAACTGAAGCAAAGCTTCTATCTATGTCAGGGTTTGAAATCCAGTTGGTTCCCTTCATACATTGTTACAAAAAGACTGTTTCCTCCACATTACAGTGAAATACATGGCACATGGGCCTTTGGCATCTGGGTCTGTGACAGATCTACACAGTGGTAGCTCACCATTTTCATGTCAGGGTGAGTCCATTCATAGCTTTAGTCTGAACTTTAAAACACCTATCCAAGATGCTGAAGCTATTGGAGGAGGAAGGTTCAACACTTGGAGAATTCCTTTAAAGTTCAGAATAAAATTTGGAGTGGATGAACTAGAAGCCACAGCCATCACTGGCTCTATATCATAGGCATCCATGTTCTCAGCAGACAAGAAAAGCATGTAACATGGATAAGTGTTCAACTGATGATTCCTTTATGGTACAACAGAGAGATTTCAAGTTCTTCTTTCCACCATATGTTGCTGGCTTTGAGCCCAGATCCCCAGGGCCATCTTCATCAATCATTTCCTGGTGATAGCAATTCCAGGTATTGGTCACTACAGCAAAGCTGCCTGGAAGCATGTCCTTTGGCAAGGAAGGAAGAAGCAAATGTCAAAGCCAAGATCTCTGTGCCAAAAGGCCACAACTCATTTAAATTCCCTTGGTTATACCATGAAAGTCCAGTGCACTAACTGGAATAAAAGGTATTGCTACTTGTGAATTTTGGATTTTGTTGAAATAAATGTGTTCATCATAATACAGAAAAGGGCAGGTCATTTTTAAGCAAAAGCTGAGAATGGCCTTGCCTTCAGAATTCTGAGCACCCAGCATTCTCACCAATCCCTAAATCCCAGGGTATAGTACCATATACTATAGGTACCAACAATCCCAGGGTATAATACCATATTTTAGCATGTATTCTGAGTTTGTTAGTAACATATTTGTCTGTCTGACTGCCTGCCTGCCTGCCTGCCTATTCATCCATCTATCATAAATCTATATATTTAAACCAGGGTTAAGCAATTTGTGTCTCTCCAGATGTTGGTTTACCATCCCCATCAACTCTACCCAACTTAGCAAGTGGTAAGGGATCATATTAGTTGCAGTCCAACTATAAATGGAAGGACACAGATTGTCTGGTTTAAACATTCCATCTATCCATTCCAACTAACTGATGTAGTCAAATAAACTGAGAATTTTTTTCTGTTTCTTTTTGTTTTGTTTTTGTTTCCTGTTGATATAAACTGGGCAGAGGACATGGGCACAATAGTAACTTTACTAATATGCACTCTTTCACACACACACATAGGCAAAGATGCATAGAAATTGCATTTGGTACAAAACTTTCAACCTCTCCCTCTCTAAGAACATAATCTTATGTAAGACTATGGAATGTTATCAGCACACTTTTTCAAAAAACACTTGCTGATAGATAGAGCATCTAAACATTCAATGACAGTTCTGAGTGTTGCTAGCCAAGGACATGTCATTGTTAATGCTAAAGCTTTATTCTGCTGTGGTTGCTGTTGTTCCTCATTACTGAACTAACTCCACATAGAACCAGAGACACCAATTATTTTAAAACTGTATGATACATACAGTTGTGGGTATAGTGAATACCTTTCACATCCCCATCAGAATCAGTCTGTGGATGTTCCTCAGATCATGGTTGCAACTGAGCTCGGGTGTAGTGCTCCATAAGATCTAGACCTAGTTTTGAATTCAAAATTCTTGACCAGACTTGGGGTGTGTGATTCCATCACCATAAGCTTCTCAAAGTTGTGCCACTGAGCCATCGTCCTATTGAGCATTGGTGCTCAATTTCAACACCATTGAAAGGCTGGTGCTGAAAGAGGGAGACACATCATAAATACGTGGCAGTGAGTAAAAAGGCCACAACTTCAATTCGTACAGCTGCATAGTGTTTGCTCCAGATCATTCAACGAACCCTTCCACACTGATGCCAGTGGCAAGACAACCAAGAGACAGCAGCTGAAGAACCCATACAGGTATAGTTTCTGTATGGTTTCTCTGCCGCTTGAGGGTGTGTTAGGTCTCTCAGCACCAAAACTGGGCCCAAACTTGTAGACCTGCACCTCAATGTCTCTTAAGGAAACCCTCAACAAGGCCCAAAGTCTCATTGTCCCCATTTCATCTTATGAAATTGGATCTTGTCTCATGCCACCCACTCAGGATGTGACCATTGAAGGGTGTAAATGCTGATACAAAAGGAGAGCTTTGAATGGGAAAGCAGTCAGTACTTGAATGAGCTGCATGATGACTATAATACACCTGCACCAAGCCAAAGAGAGTGAAGGCTGTGGCTTCAATGCTTGACTCTCAGGAATTTCCACCTACTTCATCCACTGGTTGGCTACCTTCTCCTGGGTATGCAAAATGCTGCACAGCCTCCTGGGGAGAAGACAACATGCCAGGAAAGAAAATGGTGACTCCCTGCTATTCTGTGCCATTCTGCAGTGCAGAAAAGGGCCTACAGGTAAGTCTGGGGCCCTGGGTTAGGCTAATACTTGATAAAATGTATCTCAGAACCTATTAGTGAATGTTGTGAGCCCAAACAATTCCAGCCATCCCATTGTGACTCAACTGTCTACAGTGATGGGTTTAACAGAAGCAAATCTCTACAGAACTTCATTTAATGTCACAAAAGGTCACAGCCAGCCTTGGTCTGAGAACACTAATAAAATTTGCCTTTGATACAGAAACATAATGGCTTCCAACACTGAGCTGAATGATTTTATGGGTGCTTCTAATGAGAAAAGTGAAAAGATAATCTTCATGTTACTGCCACTCCAAAAGTTTCAGATTATAACTTTTTCTTGCAGTTTTCTACTGCATCTAGGCTTTAATTTTCATTCTTGCTGTTGTATGACAGAGGAATCAATACAACCGTGGAAGAACAAGCTATGTTTCATTCAGCTTTAAGCATCATTAAAACAACTGACAGTTAATGTTTTGTTCGAGAAACTGTTTGAGGTAATGATGTGAGGGATAATGTTTTCTTTTTAACTTGTTTTTCAGAAACTGTGACTGCAACCCTAGGGATCTGTATTTGGCAGTGATTTCAACTGAACAAAGTTGGATTTTCTCCTGAACACACAACTATGTACACATTGAGTTTTCTGTACCTAGTGCAGTCTTACTGACCCACTGAACACACTTTATACGGGAAGAGAATAGTTACAAAGACAGAAATGTGAAGATCATAGTAGCATGATGTTTCTTTCTATTATGGTCTATAACCATAATATTATGCTAATAAAGAGAAATGTTTTACCTAGTTCTAATCAACTCATATTTCTGGCTTGGAGGTTTGATTCTTGAGCAGCTCACAAAGATGACCTGGTTAATGGGATGGAATTGGTGGGAACCTTAGGTGAAAGTGATCATATTCTCTTAGAGTATACTATATAGCAGAAAGGGGAAGCC
>CAOLHI010000317.1:0-55000 GCA_948474755.1 Ctenosaura bakeri
GTGTTGAAGAATAACTCTCTTAGGACAGAGTCAAAGAGCTTTCAACACTTGAATGCTATGTCCTGAGAAGTCAAAGGAGGGGAACCCTTTTTGTTTGTAAGTCATTATGTCACACCTGCGGTCCATTCACAGACCCAACTTTTACACACTGAGAATGTGGCTTGAATGGATCCCACGTGGGTCAACCCAGCTGTCAAACATGCCAAGAACTGCTCTACAATGGCAGTGTTTCTGGAGAACACTGGAGAATCAGGGAAACTGTTTACATTCAAATTGATGCATGTGGATGCACACATACGAAGATCCCTTGTGAAGCTGTCATGGATTCAATGGAGCACCTTTCAAATTACATCATACAATTATGTGGCCAAGGCAAAATGTCTCCATGTTGACTTTGCAGTCCCTATGGGTGTCAGTGAAGCTGTTGTATAATCATTTTTTCACTGTGGACTTCATCATTCAACCTGTATTGTCTCTGTCTCAGCTCTACAGAAGCTTTCTGGTGGCTTGCAGTGTTAAATTTACTATGCCTTTACTGGCCTCTTTCAGAAAGATATAGAGATGCACAAGAAAGCACCAAGATGACAAGTGATGTTGAAATCGGGGATCTGAAGGAGTATAGTACATTCAGCTCTCCACATTTGTGGATTTCACTTTTGTGGATTTGATTATTCACGGATTATTTGCTGTCACCTCTGCTGCCTGCCTATGCCATTTTTATTAGGAACTGCAAGCCTCGTGAGACTGAGAAACTGTGAATGAGGCTTGTAAGTCCCTATTAAAAATGGTGTGAGGCAGCAGCGGAGGTGGCAGTAAGCCCCCCATCCACCCACTTCTGCCTTGCGGAGGACCCCAGTTGGATGAATAGGGTGATCATACTTTTTTGTGTGTTTAATATGGTTTGGGAGGACCTGGACTTATTCATTCATGGTTTTTCCACTTTCACAGGGGACTTGTGCCCCTAACCCTAGCAAATGAGGACTGTACTACTGTCCAAACACAAATCACTTGCATTTCCATGTTCCAGTTTGCAGAATCAAGTGCATAACAGTGTGCCAAGCCATCTTGCCCAAGGCAAACAATCTTCACTAGAATGGAATGGACAATAAAATGGTAAATGAAGTTTCATAGGATAGTGGAGGCAAAAAACAAACAAACAAACAAAAAATTCCTAACTTCACACACATACCAACATCATCTGAGCCAGGGTGACTGCCCAGAAAAGAGATTATGGTAGATAGTTCCATGAAAATGTCAGCCCAAGGTACAAAAGCTATGAAAGAGATAAATTCAGTGCTAAAGGTCTTTAGAAAAAGGACTGAAAATAAAACTGCCAATATAATAATGTCTTCATACAAATCTGTACAACTACACTCTGCAAGATATTGTACAATTTTGTGCAAGTGGACTGTCACCCACAAAAGCCTGAACTGAAACATATGGATTAGCCTTTAAGATGCCACAATACTCTTTCTTTTTATACTGACACAGACTAACTAAACTACCTTTCTGGCTATGTGTAGAATTCTGGTTGATGTGTCTCAAAAAAGATACTAGAGAAATAGAAAGGGTGCAGGAAGAGACAACCAAAATGGTCAGGGGGCTCAAACAACTCTGCTGTGAGAAAAGAGAAATAAGGGAGATATGATAATATACAGAATTATGCTCATGGTGGAGAAATGGGAAGGGAGAAATGTTCCTCTCAAATTATCTGAGAACCCAGGTTTATTCACTGAAGCTGAATGGAAGATTCAAAAGGGACAAAATTAAGCATTTCTTCATACAGTGGATAATAAAACTACTGAATTCACTATCACAAGATGTGGTGATGGCCACCAATTAAGACCTTGCCACAGACTCTGTGCACTAAAAAGTTACCCTTTCTTGCTGGCCTACATTAAATACCTTTATGTATGAATGGTAAATAACTTCTCAATTTGTTGTATGTGTATGGTGTTGTTCACATCTAGTGTTTGCTGCAAGTTGTTTTTCTAGCCTTGATAAATGTAGCTTCTGCTGTCCAGAAGTGAAACTACCACAGAATCCCATTAATATATACCTCACTAGGAGATGTACATCTTAAACAGAAAAAAACCCTGTATAACCAGTATGGAAGTAATATATTACATGCAGCAACATTACATGCAATGTACTACTTTGATGGCATAAGGGGGGCCATGACTACGTTCATTTGAAAAATCATATAATATCATGACTGGTAACATTGTTTTTTTTTTAATCAATAAGTATTTGTTGCTTTGGGCCAATGGTCTTGACATTATTAGAGTTTTCTTGGGAGAAGTTATTCAAAGGAGGCTTGCCATTGCCCTCCACTAACGCTGAGACCGTGTGACTTGCCCAAGGTCACCCAATGAATTTTGATGGCTGAATAGTGATTTGAACCCTGATCTCCTAGAATTCTAGTCACAGCCTACAGAAAGGCCATTTCCACACAACACTGTTATAGTGCTTTTATTCCACTTTCAACATCCTGTGGAATTCTGAGGTTTGTAGCTAAGAATTCTAAATGCCCCTCCCTAAACTGCAAATCCCAGGATTCCAGAGGATGTTGAAAGTGGAATAATAGCACTATAACAGTGTAATGCAGAAATGGCCATATTCTCTCTAAGTGCTATTTATTTTGGTGATTAAGTTTCAAGCAATGATGGCTAGAGTTACAAGTTACAAGAGAGTTTCCATTGCACAGTAGCGATTTGAACTCTGGTCTTCCAGACTCCTGATCTAACGTTCAAACCATGATATCCTGCTGGATATCAATTGTTAGGAAACTTTATTTATACCTCAGTCTTTTCTCAAACTTGGGCTTCATTGATGAACAACCACATACAAAGAAGCAGAAATTGCAAAAGTTATAAATATAATGTGTACAGAAAGCTACAGAATCAGCGTGGTGTAGAAGTTTGAGCATTGGACTACAACCCTGGAGACCAGAGTTTGATTTTCCAATCAGCCATAGAAGCCTTGGGCATGTCACACACTCTCAGCCCCAGAAAACCCCATGATAGGATCACCATAGGGTCACCATAAGTCAGAAACCACTTGAAGGCACACAGCAACAACAATGTAATACATATAAGATTATGATTAAAATAATCTGGCATTGGTCCATTTAAATACCTTTTGTGTTATCAATCAGATGCAGTCAGTTCTATTACACTTAGTAGCTCTTTCTGCCATATATCTTCTACTGGACTTCTTGGCAGTGATTCGAAATAGAGCTACATGCCAAGTCAAATATTTATCCTTGTTCACTAGGAGATAAAATTAATGTCCAGTGGGCTTGGTGAGAAGAATTCTTAAATAAAGGCACAAAGAAACCGTCCTCATGGGTCACTATATAAGGAGTAGTGAAAAATATGATAAGCAAGGGCCTCTGGTTCTTGACAACCACTTGTAAGTTGTTTGATGTCCATTTCCTTATTTTTCAGGGAGAAATAAGTGGGGGGTCTTTTAGAGAGGGTTATATTTTTTTAAATTATATTTTTAGTTTTTTTTTTCAAAGAAGGAACTAAAATTAAACAAAAAAAGGCAATGAGCAACATGACACATAATGGGACATATGATGAGCAATGAATAAAATTCCAACAGTAACAACAGCTATTCTTTTTTAAAAAGTAGCTTTCAAAACTCTAATCTACTTTGGAGAAAAACAGAAGACAGAACTCCATGGTATGATAGAAAAGGAACAGCTTTAAGGAGGAAACCCTTAAGCTTTCTCTTTTCTTTTTTAAAATTTGTTTTTCTAATTGTTAGTGGTTGGGATCATACAATGGTGGTAGGGGTTTGCAATACAATGAATTTGGCAGATTCCCTTTAGCTTTGGGCAAGGTGTCTGGGAAATGAGTCTTCTAAGCAAGAAAGAATTTTTAGCCACTATCAAGGAAAAATAGTAATAATACTGTTTCTTTGAACAAGCAGTTCTCTGCTCAAAGCCACACTCTAAAAAGTCCAGGCCTAGGGATGTTTCAACAAGTCAATTGGCCCAAAGCCATGTTTCTCAAATTTTGGATGCAAAGACAAGGGATCTGAAGAATGTTTGTTAATATTCATATCCTTGATCAAAAAGGGCAGAGTGTCAGGGAAAGGAGAGCAGTCAAAACGTTCTTTGCACTTTGGGATTTGTTTGGGGAAAATTCATTTACACAAAAATACATGTAGTTTTCCTGCTTAGAAGATGTTTCCTGGGACAGAAGATGGGTATCTTGTGCAAAGTTCAATTGATGTTATCATAACTCACTGTTTGGGTCATTTCAGAGGTCAAAATATTTCACCAGCCATGAGATTGCTATAATTACCTGTCAAACTCACCTTTAGAACAATGCAATCTCCTCCAATACGGCCACTTCCAGGCTGCCAGAGGGTAGGGGGATCACCCTAGTAGCACCCAACTGGACATGCTGCTAGAACATAGTCTGAAGGACTTCCCAGGAATGCCTGTGGCAGTTCCTCCATCCTGTTTTTCCTCTCCAACTCACAATCTTCTTTTCATCTTAAAAAGAAAAAAGGAAGGTGGACACATTGGAGGGCAGACTATTAAAATTCCTCTACTGTAGAGTGACTGCTGTGGCCCTGAGTCACTGTCTAATGTTTGTTCAATAGGAGCAGTTAATTTCTTTGCTCTCCCTGCTTTTCATTCTCTAACTACTTGTTTTGCTTTTTTTTAAAAGGTCACTGTGTAGATGTATGAACTTCTAGAAATGTTCTTAAAATGTGATTAGGCTAAAAGTGTTTGATAACAGATGGTTTAAAAAAGAAATAAGCACCATTAGCACATATCTTGTTGCTGTACATCCTAAAAGTAATTGCAAGTACATGTTGTACCCTGGCACTTCACTGAGCCAAGACACCAACAGATCTTTTATAAAATGAAATATAGCAGGTTTTGAAAAATAAATGAATTTTTAAGATCTGGAATTAGCTGGCTTTGAACAGAGTATATAGAATGGTTTTTTTAAAAAACACAATAGAGACATGGAGATCAGAGATCAAAAGAAATGATTGTTTTATTCATATTGCAGATTTGGAGTGAATTTTATATTTTATATCCGAAGAGGCAAGACTTTCTGTTGAAGCTGGCACCATCCCATGTTCTGTTTCCTGCACTGTAACCTGTCTCTGTACAGCAGGCCCTGGCATGCCTTCTGTTTCAACCTCTGGCATGCCCTCTGCTTCAGACTCAGAGTCTATGCTCTGGAAGCAGGGCATGACACCTGGTGTGAGGAAGGTCCAGATGTGCAATGGCTGAACTTCCTGCCCCAGCACAGCCTGGGACAACACCAAGCTGCTCTGCAGCAGGAAGAGGTGGGGTGATCGAGCTTCCTGGATCACAGTGGCAACTGGTCCCGTCATGCTCCCCTCCCAGCACAGCCACTGCCAGATCCCCACAGGATGCCACTGGGATAAGGTAGGTTACAGAAAGGGCCATAGTGCCACAATTAGATAGTGTGAAAGGGCTCGTGGTGCTTGTATACTCAGACTCACTGCGTTCAATGGACTTACTCTTACATATGTAAGTATAAGATGTAAGCCTGAATCACAAACACTTCAATGAAAAAAACACAGCTAAAATAATCAAATATAAAAATCACCCTACATCTGCAATATAAAAATTGCACCCTATACATACTGCTTACAATGTTATTTTAAAGCCAATTAATATTAATCTATCTTTATTAAATGTGTTTAAAGGACCTTAAAATAACAAAATGCTACTGGCCATCTCACTTGTTGTGTGCCTTCAAGTCATTTCTAACTTGTGGTGATCCTAAGGTGAATCTATCATGGGGTTTTCTGGGGCTGAGACTGTATGACATGTCCAAGGTTGCCCAGTGGGTTTCCAGGGCCAAGCAGAGAATCTAACTGGTTGTCTGGCTATTTTATACAGTACATTCATTACTTGGGAGATACTCTTAAGTACAGAATACCAAATGCATCTGTGGCATCTTTTTAAAAGAACCTACACAGAGATAAAAACATCCTCTTTTTTCCCCCTTCTTATCTTAGTCTTTCTAATTTTTATAAACCAAGTTTTATTATTGTAACCTTTTTCAAATAAAAATAGATAACAAAACAAAAAAAAATAATAATCCACTAACAGCAACCTTGTGTTTCAAAAAAAACCCTGGAAAAAAATACTTTTTTCAGTCATGGTGTCTAGAGGATTTTTGGAGTTGTAATCCAAAAAAAGAGTAGTTTTTCCATGTTCTCAATCCAGCCCATTATTTCCTACTTGGACTTGTAGTGGCTTTTAAGGGTCTTGAATTATATATGATAAGTCTTTCCTATCACAGGCTACCTGAGCTCTTATATTTGAAGATGTCAGCAACTAAGCCTGTTGCAGCTGAGCTATGAGAACAAGACAGGGGCAGATGTTCAGGGGCCTACACAGCAGAATAAGCAGATGGACCTGGCTTCTGACATTTTTAAGTGGGAAAATAATACATATTACCACACAAATTTCTGGAGGAAGGTATAAAACCATTAGGTCTAGGGTTATTACCTAACCAAACTACTGAATCAGAGCCTTCTTTGAGTGAAGCATGTGCTCTATCGCTAAGCTATATTCCTTTTCCAAATAGAAGCTGCATTGCTTGAAACAATCTTATCTCTAGTCCTACACTATGGTTTCTGGTTCAAATAGAGCTGGTCCTACCATTAGGCAGAGTGAAGTATCCACCCTTAGCTGCGGTGTTTCATGAAAGAACAGAAAAATTGCAGTCACTTAGCATATGATGATTGGATTTTAGAAATGGAAGAGGAGCTTTTGCAATCTTCTGCCTCAGTCGCCCAAATAATTTGGCAGGCCTAGATATGAGGGTGGATGGTGGGGTGCCTTACTTCAACAATAAGATAACTAGAGCTGATCTTAGATTTAAACAGCAATGGTGTCAACTGGATTTGCTATACACTCCTGTTGATAAATGACAGCTTCCCATAAATACTATGATAACACTATGACAATATTAATATTAACCATTACTTTTATATCCCACTTTTCCTCTGTGATGCTCATGCCATGCATACATGGAACTTCCCTCACATGTTATCCATATGTTATCCTCAAAACAAACAACTTAACTGTAAGGTAAATTTAGTAGACAGACTGACTGACTAGTCCAAGGTCATTCATGCCCAAGGGGAGAATTGGAACTTGGATATTCACAGGGTTAACCCAACAATCTAACCACAATACTATTTTACACTGTATATAGCCTTTTAGAAAAATGAAATTAACAATAAAATGGGATTAAAGGTGAAGCTAAGATATGCTAAACATTCATTTTCTTACAAGATTAGATAGTAAACAATAGCTGGAATCTCACACAGAGACAAGTGCATCAATTTTAATTGGTTTTCACATGCTTAACTTTGTGTAGGACTGTGGTCAATCCATTTCTAATGCAATGGTGGAAAAATGACATATTTTCTACCAAAAAAAAATATACCAGTGGAAAGGTAGCAGAACTAATCCTGTCATGTTTGCCTGCAGGTAATAAATTTGGAAGTCGGTGGAAAATTTCAAATTGAGTTTGAAGGTTCATTCCCGTCCAGGACTTAAATGTACACAGCCTAAAGGGAGTGTTGCTTGAAATTTCAAATCATACCAGACCTAATGAAGGGCTGCACATGATCCATGGGAAAAGGTCAGAAAAGCTGTAAATGTTTATTTCAGTGGGATCAAGGAAAGGCTTTCAATGCTTGTTTTACAGTTCCATGTATATATCGTATTTCACACAGGGCACTGGGAACTTTTCTAATTCAGTTCTGTTCCAGAAAGAGCAGCAGCTGTAGACAGATAATTGAAAGAAAGCACACACTGCAAAACTGTGCTATAAAAGGTCTAGATGAAAAGGTAACATGGTATGTTTTGTTAATTCTTTCTGTATTATGATCCCCACCTTGGGTGATTTGTAAAAGGTTTATATGAGTTCAGAAAGGAAAAGTGCAATCCAATGGATGTACGCTGAGAGGTGAATTCCACTGTGTTAAGTCAAGCTTATTCGCAGTATTGAAGCTGAAATAGATACTCACAACTGTTGTGCAGATTACAAGAGTGGGAACTGTGTGGTCCTTTAGATGTTCTTCGACCACCTGTCCCAGCCAGGAATGCCAGAACTATTTTTTAAGGTGGAAGGGGTTCAACACTGAATGCAAGTGATTATTGATTTTTCCTGTTTTGAATGTGCATTCTTACAGAACAATGAAAACACAGGTTATGCTATATTAACAGATGAAGGAGAAGGAAGAGGAGGAGAAGGATAGGAAGAAGAAACAAAAGCAAAGGATACAGCACTAGCAACAATAACCAAATAAAGCAGGTAACAATCTGACTACCATGAAAATAATGGCAAAATAATTAATAGCCTGTTACAATGTTGAGTAAACAAAAATAAATAAATACATACATACCTACATACATACAATTCATATACCAGCAAAGGGGAAGCCTAGAAGTAAGGATTGGATGAATCCAGAATTTTCTGAATCTGAATCCAGATCTGAATCCCTGGAAGGTTCTGGGAATCCACGAATCTCACGAATCTCGAATCTTTCAAATTCTTTTTTTTAAAGGGGTGTAAAAAGCAAGGGAAAGAAGGATAATCTTGGGCAAGACACGCTCTCTCAGCCTTATCAAAAGCCTTGGCAAAGGCAAACTCCCTCTGAAGAAATCTGGCCAGGGCAATTGTCCTAGTTTTGCCCCAGAATCTCCCCAGATTGAAAATGACATGAAGGCCCTTTCTGCACAGGCAGGAAAATGTGGATTAATCCCACATTTTCCTGCCTGTGTAAACAGGGCTACATACTAGAGTACAGAGCTAATCCAGGTCAAAACTAGCTTTTCTTTGCATAGCTCCTTCTGGCGTCCTGGGGTTTGTAGTTTGATGATGCACCAGCACACTTTGGCAGAGAAGGCTGTGACACCTTGTAAAACTAGAAATCCCAGAATTGTGTCTGAAAGAGCTTTGCAAGGGAGCCATGCAAAGGAATCTTCTTCAGCTGTTCTTGAAATCTCAAGCCTGTAGCTTCCAGTCAAGTGCTGAACTGAAATATGAAATGTTCAGTTTAAATGTCTTAGAATACAACCCTAGATGTAATTTGTGAAATTGTTAGCAAAGGCCATTATTACTCCAAGGGAAAAATTCACCTACTTGCCATCTCCCCTTCTGTGTCTAGTCTCCCAAGTTTTCAGGCATCCTGGTCTCCCAAGTTTTCAGGTGTCCTGGTCTCCCAGGTTTTCAGGCATCCCGGTCTCCAACAAACTGTTTAGGTGGCAGACAGATTCGAAAGATTCTGTTTGCCTATTTTGGCACAGTGATTTGGATTCCCGATTCTTGAATCCCTGCCCAGGATTCGAGGATTCAGTTGGCCCATCCCTACCTAGAAGGCTAGAATTGTATCAGCTGTTTTTTGCAGCTGCATCATATTGTTAACACTTATTAAGCTTATGATCTACCAAAACCTCTAGATCCTTTACGCGTGTACTGCTGTCAAGTCAGTTGTTGCCCATCTTATACTTATGCATCTGATCCAAATGTTGTACCTTACATTTATCACTGTTGAAATTTATTTTGTTTAGCTTTTATCAAGTTGTCCAATCTATTAAGATCACCCTCAATCTTGAGTCTGCCTTCTGAGATATTAGTGATCCCTCTCAGTTTGGTATCATCAGGAAATTTGACAAGCCTGCCTTCTATTGCATCATTCAAGTCATTTATAAAAGATGTTGAACAAAACTGGGCCCAAAACATAACCCAGAGGCATCCAATATCACTTCTTTCCAGGATGATGAGGAAACATTGATGAGACTTTTGGGAGTCTGATTGATCAACCAGTTACAAATACACCTAAGAGCAATATTGTTTAGCCTACATTTTACCAGCTTGTCTGTGAGAATGTCATGAAGAAGCTTGGCAAAAGGTTTATTGAAATCAAGACACAGTACATTCACATGTGCTACCTTTTTACTATATTTCAGGGTTTGTTTGTTTGTTTGTTTATTTCAAAAAAATACAAATTTCAACTACTCAACTCTTAATTCTCAACTCTTTGTACGTTGGTCCTTCCAAGAGAAGATTCTGGGAGGCTTTAACATCTTGATTTCTGGACTTTGAAAATAAAGAGATTTTACGGGACTCTTTATCAAGCCATGCAGTGGTGTCATAGAGATGCATGGAACTTAGGAGATGGATACATGCTAGGAGTTGCCAGGTTTTAAATAAGAGACTGTCAAAACTCATGACATGCTGGTCTGATAACAAACTATTAACAAGTTTGTGATCTACCTAAATACCAAGACACTGATTTCATTTAACTTAGCCATATGATTCTCTGTAAAATTGTCCCCGCTCATTAATTACATGGTGCACACATTTCTGTCCTTATGGAGAGCCCACACCCAAAATATATGGGCTTTGGGAGTTTTTTGGATCATACTCTGCATATAAAAGGAAAAGCTTTCCAGTCCTTAAGTAGGATATCCCTAATGGACACTGCCTGTTATATAAGAGACAGTCCTTATAATCAAGGACACCTGGCAGCCATAACACACACACACACACACACACACAGCATATGGTTTGAAAAATTTTTGTGGTTTTGCCATTGTATTTTGTTATAACAAGATTCTTTTAATGCCAATCCTTGCAAAGATTCTAATGGTTATTGCTATGTTTGTTATAAAAATTTTAGCTGCATAGAATCCAAAGGAACCATTTCCTTTGAACCCCTCAAGAGACTGTCACAGATTTCCTGTAGACACTGGTCGGAATACCCTAGCATGGTCTATGTAACTTTATGCATACATAGCAGTGGTGCTAAGAATCCATGTTAGTGAATTGAGTAGATGCATATCAGGGCACCAACAAGAGTGTCCCTATGGGCATCAGGCTCTACCAATGTGCATCGTCACTCCTCAGCTGGTGTTCCAACATCCATCAGTCACTTTGACGGCTCCCCTACATAGTTATATAATAGCAGCCCCTTTCTGAATATGGATGTTACAGAACTGCTCAGTTCTATTTCCTGCACCCATAAGTCCACTCACAAGGGAGTAAGTCCCCAAAAATTTCTGGCTATTGCTAATAATTGTGTTGGTGACATACACAGATGTAAGTTGTGCTATGCATGCAGATTGACTTTTTTTGGACAACACAGAGTGGGCATATCTAGCTGAGATTCCAGCAGTGGAATTCCATATTTAGAGCCCTTGCAGGTGTACAATAATGAATCTAGAAGAGCATACTGGTGCACATGGTATGCTGGACACTGCCTCTATGCATTGGGCCTTGTGCATTGAGCAGATGGCTATGCTCATTCACTGTTTCTCATGTGTTGCACTGTGGAGGTATTCAATATAGTGCTAGCACAGCCTAATTCTGCCAGCAGATATTACACTATGCTGGTACAATGTAGGCTCTCAGCAGCTATCTTTATACCTTGCCAATTTATTGAACAGTTTACTATTAGCTATTCATTTGGACACATTTCCATTTGTCCCACCTAATTTGCACAGCTAAACCTCATATATGACCTGCCATTCAAAGAGTAGATCTGGATATGTTTATTGTAGCCTTTGTAGATAAACGTAGAACCAAAGTAAAATTTAACTATTCCTCTCAGTATTAGCATTAGTACTAGTATCAGTATTAGCTTTTTAATAGAGGGGAAAAAATAATTAATTACAACGTGGAAGACTTCATGGTTTTGTGTTACCTGTTAATGACAACCAAGCTTCTAACCTCAGAGAAGAAACAGTATCCTTCACTCTTCCGACAAGATCCCACAGGGTTGATCACCAAAGGAACCACTTCTGTCAGTAAAATAAGGAGAGGGAGATTCCTCTTTCTCAGCAGCCCACACTCATCCTCAAAATCTGCCCTGAAGTTCTGAGAGCACATTTTCATATGATACAAAGGAAGCATTCCTTTTGCTCCAGCAGTTGGTTGCTGATTTCTAACTGAGTGTAGGTTCTTTGTCTCTGATAAGATTTCCACCCAAAGTCTTTATTCCTCCACAAATTCCATCCCATGGCAAATATTTTAGAAAATGCTATAGAGTAGAAAATATATTAAAGATGGTAGCATAAGGAATGGGAGAAGGCCTGGTGTGGTGGGAAACCAGAGCCCTGCTCAAACATGAAAACTCACTGCATGACCTTGGGCAAGTCACACTCTCAGCCTTAGAGGAAGGCAATGGCAAACTCCATCTGAACAAATCTTGCCAAGAAACTCCCACAATAGGATTGCCTTAGGATTACTGCAAGTAACAACAACAGTATAAGCGAGAAGAAGGTTGCTGAAATCAGAGCAAACAACTATGCTACTGTTGCTTTCCCACATTCATATAGGAAAGGGAATGCAAGTGTGAATTCACTGGTGTCAGTAGCCTTGTACCTTAGCACATGTCAGTAACACTTATATGATGGTGTTGTGGAGTTTGTCTCCTTTAAACAGCAAATTGTGAAGATCTATTTTGAAATGTCTTGTGGCTCATTCTGCAAATAGCTTTTCTAAATTCTGTACATATTACTGCACAGCTGTCCCATATAGGCACTCTCCCCAGTAAAACATAACATACGATATGCTGACCTGCACATAAACATCTGTATATATGATATCCCATTCTTTTTCATCCTGCCAACTGTTTATTGCAGTGGAAAGGAATTATGTTACGTTATACTCTTTGCAAAGGAATTCAGGCAAAAAGCTTCCTGCTGTACTGTTCCAGGATCCCCAAAAAGGTGCATCTGTGAACTGGGCTTTTAAAATAGAAGTCTGACTGCCAAAAAACATGCAAACAAACAAACAGCCATAATCCAGCAACAGGCTAGGCACATCTGTTTTAAAGATAATACTTTTGCACTAGATTGTGTCTGTAACTTATAAAATACTACAAGTTCACTATTTCTGTTAACTTTGACATTTGTATTTTTTAAAAAAAAATGAAAACAGATTTCGTGTGCTCAAGAACAGAGCATGACTGTTCCCTCTTGATGCTAAACAACAAAGAATACCAATTTTCCAAATAAACAAAACAAAACCTTGAGTTCACCATTTGCCTCCGTGTATATTTTATCTAAATCCAACTATTTGCAGAGAAGAGAATAAACCTTCCTTGGGGAATTGTATTGCTATTTGGCTTTGTATTCTTTCAATACTTCCAATAAACCATGAACTTCTTTGCAGATGTCAGAGGGCATCCCTTTGCCTCCACTGCAAATGACACACTATCAATAATAAACACTGCTAGTCTGTCTATCTGATGCATTCTCTCCTCCAGCCCACCCCACACAATTTCATCCTTTTTCAAAAGAAGCATAGCCAAGTGAGTGTGGTTGACTCATATCCTTTATTTTTGGAGAACTTCATTTGGAAAGTGCCAGGTTGTTGTTATTTTTCTCCCCCTTTAACATTTGCCTGGACAAGATATTTTCAGGACTGACAGTGGTCACTCCTCTTCAGAAGAGATGTTAATCTTTGGCACTCACTCACAGGTCTAATACATCTCAGAAAATGTCCAGAGAGAAGGTTGTAGTAATAAAGTCCGGAAATGCCTAGGGACCCTTGTTACTGCATTTGCTAGCCCAGATTTGGGGATGCTAGATATCATTTTAATATCAATAATTTGGCTCTCTTCCGCCACCCCTCTCCTCATGTTTGTGAGGCCCCCGGACAAGCACAAAACCAGGCTCGGCCACTAAACGTTGCAATATCCCAAGACAATACAGGCAGGCCAGAAATAGCCAGATTGCCGCTTTAGGAGACCTCTCTGCAAACACCCTCATTATGTATGCACGCTGTTTACAAAGGACTCCCTGCCCCGAGCAGGCAACTTGGCAAGCTGAATACTCAACTGCCAAGCACTGAGCATTTGCATACTGTCTACCTCTTTGTCAATTCGGACCTAACTCAATCATGTTAAATTTTGACTTTTCCAAAGCTTTGTCTTGCGCTCGAAACTCATTGTTTTCCCCAAGTATGGAATAGCCTGCAGTTACATTTCTCCCTATAAAAACCCCTGATTCCAAGACCTTCCTTGGATTGCTCTGGACTTCCATCCAGCCTTGCTGCTGCTTTCTTTGGCGAGCTGTCCCCTCAGTCCCACGTACTGAGACTCCATACCAACGAACTCAATCTTCAGGACAGGTGTCGTATCACCCAATTCAACAATCCCTCTCAAAATTCCTCTATACCACTCCCACCTTTATTTTCTATAGTTATCTGAGTGCATGTGTTGCATACACTGTTTGTCTGTATTTAATAAAATCTCAATTATTCTTAAACTTGGTGTGCTGCATGGCTTGGCCTGACCCCGTAGACATTGGGTAAAAGATTCCACTGCGTTGCCCTGCCTCTCGCATTGCTAGCTTGTGCTCTAGCTAATTTCCCCAAACTTAGTTAATTGAGAGCGCATATAGGCATCCCTCACGGGACCCCCAGTAAACAGGGTAACACCCTTTCACATTTTTAGCACTATTATTCCACTTTAGTAGCCATGGTAATGTCCTGTGGAATCTTGGAATTTGTAGTTTAGGGAAGGGTATAGAAAAGTCTCATCCAGAGCTCTAGTGCTTCAACAAACTTATGATTCCATAGACCATAGCCATGGCAGTTAAAGTGAAATCATAATGCTATAATTGTGTGGTCTTAAAGGGGGCAAGGTCATAAACTGAGAGTTTTAGTTGAGAAAACAGAAAGAGGGGGTGGTGACAAGATCTTAACAACAGTTTTCAGGAAAACAATGTGACTCAGTGTCAGACTTTAACATGGGGAGTAAAACTGGGGGAGGAAATAAGTAGCTGGAGATGTGACAGTCATTGGGTTTCATGGATTCTGTTACTGGAGTCCTTTTCCTTCCCTTCTTTTTATACTGAAACAAACTATCATAGCTGTCTCTTTGGAAACTGCTACCTTTAAGTTTATAGTTTCATACTAAAAGGTGTGAAGTTATGGCTTATTACATGTGATGTAGTTACCCTTTAGTTCCTGAGGAGAGGAATTCATCACAAGTAAGCAGTTACCATTACTATCTATTTCCAATATCTGGGTTCAAGGCAGCTTTTTCTACATTCTCTGAGTATGCTTTAGAGAAGTTTCCAAGTTTACAGAAGAAAGGACAGTTTTTATTAGGGATGGGACGAATCCAGAATTTTCCAGATCAAAATCCCTGGTTCTGGGAATCCACGAATCTCGAATCTTTTGAATCCTTTTTTTAAAAAGGGTGTAAAAAAGCAAGGGAAAGAAGGATAATCTTGGGCAAGACACACTCTCTCATCGTTAGCAAAAGCCTAGGCAAAGGCAAACCTCCCTCTGAAGAAATCTGGCCAGGACAATTGTCCTAGTTTTGCCTCAGGATCTCCCCAGATTGAAAATGTCATGAAGGCCCTTTGTACACAGGCAGGAAAATGTGGATTAATCCCACATTTTCCTGCCTGTGTAAACAGGGCTACATACTAGAGTTCAGAGCTAATCCAGATCAAAACTGGCTTTTTTTTTTTTTTTTTTTTTGCATAGCTCCTTCTGGCGTCCTGGGGTTTGTAGTTTGATGATGCACTAGCACACTTTGGCAGAGAAGGCTGTGACACCTTGTAAAACTAGAAATCCCAGAATTGTGTCTGAAAGAGCTTTGCAAGGGAGCCATGCAAAGGAATCTTCTTCAGCTGTTCCTGAAAGCTCAAGCTTGTAGCTTCCAGTCAAGTGCTGAACTGAAATATGAAATGTTCAGTTTAAATGTCTTAGAATACAACCCTAGATGTAATTTGTGAAATTGTTAGCAAAGGCCATTATTACTCCAAGGGAAAAAAATCACCTACTTGCCATCTCCCCTTGTGTGTCTAGTCTCCCAAGTTTTCAGGCATCCTGGTCTCCCAAATTTTCAGGCATCCCAGTCTCCAACAAACTATTTGGGTGGCAGATTCAAAAGATTCAGTTTACCTATTTTGGCACAGGGATTCAGATTCTCGAATCTCGAATCCCTGCCAAGGATTTGAAGATTCGAGGATTCAGTTGGCCCATCTCTAGTTTTTATACAGTGAGTTTTCTATGTATCTAAACTGTAACAAAGTAAAGCAGAGAACTTTTCTACATCTGAACATACTGCATTGCTAAAATTGTGCTAGCATTTGCAGTTTGATGCAGAGTAGATGATGATAAATAGATGTCTCAAATTGGACATGACCCACAATAAATGACCAGTGCAATCGTGCAGCAAGACAGATTCTGGGCAGCTGCATCAGGAAAAGAGTCTTAGACATGCTTATTTGGACCATCATGTTTTCATGCTACAAGAAAAGGAGAGAGATGGCTACTTGAAGCTTTGTCAAGGACTTGTTGTAAGAGATGCTGGTATGTATGTGCCCACAGATATAAGCATGCGCCCATTGCTTTTCAAGGGTCTGTTCAACAGAAAGACAATAGAAGTGGCAGGCATAAAATTTTAGAGGAAATGTTTTGACAAAAGTTCAATAGAGAAAAACCTTAAGAACATACTGTAACCTCTTGACACATTTGCTCCCTCCGGAGGAGCCCACAAACAAATACCAAAATATAAAGACAGCAACTGCCTACATTTCTTGGGCATTTTTCTGAATATGGCCCAGCAAAGAGAATCTCAAAAGAGGCTATTATCCACCATTAGATGAAAGAACAAGAAAAAGAGGATACAAAGGTTAAAAATACCAACCATTGACTGGGAAGAAATCCAGCAGCTAGATTACAGTACTGGAGAGCAAGGGCTTTATGACAAGGTAGATTTAAAGTGGCATGATTGGAAAGATGAGAAGGGAGTGAAACAACTAGGTGTTCTGGGAGAAAACTCCAATTATAAAAATGCACTGGGGAAAATAGGTGAACTTGCTGAAGGCAGTAAGAAAGATGGAAGTGAATTAAAGTTGATTGAGTTAACAGTGTGGAGACAAAAGTAGCAAGAAAGGAGGTAGCAACATATTACTTAAATTTCCCCACCCTAGAGGCAAAAGGCATAATATAGCTGCCATTTTTAAAAGTTACATGGTCTAGAGGAGGGAGGTTGTAGCGATGTTTGAAGAAAGCTGGTTGAAAGAATCAATGAGGAACTTGGCAGTAGGTAATGTAGGCAGAAACTGAGTGAATTTTAGAAGCATCCTCTTCAAGATCCACTCAGATAGATGATAGTAGTGACAGTGGGAACATGAAAACCTCTAATTCACAATTTCATTGCATTTATTGGAATTCTACTTTTATTATTGTCAGATATTTCTTTTGCATTAGATTGCAAGAGTTTCTTTTTCTTCTTCCCTTGAAACCATTGGTATTTTAAACATATTTTAGCAAATGTGTGCATTTTATTTCTGCATTTTACCTAAGGTGTGTTTATCTCCACCCACCACCACTTGCACTACCACCTAAGGTATATTTGTGGATCTTCTTGCAATTATACACATTTTTAAAAATTCTCTTCACTTCAAGCTGCATGCCTTATTTGATGTACACTTAATTTTTGTGAAATGCTTAGCAAAGCTTGCAAATATACCAGTTTTCAAGGTAACACACGTTTTGATTCACAACTAGTTCTACAAGACTGAAAATGGTTAGTGTAATCAAAAATGGTAGTGCTAATGCTATTGTTTTTCACCACTAGGTAGTCATGTACCAGCCCTTCAGAGAGTCCAAGAGCCACAAGTACAGGACAAAGAATGTAGAAGACAATGTTAGCTTAGGATCATTGAGATGCATCACACAAACTGTGCCAGAAGGTAATGTGATAGAGATGTGCTCCAGCATTGGCAAAACCCAGGCAGCAACCTTAAATATGATTTATGTTACAGTTATACCTCATAGTATCTTCAAGGAGCTCAACGTGATATACATGGATTCTGCACACAAACACACCCTGCCATGTTTATCCTTATAAGAACCCTGTGAGATACAATATGCTGTAAGTCCATTGTCCATTAGTTTCATGGCCAGCTGGGGATTTCAAGCCTACCCTCCCCAACCCAACATCTCCAATCACTATATCATGCTGTTGCTGTTGTGTGCCTCAAGTCATTTCTGATTTATCACAGGGTTGCCTGGGGCTGAGAGTGTGTGACATGTCCATGGTCACCCATGGGTTTCCATGGCTGAGTAGGGAATTGAACCCTGGCCTCCAGGGTTACAGTCCAGCACTATCATGCTAGCTCTGTATAAATGAATAGCCAGAATTACCAAAGTATGCCATATTTACAATGTCTGAACCTTGCTATGTCCAGTACAAGGGCTCCCAAACTTTGGTCCTCCAGGCATTTTGGACTTCAGCTTCCAGAAACCCCAGACAGCTTTTCCAATGGTCAGTAATTCCAGAAGCTAAAGTCCAAAACACCTGGAGGACCAAGGTTTGGGAGCCACTAGTCTAGTGCTACTGCTGTCGGTTAATTTTAACCCAACAAGTTGAGCAGAGAGACATTGTGAGAGCTGTATACCCAGGGACATATCTAAGTCCAGCAGCACCTGGGGCAAGCACAGAAGTTGTGCCCTGGATGCTGCCACTGCCACCTCCACACTGGTACAAGAAGGGGGTGGTAGCGGTGCGGGGGAGGTGCAACGGGATGGCAGTGGGCAGGAAGGTGCTCCAGGCACTGGTGCCCTGGGCACACATCACAGTTGCCCCACTCTAGATATGTCTCTGTGTATACCTCATTGAACAAAGCTTCTGACAGGTTCCTTTTTATAAAGTCTTTTTATGTCTTCAGTGCCTCTTTGTCCTCTGTCTGACTCGAAGCTTTGTTTTTTTAGAAAAAGAAAAATAACATTGACTTTGGAAGGATGATGAAGGAGGGCTGGAGAAACATAGAAATGGGCTGCAGAGTGTCTGCAATAAACAATGAAGTTTAGCTTGAACTGAGAAACAGCAGGCTGAGCCTACTGTAGCTGTGTGTGCCTGCCTACAATAGGCAAGGCAAGCAGTAGCTGCCCTAAGAGTCCCTTACTAAACAGCAAAACAGAGAGAAAAGGGGAGAGCTGATAAATCTTATAAGTCTCACCAGCTCTCGCCACCATGTGGAAAAAGCATAGATCTCTGTGAAGACACCAAAATGGATATTCTAAGAAAAGTGGAGGCTGGTGAAGAAAAATTCATCCCTTTTTGAAGAAGTCTTCAAGTGCTCTCTAGAAGATTCAGAACGTTTTTGTTTACTTACATGAGGTTTACCTGATCTGGTGGTTTCATTTTACCATTATCATTATTAGTTTTGAATAAAAGGTTTGCTCATACATCCTAAAGTGCTTTTTCTTTCTTTCCATATTTCTGCCTCTGGAACCAAATTTTTTGTTAAAGAAATACAGCCCAGGAACATATCTGCCTTGTTAAGTTAGCTATACCTGAGGTATACCTAGTGTTGAGCACCTCAAACTGCAGTAAGGAATTTCTCCCTTCTCTGACAGGGAGACGTGTGCAGTCTATGAGGATTCGTCAGACCCTGGGCAAAGGTTTTTTGACAGCTAGCTTGATAGCATAATTAGGGTGTTGGACTGGGAAGACTAGCATCTCTATCATATTCCTCTTCAGGTTTAGGAGTCCCACACATAGCTCCTCCATCAACCATTGTAAAAAAAAAAAAGGTCCTGAGAGTATTTCTGGGAAGGTGCACCTTTCATTTGGTCCAGCAATTTCAGAGTTAACAATTCATTCTGCCTAGCCAACAACCACCAGTAAGCCAGTTTTATCAACATCAAAAAGATAACACCCATATTTTCTCATGCTGTAATTTCTCTCACACTGCTAAAATAGAATTCCATCTTGCAAATAAAATGTAATTCAGTCTATCACAAAATACATGCACTTAAGTCTTTAGTTATTCTCTTTTGAGGATGCCAACCCCCAATTGTCTAATTTATATGTCCCATTCTTGTGGGTTTAATTAAGAGAAGCAGATTGCTAACATGGAGCTGTCAGATCCTCAGATCTAAACAGTTGTGTGTCACAGCAAGGCAAGATTTCGCTCTCTTGGTCCTTCTCATTCATAATGCATTTACTTGTGAGTAAACGCAAGTAATGAGAATTCTGGGCCCTGGTGGGTGATCCTCTGCTCCTCCTTCAATCAAGGGGAAGTTTCTCCAGTAAAAGCCCCTCCCTAAACTGCAAACCCCAGGATTCCATAGGATATTGAAAGTGGAATAATAGCACTACAACAGTCTAATAAGGAAATGGCATTAGACTGGCCAGCAGTTTTATCATGAGAGATCTCCTCACTGCAGAGTTGCAGCCAGAGCATCTGGCTTCCTGACCTCTGGAAGTGAAATCCCCATGTATACCACCTTGGGCTCCTTGAAAATAAAATGGAATATAAGGCACCTGAGGCAGTTGGCTTCCTGGAAGACCTGCAGGAGTTGGTTATACATGTATGAGGCTAGGAATAGGTAGAGTCCCAGAGAAGTAACAAGAACCCAGGGTTCAGAGGCAAGTCAACTTACAGCCAAAAAAAGGCAGAGGTTGAGTTCCAGAGTGATAGATAAAGAAAGGCTAGAGATAATATTTCAGAGAGAAGCCAGACCAGTGTATCTCTACTGAAGGACAGCTTTATTTAGCTAAGGAACAATCTAGAACAAGATTATAAGTAACTGCTTCAGGCAGTTCAAGATGGGAAATAAGTTCAAGATGGGAAATAATAACTGTAAATGTGAGAGGAGGTCAAGCATCAATAAGAAAGACCCTTGAACAACTGTGGGGTGTTCAGCAATGTCTGGCACTATTGATGCCAACTGCGTTGGCACTCTTTCCATTAAAACAAAAAACAAAAAAAACCAATGCTCCAATGAGCACTTTGGTGATTAGGAGCTGCCACTTTAATGCCACACAATGTCCTGGAACAATGCTGTATTGGAGATATTTGGCAGAATTAAAATGAGAGCTCCCAACCACACGGCATTGATCAGAGTGTTTCTCCTGCCTACAGCCAGGTAAGCTCTCTATGATTCACACACATTTTGAAAGGAGGGAGAAGGTAGATGTAAAACAGACATTTTGTCCAAAGTCCTATCAAATCTGGAGCCACCAGATGTCAGAGAGTATGACTAGTTCATGGCTGGGTATCAGAACCCAGCTGCAGGCAGGTACTGTCTTAAATCATCCAGATATGTCCCCCCTCAACATGCTGCCCTTCAGCCTGGACAATCCCTGGACAATTTTATTTATTTATTTGTATTATTTACAATTCCACCTATGAATTGATATGCTGAAGGTGGGAGACAAAATAAAAATTTCATAAAGCAATTACAACAAATCAAGCAGAAATCTCTACATCAGAAAATCAACAACAGCTTCCACATCGGTTACCAAGCACTGTTTTATCATTTAAATTTTAATAGAGTTTTAACAATTTATAATATTGAACACTTCCCCCATCCTCTCAACATCTCCCTTTCATTGCTACCCTAAGTAGAAACTGGAAAATATTTTTTTTAAAGAGGAAGAAATTGTAGTCACATACATGCGTGAGTGTAGAGAAAGAAGAGCCTTGAAAAGGCCCCAATCAACTTTCTTCCAACCTATTGCACTTTAGCTGTATTGGACTACGATTGGTAACATCATCCCCAGCCCTTGTCCATGCTGGTTATGGATGATGGCAATGATAATCCAACAAATTTGGATGAGAACATCAAACTGTGGAAGGGTGGTCTAAATATGCTGGGCCAATTCCATAAAATCAATCAGGAAACAACCAGGTGAAATTTTGTGAGATATGTAAAATCCCTGAGGAGACATTAAACTCAGTATTAAGATTCAGCACATGCCTGCTTTTGGATGAAAGTCCTGTCCCTTGGAAGCTTCCAAAAATAATTTCCCATTTTTCTCCACCCAGCAGCCATGGGGCTCTGGGAACTGAGAGCTCCTTCAATGAATTTGGCAGCTTTTATGTAGGGTATGGGTCACATAAAGGGATCCCAGATTTCAGGAGCTGGAGTCTAGCTCTCAAGATAAGGAGAAGCAAATCTCAGACAAGAGTGCTGCCTTCAAAAATATATCTGTCTATACATGTGTGTGTGTTCCTTGTGTGTTAGACTTCTTATTTTTACTCCAATAGTGTACTCTGTGCAAATGTAGTTCATGCTTAAGGTAGCATGCTTAATGACATTGTCCAGAGCTGCCCCTTGTAACATCATCCTTGTAACACCACCAGGGCCCATCAATTGTGACAACATAAGGGCCTGTCCTAAATCTCAAGTTTGGACCCTGGGATAGTCTATGTATTATATTGCAGTGTGATCTAGTAAATTGTCTTTGTAGATTGCACGAAGACTAAAAGACAGAAGTATGAATTGCTACATGTATTGGTCTCAAGAAGGTAGCCGTGAAGCACTAAGCTGCTCTCATCAAGAAAGGTGAGGATATTAGTTTCATAAGACCAGAAGCTTCCTAATCTTCAACTTCATTCCTAGACTATTTCTTTTAATCCACTTAGGGAAAGTGTTGGACAGCAGGCATCTGGAACAATACTAGAATCCCTATCTCTGCTGAGATCCCAGAACCAGGTGTAGATCTTTAACATGGATGCTCTGTAGGACAAGAGACATGAAGATGGTATTTGTGTAGATTTGGGTGCCACTGCCTTCCTTAGAATCACTTGAGCCTAAGGACAGAGAAATCCTTGAATTCTTTCCATTTTTAATATGAAAACATGGGGGGGGTGAATTCTTCAATTTACAAAGACTCACACACATCCCAATATTTCAACTTGCCAAATTCAATAGGCTCAGCTACTTCTACCAGAGAAGACCATGTTGTGACTGCCTGCCATGTAGATAAGAAACCACTTGTTTAAAAAAAGTAGAAATATTAATTCAACACAAACTTGTAAAAAAAATATCCAAGTCACATTTAATGCAACATGTAGTTTTATCCTTTTGGTACTATTCAGGCACAGCTGAGATAGGTCAGTGTCTTGTTCCTTCCAACCACATTTTAGGAATGCATACCAAAATGAACTTTTCCTCCTGGATCAAGTCCAGGAAAGCAGTTGGGTTTTCTTTAATGCATGCAACACAAGCCTCCCACAAACCCAGAATTTGGAAATTTTGCCTTTTGGATTACAACTCCCATAGTCCCCAAGCACGTCTTTAAAAAATAACTTTTTCAAGTTCTATGCATTAGGTCTTTTAAAACAAACAAGTATACACAACTAACACATAAAATCATGAACTTCACATGACTATAGCTATGGGGGGAGTGAAATGAAGCATTGCTTCCAATTTAAAAAAAAATAAATCTGCCCCTCAGCAAAATTTTCCCCAAATTTCTAGCACTACAGAGAGACATCGAAAATTGGTCAGAGTGCCCTGATATCTTTGCCTGTTCTTTTTCTTTGGCTAGCTAAACCAAAGAATCATAGAATCATAGAATCCTAGAGTTGGAAGAGACCATAGGGGCCATCCAGTCCAACCCCCTGTCATGCAGGAACACATATCAAAGCACTCCCAACAGATGGTCATCTAGCTTCTGCTTAAAAACCTCCAAAGAAAGAGACTCCACCACACTCCCAGGCAGCACATTCCACTGCCAGACAGCTCTGACTAGCAGGAAGTTCTTCCTGAGGTTCAGGTGGGATCTCCTTTCCTGCAGCTTGAATCCATTGCTCCTTGTCCTGGTCTCTGGAACAGCGGAAAACAAACCCGCTTCCTTTTCAACATGACATCCCTTCAAATATTTTAAACAGGGCTGTCATGTCCCCTCTTAACCTTCTCTTCGGCAGACTAAACATACCCAGCTCCCTAAGTCTATCCTCATAGGGCATGGCTTCCAGATCCTTCACCATTTTGGTTGCCCTCCTCTGGACATGCTCCAGCTCATCAATATCCTTCTTGAACTGAGGTGCCCAGAACTGGACACAGTATTCCAAATGAGGTGTAACCAAAGCAGAATAGAGAGGTACCATTACCTCCCTTGATCTAGACACCATACACTATACTTTCTAAATGCTCAGTTGAAGTTTTATGTTACTGCAATGTTAGAAATTTGGGGAAATCTGGGAGAGAAAAGAATTCTAATTGGGAGTACAGTGCCTTCATTTTAACCTCCCCCCCCCCCGCCACAAAGCTACACCTCTGATCTGGTCCATTTCGAACCTGAGTTAAATCAGGAATGAAGTTTCTGTTGTTCTTCTGTGTTGCCGTATGTGTATGTTCATGCACATGTACCCTGAAATCATTGACAGCTCTTCTGTACTGATGAAATCTATTACAATAGGACGCCCATACTCTGTGCCTTTCTCTACCACATATCATGGAATCATTATCTTCACTTTTCCCAAGAATGAAGGCACTCGCTTTTCCTGTGCTTATTAATTTTACATGGCACTTTGAGACAAGTTAATAATAAGATCCAAACCAGTTGGGGAACTATTTGCATAGATGAGAAACCAAGTGTTAATAGCAGAATCTCTCTGGGAAAAGTCAAAGCTTGCTAATTTGTAGCAGAAAACATAAGCCAGTCTTCCTCTGCCTTCTCCAAAATACAGTTCTAATGCATGGAGCAAAAGAAGGAAACTCAACAAAATGTGAGGGATTTAATCATCAAGAAGGGGGAAAGCACATACCAAATAACAATAATCTTACTACAATATATGCCAGAGCATTACACAGCAAAGAACCATAGTTATCAAAGCATTGGAGAAAAGCATAGGTGTGAGTGTGGAACCTACACATACTTTGGAGAATAGGCTAAGGCCGTTTCCTTACGGGGCAAAGGAATCTCCCCGTGCCACTACTTACTGGATCTTCTGGCTCCCCAGTCCAGTCCAGGCTACTCCAGAGCATTCCATGGTCATCGATCCGCTCTGCTCCGGCGTCCAAAATGGCAGCTTCCGGTTGGTCATGGGTCTCAACCAACCACTGAAGCTCACCAGCCTAAAGCTTGCCCTTGGCAGATAGCAGGCTCACATTGGTGTGAGCCTGCAAATCTGCACAAGGGAGCAGGCTCACAGTGGCGCACTCCGTGCTTTTGAAAGACCTGAAAAATCAGGTCTTTCAAAAGCACACTGGAGGACCACTTGGGGTCGTTCCAGAGCGGACTGAGGTGCAGATCTACACTAAGTAGTCCTGTTCTGTTCCCTCCTCCTGATGCTCCTCATCGTTCATAAGTTCTTGGCCTTATGAACAATGAGGAGCACCAGGAGGAGGGAACAGAATGTCAATGAGAAGGAATCCAACTTCGACAACAGGAACTAGATCAACACTCCCAGGCTAAATAGAATGCCCAGGCAGTCCTAAAAGAACCTGCTCATTGAGGAGCCCTGGACAAGCCTCAGAAGAGGCGAGTTCTGGTTGTTGGGGACTCCTTACTCAGAGGAACCGAACCGGCAATTTGCAAACCAGACAAGCTCAATCAAGAGATCTGCTGTCTTCCTGGGGCCAAGATCAACCACATAACGGAGAGACTAACCAGGCTGGTCAAGCCCACTGACCATAAGCCCCTCATTTTGGTTCATGTCGAAACCAATGACACTGCAAGGAGCAGCTTTTACCACGTCGCAAAGAACTACGAGCGTATGGGGACGAAGCTTAAGGACCTTGTTGCATAGGTGGTCATTTTGTCTCTCCTCCCTGTTCAAGGATAAGGTGCACGAAGGGAAAGGGCAATAGCAGAGGTCAACAACTGGCTCCACACATGGTGCCACCAACAACGGTTTGGGGTTTTGGAACACGGCCTGAATTTCCATGAACGTGGGCTTCTGGCAAGGGATGGGCTGCACCTCATGAAACTTGGCAGGAATGTTTTTGTAAACAGTCTCGCAAAGAGAATTAAGAGGTCTTTAAACCAAGTTCCACTGGAGAGGGAGACAATATTATTCAGGGCAAGGACTCAGTGAGTGCAGGGGGGAAAGGCCCAAATGATATTGGACAAGTAGTACAAGCAGCCAATGGTGGGAGGAGTAGAAACTATAGTACCGTACTTGCAGGAAGGGCCCGGGGACTTAAGTGTATCTACGCTAATGCACAGAGTATGGGAAACAAGCAAGATGAACTTGAACTCCTAGTACAACAAAATAAATACGATTTGATAGGTATCACTGAGACCTCGTGGGATGAGTCTCATGACTGGAATGTAGGAATAGAGGGGTATAGCCTATTTGGTGACAATAGACCAAACAAGAAAGGAGGAGGAGTAGCCTTGTATGTCAAGGATGTTTTCACCTGTGAAGAGATCCATGACTTAAACCCAGAAAGCCAGGTCGAGAGCATCTGGGTAAGAATTAAGGGAGCGAGAAACAATAGGGATATTCTGGTGGGGGTTTACTACAGACCTCCAACCCAGACTGAGGACTTTGATGACGCCTTCCTCAACCAAATGACTGCACATTGAAAAAGGAGAGATACAGTAATAATAGGAGATTTCATCTACCCGGATATATGTTGGCAGTCAAACTCTGGCAAGACAGCAAGGTCCAGCAAGTTTCTTGCTAGTCTTGCAGACAATTTCATGGTCCAGAAGGTGGAAGAGGTGACAAGGGGATCAAATATTCTAGATCTGATCCTGACCAACAGGGATGACCTTGTTAATGAGGTAGACGTGGTTGGATCTTTAGGGGGAAGTGACCATGCCCTATTGGAACTTGGCATGCAGTGGGAAGGAGAAGATAAGTGTAGCCAGACACTCAACTTAGATTTTAAAAAAGCAGACTTCTGTAAACTTAGGGAGCTGTTGGCTGGAATTCCGTGGTCAAGAATAGTGAAAGAGAAAGGAGTTCAGGAGGCATGGGAGTTCCTTAAAAAGGAGATACTGAAGGCACAGTCAAAAACTGTGCCAATAAGGAGGAAAAATGGAAGGCATCTGAAGAAACCAGAATGGTTGACTAAAGAACTCTCAGCTGAGCTAAGTGTTAAGAGAAACATGTACAGGAAATGGAAGAAGAGGGAAACCACCAAAGAAGAATTTAAGCAAGTAGCCAGGAGATATAGGGAGGAGGTCAGAAAGACTAAAGCACAGAATGAACTTAGGCTGGCCAGAGACATTAAAAACAATAAAAAGAGCTTTTTAAAATATGTCCATAGCAAAAGGAAAAAGAAGGAGACGATAGGGTAGCAGCACAGAGAAGATGGCGAATTAGTAACAGGGGGAAGAGAAAAGGCAGAACTACTTAACACCTTCTTTGCCTCAGTTTTTTCCCTGAAGGATACAAGCACTCAACCTGGCGGTTGGGGAGCAGGTGAGGAAGCAGGGGAAATGCGGCACATAATAGGTAGAGAGGTGGTACAGGAATACCTGGTCACACTGGATGAATTCAAGTCTCCAGGGTCAGGTGAATTACATCCTAGGATATTAAAAGAACTGGCAGAGGTCATTTTGGAACCGCTTGCTATAATCTTTGAGAAATCGTGGAGGACAAGAGAAGTTCCAGCAGACTGGAAGAGGGCAAATGTTGTCCCCATCTTCAAGAAGGGAAAAAAGAGGACCCAAATAATTATCACCTAGTCAGTCTGACATCAGTACCCGGAAAAATCCTGGAGCAGATCATTAAGCAGTCAGTTTCTAATCACTTAGAAAGCAATGTGGTAATCACGAGAAGTCAACATGGATTTCTTAAAAATAAGTCATGCCAGACTAATCTTATCTCTTTTTATGATAGAGTCACTAACTTGACAGATGAAGGGAATGCTGTGGATGTAGCATATCTCGATTTCAGTAAGGCCTTTGACAAAGTCCCCCATGACATTCTCGCAAAGAAGCTAGTAAAATGTGGGCTGGACAGGGCTACTGTCAAGTGGATCTGTAACTGGTTGACTGACCATTCCCAAAGGGTGCTCACCAATGGCTGCTTTTCATCCTGGAGAGAAGTGACTAGCGGGGTGCCACAGGGTTCTGTCCTGGGCCCAGTGCTGTTCAGTATCTTCATCAATGACTTGGATGAAGGAATAGAGGGCATGCTCATCAAATTTGCAGATGACACCAAATTGGGAGGGGTTGCCAGAGGACAGGATCAAAATTCAAAATGACCTTGACAGATTGGAGAGCTGGGCCAGAGCTAACAAAATGAAATTCAACAGAGAGAAGTGTAAGGTCCTACACTTAGGTAGAAAGAATGGAATACAGAAATATAGGATGGGGGACACGTGACTGGATAGCAGTATGTGTGAAAGGGATCTAGTAGTCTTCATAGACCACAAGCTGAACATGAGTCAGCAGTGTAATGCAGCAGCCAACAAAGCCAATGCAATTCTCAGCTGTATCAATAGGAGTATGGTGTCTAGATCGAGGGAGGTACTGGTACCACTCTACTCTGTCTAGATCGAGGGAGGTACTGGTACCACTCTACTCTGCTTTGGTTAGACCTCATCTTGAATACTGTGTCCAGTTCTGGGCACCCCAATTCAAGAAGGACATGGTCAAGCTGGAGCAAGTCCAGAGGAGGGTGACCAAAATGGTGAGGGGCCTGGAAGCCATGCCCTGTGAGGATAGACTTAGAGAGCTGAGTATGTTTAGTCTGCAGAAGAGAAGGTTAAGAGGGGACATGATAGCCATGTTTAAATATTTGAAGGGATGCCATGTAGAGGAGGGAGTGGGCTTGTTTTCTGCTGTTCCAGAGACTAGGACAAGGAGCAATGGATTCAAGCTGCAGGAAAGGAGATTCCACCTGAACCTCAGGAAGAACTTCCTGACAGTCAGAGCTGTCCAGCAGTGGAATATGCTGCCTCAGACAGTAGTAGAGTCTCCTTCTTTGGAGGTTTCTAAGCAGAGACTGGATGGCCATCTGTCAGGAGTGCTTTAAGAGTGTTCCTGTATGGCAGGGGGTTGGACTGGATGGCCCCTGTGGTGTCTTTCAACTCTACATTTCTATGATTCTATGACCCAGTCCGCTCCAAGGTGCAGATGTCCTCCGTGGAGGATGCACTGCACCATTTTTATTACCTCGTGTGGAAATGGCCTAAGAGAAGAGACCAAACTAGCCAAGATGGCCAAGAGTCAGTTGAGCACACACTCGGCTGGCTTAAGATGTGCTGAATCCAAAAACCCTCTCAGCCTAGGAATGCTGGATATTACTAAAGCACACCTTCAGCCAGGCCTAACACCCTGGCCTAATGTAGCTGTGATCCAGGCTGGAGGAGGTTTGAGTCTGTTGTGACTTGGCTCTTCCCTCATCCTACCCCTTATCTACTCTCCCCTTCTTTTCCTGTTCTACTGTTGCTTGGTCTGCCAGCAGATTGTTCTTGCCAGCAGATCTCTAAAATCAGCTGTCAGAAGGCCATTTTTGCTGGCAGAAGAGACATCTGTCTAATCTGTACCTCCGCAGCCAACATATTTTTGAGTTAGAATTGCACTGCCCAGCTGAAGACAGATGTAAAGCAAAAACAGTCTGTCATCAATGCTGGTGTACCAACAAAGGATAATTTCATTTCTTTCTTGATTTAAAAAATACTAACATTTGTAAATGTCTTCATATTCTAGATAAAAAGACTTTTAAAAAAAAAAACATGGGAAAAAATTAAAATCGACATATTTCATCTTATCAGGCCCAGTGCTTTCTTGAGTCCTAAATTCTTAAAAAGTCTGGCTCTGGGTCCCCACATATTCATTCATATTAGTGCTGGATTATTATTATTTTTTCCTGAAAACTTCTCCTACTTCAAAACCAAAATGGCAGACAGGTACAATAAAATCCTCTCTATGGTGCAAATAATTACCTATTGAAATTGGCCATAGTAATGAAGGAGAATTTTGTTTCATTTTGTTTTTTGCGAAATTTACTAAAATTATAAAATTTCATCATATTTAGGCTGGAAAGAACTTGAGGTTTTAAAAATTCAAATGTGAGAGAACATGAAACTGGTAGATTTCTTTTTTATCCCTAGACAACAGCAAATAAAATTCAAGTAGACTGTATTGTTATCACCACTGCTGCCTCCTGGTACATCCACACTGCACAATTATAGCTGTTTAATAGCAGTTTAATGGCCATGTCTCCACCCTATAGAATCCTCATATTTGTAATTTGATGCTACTGCTCACTCCTATCTTGCAGGAATGCATACTAGAGCTCTCTAGCAGAGAATACTAAGTACCTCAACCACTGTAAATCCAGGATTCCATAAGAAGACACTATAGTCATTAACATTTGATCAGACAACCATGATTGTGTAATGTGGCTGCATCTCTGCTTGGGGTGCGGAAGATTCCGTACCCTTCAAGTGTCCTGATTTGGTAGGAACCATCCCAATGAATCCTCTGTCACACAGCTCTTCAAGCTGGTTGTAAAATGTTTCAGTTTCTTTTTCGTACTCCCATTTTCCCCCTTTAGTCTCAGGTTACTTCAATCGCTGGAAACTGAGTTCAAAGTGAAAAAGTAGATTGTGTTGGGGAATTGAGAGGTTTTTAGTAATATGTTTCCCAATCAGCAGAGTATTTTGTAATGCACAGGCAGAAGTTGAACAAATTACCAGTCCCACTGTATCATCTCCACCCAGACATACTTAATCTAGCTCAAAATAAACACAAAGAGTTTGGCTAAAAATATGTATAAAGGATTTACTCACATAATCTTGTGCATAGTTTACACAGGTTTAAATTCTTGAAGAAAGGTAAGAAGAAGTTAAGCAGTCACATGCTTACCAGGAGGCATGCTTGCCAGAGGATCAGAGACTGCATGCTTGCAGGGAAGCTGAAGAACAAAAAAATGGGAAGAGGAAGAGAACATGCAAAGGGAAGTGGGTGTTGACCAAACAGGAAGTTTACTCTAGGCAGTTCCCTCTATGCCTACAACAGACATACAAACTAACTAGCCAGTTAATTAAGCATGAAAAGGTTGCCACTCCCAACAGTTTGCACTCAGTAAACTCAGCAGGCATGGGGGAGGGAGATGAATCCCATCCTTCCCAGTAGACTCAGGGAAAAGCAAAC
Source organism: Ctenosaura bakeri (assembly GCA_948474755.1). Classification (NCBI taxonomy): domain Eukaryota; kingdom Metazoa; phylum Chordata; class Lepidosauria; order Squamata; family Iguanidae; genus Ctenosaura; species Ctenosaura bakeri. The sequence goes on from CAOLHI010000317.1 coordinate 30,865, forward strand.
TCGTGCAGCCTCTCCTAGCTTGTTGTGTTCTTCCTCATTAATAACTTCTGCCATCTTGACCACATTCTTATGTTGCTTGGTCACACTTGTCTTGGTTTTCATCTCTGTAACGTTGGTGGCTATGAGATTCTGTTTGTTTGTTGTTATTGTTTTCCCAATCAAATGAGGAGGGACAACCCATAGTGAACAAGAAATGGTGGCAGTGATGGCAGTAACAGGGAACAGAATTGGTAAGGAGGAGTAGGAGTGAAGGGACTTGGCTGGTATTTGAGCCACTTGTGTTACTGACAGTTCACTTTTTAAAGGCAGCCTTGGAGCATGTTTGAAATTCATAATCCAAGCCTTCTTTATATAATCTGTCTCTGGCTCTCATCATGGTTATTACCATGTTATATTTCTTTTCAGAGAGATTTATTTCTTATTAAGTATGTTTTGGACATTTAGTATGATTTCACACATGCATGTTACTCACTGCACCATTGAGTGAAGATCTGAAGACAGCAATAAGCCATCAAGAGGCTTGGATGCAAGTCATCAAGGCTTAAATGATGACAAATGAGTCATGTGTGAACCATCTCTGAGTGAGTAACTCTAAGCTGGTTTAACATTTTTGCGGGTGGGGACAGGATTGCTTCCAAACTCTCCTGCAGCAGTCAAATCCATTGGGTACAACAGGAAGAAAGTTAATAATACCAGATTATACTGAACACACCCAATCTACTCTTAGGCCATTTCCACACGGGGCAAGGGAATTGCCCCATGATACTACTCACTGGACCTTAGGGCTCCCCGGTCCGGTCCATGCTTCTCCGGAGCAGTCCGTGGCCGTCGCTCTGCACTGCTCCGGGGACGAAAATGGCAGCTTCTGGTTGGTCAAGGGTCTCGACCAACCACTGAAGCTCGCCAGCCTAAAGCCCGCCCCCAGCAGATCGCAGGCTCGCACCAATGCAAGCCTGCGAATCTGCATATGGGAGCAGGCTTGGAGTGGTGCGCTCCGTGCTTTTGAAAGACCTGTTTTTTAGCGGTCTTTCAAAAGCACGCAGGACGATCACTTGGGGTCATTCGGGAGCAGGCTGGACTGTGGATCTAAGTTCAGTAGGTCCGACCCAGTCTGGTCCCAGGTGCAGATGTCCTCCCTGGAGGACGCTCTGCCCCTCTTAAAAAACCCTGTGTGGAAATGACCATATTTCAGAAGCTAAGCAGAGATGGGCCTGATTAATACTTGGATAGGAGATGGGAAATACAAGGATCTTCCAGTAGAGCCACATTCAATCTGAGCTGATTTTACTGGACTAGATGGACCAATGATCTGATTTAATTTAAGGGACCTTGCTGTATTTTTTATTGTGCTAGCAGTACCTACCTACTGCCAGCAGAACACCACCAATTCAAGGGGAAAACAAAAGAACTTGGGAGTTTGGACACTGGGAATATAGATGTGGGGAAGAGTCAGATTTAGCCCAAATCCTTTAATTGCTCAGACTGTATGCCTGCAAGAGGAATAAATAAAAATAACATATTGAGGACAGGGAGAGATCCTGTTGGCACATAGGATTTTTCCAAAAGTTTGCCTGCCTGCCTGCCTGCCTGCCTGCCTGCCTGCCTGCCTGCCTGCCTGCCTTTCTTATTCTACCTTTCTCCCAATATGTTATTACCACCAGCATAGAATCTTCAACTGTCTGAAAAGGGAATTCTCTACCTTTTGGAAGGAGTGAGCTCATACTTGCTCATATAGTTTAATCTCAACCTGGGAGTAGAAGATAACAGTGCAAACTCACTGATGGAAGCTGAGTTGAGAATAGTCTACAATGAACAAAATTGTAGCCCCCTACAAAATTTAGCCTCTTTAATTAATTACACCACTGATTTCCAACTATATTGCTATTTCCCAATAATGTTACTTGGGGACATCATTATACCTATGACTGCTTTAAGACAAGATATCCCTGAGGTCGAATTCCATCTTGAAAGATTGTACTCTAGGCACAGAGGTTATGCTCCTTAAGCCTATGGGAATGGAGTTGGGAGGTGATTATCCTAAGGCCAGAGCAATCAAAACTTGCATCCTGATTAACTCTAGAGCACTATATCCCAATATACTGATTTATATGTGACACTTTACCTTTTTTGTCTATAGCACTGAATAGTCATTGCAAGTTCATCAAATCTTCATGCTTGGGTTTATGAGTAGGCCAAACTAACTTGGAGGCTTTGGTGAGGTTAAGGGGAAAATCCTATGCACCTACCTGAGAGAATCTGATCATACATAGTGGAACCTGCTTCTGACAGATAAAGTATTGCACTGTATAATAGTTACGATAATTATGTGCTAAAATAATTGCTAACCCCAGGTCATGGGTGGATCTTCATAAAAACACTTTCTAACACAGAAAAGTACCTGAGGAGGTTTCCCCTCAGCACAGTCATACAACAACTTCACAGTACACAGGCTCTTTTTATTCATTTCTTTGCTCATATGGGTGTATATGCCATCCTCCAGTGTAAAAACATTTTCAGAAAGGTTCACACTAACAAAAAGGTAAACAAAAAAACTAAGTAAAGGTATGGATTAAAAAATAAAAATCGAAGAGTAAACAATGGAATAAGATCAGCACCTTACTGGCCCTTTTCTCACCTTACCTGGTGCCGCTGGCATCGTGCAGGAATTGTGCAAATAGTCTCCTCCGGGAGGGAATTGCATCTGCTGTACTTCCCTCCACACCAGCTCCATGCTGGATGGAAGGAAGCATGATAGCTCTGCCCCTTCCTTCTGCAGCGCAGCCAGGTACTTTCCCAGGCTGTGCTGGCGGAGGAAGCACATGAGGTAAGTGCGGGAGGGATGTAGGAGGAATGAATCACGCATCATTTTTGGGAAAAACTCGAAAATGATACACTGAGCGATTGCCACAGGATAGCTACAGGGGCAATGCACGAATGTAAGAAAGTCATGCAGAATTGTCCTCGCAATTCCGCGTCACTCCTGTGGCCAATTCACATTCAAAGTCGCATGCAAAAAGGGCCACCATCAAAGTGTCTCAATCAGGCAGATACAGTCCCAGTTAATCCTCATTTTTATAACTGCTTTTAAAATGTCCCAATTTCTCTCCTCCTCCTTCCACTTTTCCCCGGTGTCCCCAACTTACTTCAATTGCTGCAAGCTGAGTTCAAAATGAAAAAGTAGTTTGCACTCAGTTAAGTCACCAAGGGAGAAAGAAGAAAAGGTGGCAGAATCTTGCCCTTCTCAGTAGGCTCAGGCAAAAGCAAACTGCTGTAGCCTCTCCTAGTTTGTGTGTTCTTCCTTATTTATAACTTGCCATTTTGACCACACTCTCATCTTGCTTGGTTGTACCTGTACCAGCTTTCATCTGTGAAATGCTAAAGGGTATGAAATACCATAATTTTACCACTGATTTTTTTTTTAAAAAAAAGGTTAAAGAAGATGAAAAGGGGGATTATCAAATATCAAAAGCCATCGGATTCAATGCTTGATGGCATTCCATTGGAGAGGATGCTATATTGAGGCATCACTGAGAGAATTCAAAGATGATACTGGGCATATGTCTTACATTACATAGAATCCTCTGATTGGAAGGCATTCTCTGTTGGAATGACTCTCCAGTTCAAATCCAGTTTATAGCTAAATAGCCCATAAGACCAGTGAGCAGGAACCAGTCATGTAGTGATGTGGGAGTGGAGGGATGATTTGCCCTGGTCGGCAATGTTTTTGGGGTGTCCCAACCCCTAGCCATGCCTCCGTGTGCCCTGGTCATGCCCCCACACACTGCAGCCATGGTCCTGCGCACAGTGGCTACTCCTCTCGTGCCATAGCCCTGCCCCCCCACCCCCCTTCCACACAGTCCAAGCTCCACCACTGGCAGGAACCTTGGTCTAAATCAGGGATGGGCAACTTCTAGCTCTCCACATGTTTTTGGACTGCAGCTCCTATGATTCCTCACCAGTAGCTGTTCTGACTGTGGCTAATGGGAGTTGCAATCCACCAACATCTGGAAGGCTTCAAGTTACATGCACCTAGCCTAAATTCAATTGCAAATTCCAACTTAAATGGCCCCATTGAATCAAGAACTTGCTAAATCAACCCTTGTACACGTTTCCTCAGTTCAGTGGATCTGCTGTAGCTGGGACTAACAATTGGATTAAGGCCCTTAGAGGAGCTCATGAAAATTTAGCTTGAATGTAGCAGTAAGCAAGTCACGACCTACAAGGTCAAATAAGAGAGCTATTCAATTTCTAGTTTAATTCTAACCATTCTTTTCTGAATCTGCATCTATACATATAAGTTAACTTGTGCACATTTTTTTAAGCAATCAGCATTCTTACTGACTGATCTGAATGTATCTGAATGCACAAGATGGTAGGCTCATGAAACAGACAGTCCTTTAAGTACATCATAGCTAGTGCTGAAAGGTAAGCATAAGCACAGGAATGAGGAATCTGTGGTTGCCCCTAAGATATTTTGGGACTTCAACTGTCATCAGCCCTAGCCTGCATGATGAATGATCAGGGATGATGCAGTCTGTAATCCAATTAAAAGGTCACAGGACTGGCAAGACATGTTCATAGACTCTAATGGGTTGGAAGAGGCTGCAAGGGCCATCTAGTCCAACCCCCTGTCATGCAGGAACAGACAACTAAAGCTCTTCTGAGAGACAGCCATCCAACTTCTGTTTAAATACCAGACCTCCAAAGAAAAGAGAGAGCCCCACCTTCTGAGACAGTCTGTTCCATTGCCAGACAGCTCTTACAGTCAAGAAAAATTTTCTAATAGTTAGATGGAATCTCTTATAATTTGAATCCATTGGTTCATGTTCTAGTCTGTTGAACAGCAGAAAACAAGATTTTTGCATTTGGATTATTTGAAGGAAGGTATTCTTCCTTATAGCACCAGCATGATGTAGTGATTTGAGCATTGGGCTACGACCCTGGGGAACAGGGTGTGATTCCCTGCTCAGCCATGGAAACCCACTTGGGCAAGTCTCACACTCTCGGCCCCAGAAAACCCTGTGATAGGTTCATCTTAGGGTTGCCATAAGTCTGAAACAACTTGAAGGCACACAACAACAACATTCTTCATTATGAGCCTACCTTCTCTTTGTCCTTCACAGGAACATCCATTGGGAACACCTGAGAAAACGTCCTTGATGGCTGCTCCCAAGCTCTGGAACTTCCTTGATAAAGAAGTTAGACAGGCACCCTCCCTGCTTTCTTTTCACAGACTTTTCTGTTTTGACAGTCATCTGATGACTGATCGTACAAGACCCATCCCACATAAACAACGTGCTGGATTTTCCTAATTGCTGTTCTGGAGGGGGGGTGCATTTTAAATTGTTCATATTTCAACTGGTTTTAATTTAAAAAAAAATTAACTTTTGTATTTTGTGAATTTTTAACTATGTGGTTTTTTGTTTTGTTTTTTCATTTCTTGTAAGCTGTTTTGAGCCCTGAACTTGAGGAAAGGCTGGATATAAATAGTGGTGATGGTGGTTGTGTGGTGGTGATAATAACTTAGATAATGATCTACATCTTCACCCCATCACCAAGGCACTAATCTCTTAGGTCAAAAATTACTCCTTTTGTTTTCCACCCCTATATATTTGCTTTGCCAGCATCTTATCTTTGAAAGTATAGGTTCAGTCCTCCCCACTGTTGTCGAAGTATTTCAAGAAACATGTTTCTCCATATCGTTTCCAGTTTCTTAAGATCTCAGCCTAGCCTCTTTCTTCATTTAACATCCTTCCTTACCCTTCTATCTTTCTTGTTTCCTTTATGCATCAGTTTACTTACATGGCAAAACTGTGGGCAGGATTATGTTAAACGTGCCCATATACAATATAGTTCCTTGTTCTTAAGTGCCTAAGGAATACTCTTTAAAATTCAGTTCACAACTAATCTGATGGTGCTTTAATTTTGTAATTTGTTTAATTGTGTTTTAATATTGTAACATTAGGGTATTTATTTCCATCTATTTTTAATCTTCTTCTAAGCCATCCTGAGTTCCATTTGGGAGGAAGATAGGCTACAAAAAATTCCTTGAGATGGAGACCTGAGATAGAAACCACTCAGTTCATGAGGCCTTGTTCCTTCCTCCCATCATTTTACTTCATATCTGAAGCTCTACATGGTAACGGTCCACTATGTTTACTGTGGAACTGAGCTTTAATGGTCTCCTCTCAGATTCTTCTCCCTGAAGTGCAGTCATTTCACATTGACATCATTGGGCAAGGTGGGTGTGGAAACCCAGAAACAACATGACCTAAGAATTTTTCCTTTCCACAACAAGAACGCTCCCAAGTCCTTACCACATCCAGCACCATGTCATCCAAACTGGAAGTGGCCTTTTTGGATCAGATCCAAAAAGCTCTGAGTACATGTAAAGTATACATCATAACTGACTCTATCTTACAAATCTTGGTTTTCTATCTTGGTTTTAGGTGGGTTGGTGGGTGGGGAGGACTGGGTATGTTTTTTAATGTAATTAATGTATTATTATTGTTCGCCGCCTCGATTCATGGGGAGAGGCGGATAGAATATAATAATAATAATAATAATAATAATAATAATAATAATAACAACAACAACAACAACAACAACAACCCTGGATTTGTAGTTTGGTGTGGTACTTAGAATTCAGACGAGTGTGCTAGAGTCCTCTGATTCCAAACTAGAGACACAGGATTCCATACAACAAAGCCATACAGATAAATAGTATGAAACTGCTATAACTTTGTAGTGTAGATTCACTCCCTGAGCCCAGCCAGAGTTCAAACAGTCCTGTGCCAATAACTTTTTCTGTCCTGAATATCAAATAATAGATTAATTCCTCTATTTCCCAATGGCAATGGTTCTGGTTAAAGTTGTCCATTAGGACCGTCAGCTATCTTTCCTAGTAACAGAATCTAAAGATATACTACTTGTGGGATTCTTCTGCTTTGCCTTCAAGCTTGAGAATATTTATAATAAAGTTTCATCTTCAGCATTGTGGGAAGCAATTGCAAGCTATACAAAAGCACCTCTGGCACACCTGTTACAGGTGATCTCCCTGTTTTTTCTATGGCCATTGAAAGTGGGGACAGAAACTCTTGTTGTAACCGTCAGATGAGAAGACCATCCCTTCTCTGTGCTTTGGTTTATTTAAAAGTGCTTTCCAAGGATGCGTAGAAAACAAATCCATTCCTTCCATTAGCCAGAGTGAGTCAATTGGCTTGCACAGCATATGCTAGGGGACTGTGATGGCAGCTCTCCTGAGTCCCTGGCCATTCCACTGTCTTGGAGGATAGGCTGTGTGTGACATGTAAGTGCTCCAGAATCCAGTTCTTTTGTTGGGAGTTAGGGTTTCCCAGGGTGTTAGCCCTTTGAAGAAAATTCTATGAAAGCTAAAACAGGAATCAGTCTTCTTTTAGCAGAGTAACAGGAAAAGCATGTCCCAATCTCTGTGTGGCTTCCCTGAACTGAGACTGACTTAAAAAGCAAAACAAGGCAGGCAGTTTCAGGTTCCAAACTTATAAAAGTTTATTAATGAATTTTACAATTGCATATGCACTGGTGAGCCTAGATCCTAACTAGCTAACAAATAGATTAACTCACCATCTTCTTGGTGGAGAGGTGAAGCACAGTCAGAGGGAAGGAAATGGAAGCAAAAAATGGCAAAGAGGGCAAAGAGAGAGAGGTCTGAGATATGTGGTCTTTTATGTAAGGGTCTATTCTGGGTCACAAGGTCTGGTCACCTAGTTAACATAGCCATGCATTTAAATAACACAAAGAGCAAGACTGAAGTTTTAGGTGAGAAACAGAAGGCCTTTTGACATGCAAAAGAAAGAAACTCTATTCTATGCTAGCTGAACCCCACTTGCCCTAGAACAAGAGGAGGGGGAGGAGAGAGAATGCCAGAATTTTCCAACATCTTCAAACTAGTTTGCTTGTCTCAAGTCTCATCAAAGATGCTAACCTATTGCCAATGTGGAGAAGTAAGTTTCAGCTGCCAGTCCTTTGGGCAGCTGTTGTTGTTGTGTACCTTCAAATCATTTTTTACTTATGGCAACCCTAAGGTGAACCTATTTTGAAGTTTTCTTGGTAGAATTTGTTCAGAAGGGGTTCACCTTTGCCTTCCCCCGAGGCTGAGAGAGTATGACTCACCCAAGGTCACTCAGTGGGTTTCCATGGTTGAACAGAGATTCAAGTCCTGGTGTCCAGAATTGTAGTCCAATGCTCAAACCACTATACTTTGCTGGCTCTTGGAAGGGAGCTGTACATGGAATAAAATGTGGATACTATCTTTTTCTTTATCATAGACAACAAAATTTATAGGGCTAGGCTTGCTAGAAAATGCATACTAAGGTAAGCACTGTATTTTTATTTTTATTTTTGGATAGTTTCTGGATATACATGCCAGCCCCACTGCACAGTAACACGTTGACAGTTCATTTGAACATAGTAACCTCCGCCTGCCCGCCCCAAAATGAAATCTGAGTTTTTCCAACTTGCAAGAAAGGAGGATCTTGGCATCTGAGACATCTTTGTTCTGGAGGAAAATTGAGGCCAATATTATTTGTGTCTGTCTTCCTGCTCTTTCATGGATGTTGGAAGGTTTTTGTTGTTGCTTTTTGCAGATTAATGCAGAAACTAAAATTAACAAACTTAAAGGCAAATGTATGATAAATAGCACAGACTGGAAATAGACCAGTCTCCTATCCCTGTTTGCACGTTTACAAATAAGCATCTGTTGCCCCAAGACTCTACCATTCTCTCTTTGCATTGACTTCGATCCTGTAAAAGCCTGGTTCACGGAATCGTATATGGCTTGAGGAAATGGGAGGCCACTAGAGACTATTTTTCCTGTCAGATCCTTACCCCGCTATATATTGGCACTTTCAGCATTATATTAGTATAAAAAGAGGGGAAACATATAGACCACCCAAAGCTAAAATGGCAGGAAGAAGTGAAATGACAAGTTTCCCTTGGAGACACCAGCAAGCACATCTTTCTGCCAAAATAACACATATAACTTTAAAGACTCAGTGGGATTCATTATTGCTGGGACATCTGTGTATTCAAAAGATGTGACATTCTTCATACTATATACTCCTGTTTTCAAAAATATCTGTTTAACCCAAGCTGCAAAGATAATGCACCAACATGCAGAAATTGCTGTGCTTATGTTATTTGTTGATTGATTGATTGATGGCGGTAGTGGTAGTGAAGAAAATGAAAAGGGTTTCTAAAATAATGCAAAAACTTTGGTCTTCATGTGCCAATTCTGAGCCAAAACCTTGAATATAGTATGTGCGGAAAGGCCCTAGATTGTACACTTTTTTTTTCAAACAAGTAGTTCTCTCCTCAAAGCCACACTCTAAAAAAGTCAAGGTCTAGGGATGGTTCAACAAGTCAATTGGCCCAAAGCAGTCTTTCTCAAATTTTGGATACAAAGACAAGGCATTTGAATAATGTTTGCCATTCCTCACATCAGATAGTCTGAGAACATGAGTGGCCTAGGCAAGAATGTCCGTCTCTTTTCTTTGGCTGCCTAGACTGTGGGCCTTTCTGCACTACCTTGTAAACTACAAACCCCAGAATTCCACAGGATGTTGACAGTGGAATAATAGCACTATAACAGTGTCGTGCAGAAAGGCCCTAAGTCATTCCTCATAAGGCTTTTGTTTCTAGACTTTGATCTTCTTGGTTGCTGTTCTCTGGATGCCTTCCAGCTTGTCAAAACCTTTTTGATCTGCTGTGCTCAACACTGGACACAGTATTCCAGGTGAGTTATGACCAAAGCAGAATAGAGTGACACTATTCTTTCCCTTGATCTGGACACTATACTCCTGCTGTAGCAGCCTAGAATTGTGTTGGATTTTTTGGCTGTTGCATCACACTGTTTAGCTTGTGAACTTCTAAGACCTCTAAATCTTTTTTAGATAACTCAGACCTCTTTGGGCTGCCTCTCTGAGATATTGAAAGAAGCATTCAGCAACTTGAAATTTAACAAACACATACTATAGTTTATTATTAGAACAGGGAAAATCTTCACAATTTTCTTTTCTATTCTCTATCATGACAGTGGCTCAAATAGGCCTCCCTGTTCATACACACACAATCAACAATGGAGTAACTACCAACTAATTTCACTCACAAAATCGGCAGTGAAGACTGGAGCTACCTGCATAATAGTAATAGCTTCGGCAGAAGAATAGTACGCATTTAATGTGCAAGATAACCAATTAGCATCTGAGCCTGGAGGCTTCAGCCACTGCATGCTGACTGAGGAATTTTTCACTTTAAAAAAAATGTGATGGCTGCTTTGCATAAGGATAATAGCCAAAAAAAATCCATAATTCTTTGCTTTTAAAGAAAGGAGAGTTAAGAAGGCAAAATTCTTATCTTTAACTGGAATGAATTATGAACAAATTTACCTGCAATCATTTTAATCATAATTATGAAGACTGAAAAAAAAATGTTTTAACAGGGACAAAAATTCCAAAATGGGAACAGAAAAGAGTTGCAGAGAAAAAAATACTGTCAGAAAGCAAAAACAAAAAGGAGGGATCTTGTGGTACTTTAAAAACTCATTTATAGAGTAGAACCTACTGCACCAACTGTATGATATATTATCCTCAATTATAGGTATAGCTACACAGAGCAGGGTGAATGGTATTGTAAGGAGGGAAGTCAAAAGGAAAATGATCAAGAAAGTTGCCCAGTCCTGCTGCAAAGTATAATTAGGGTGGTCAACCAAGATAGAGAAGAACCACGTAACAAAAGTCTTACTCTTGCAGTTTGGTGAATGAAATCCACTTTTGGAAATGTTGTTACAGTTATGTGTCTTCAAGTCAGCTCTGACTAATGGCAACCCTATCATAAATGATAAGCTTTTTTCATAGGACATCTGCCATCACTTGCTTCTTAGGCTGAGAGAGTATGACTATTCCATGAGTGAGCAAGGATGTGATTCCTGGAGTCATAATCACCACTCGACACACTACACCATGCTGACTCTAACACTGATGTAATTGATGTAATATTGTCACATCACTAATTCTAGTAGAGTTCCTTATAGAGACCACATGTACAGAAATGATAAGTGACTACAGGAAGAAAGGAGGAAAGTGGCAAGAGGCAAGAACATTACAAATCGAATGTTGTCTAAGGCAATTTCTGCATGAGGCAAGGGAATCGCTCCGTACCGGTATGTACCAGATCTTTCTGGGCCTTCCACAGGGCTCCTCTTCTCATCCACGGTGAATTGGAGCAGTGCGAGGTCTTAGATCCACACTGCTCTGGCTTCCAAAATGGCAGCTTCCGGTTGTTCGTGGGTCCCGGCCAACCGCAAAGCTCACCATGCCTAAAGCCTGTCCTCCGCAGATCGCAGGCTCAAATTGGTAAGATGTGAGGGGTTTTGCTCTGACTTCTGCTCATTCCTTTAGTCCCATCCACTGCTGGAAAACAAACCCTGAGACACTTTCCAAAGTGGAATTGGCCCACAGATCTAAAAATATTTCCCTATCCATGTCATGCAGAAACATTATGATAACACTTCTCAGTGGCATAGGGATGGGGGGACAAGGAGGGGCAGTGTGCCCTGGGTGGCATTTTTTGGGGTGCTGCCATTCCTTGCCTGTCCCCCTGGGCACCATCACGCCTCCTCTGTGTGCCATTCCCCCCACCCATGCACTCCATCACCTCACCCACTGCTCCATAGCCCTTCCCTATGTGCTGTACCTCCGACATGCACGCTGTAGCCCTGCTCCCATGCCTCCGCCTCCACTCCTACCCTGCTTATGGAAAGCTTACACCACTAGCAATTCTGCATACAAAAATCGCAAATATGAGCAAGGCAAGTTTTACTACTATGAAAGAGAGGCCTGTATGACCAGAAATGATTTTCTTTCTATATTTTCTCACCCACTTATGTACATTTTGGGTAACATTTTTTTCAGCACATTGAGGTGCTATAAAATCCTCATTCCCACTTGGCAGAATGATGCAGATGATCAACATATAAGGAAACTGCTCACCTTGGAAACCTTGCCACTGGAAACCTGGATGGTTATCCTAGAGAGCAATTATCCCAGTTTGGCAGGAGCAGTCCCAATTAGTCATCTGTTGTCCCACTCTTTCAGCTGTTTTTTTTTAATGTCCCAGTTTCCCTCTCCCCCTCCCACTTTCTTCCTTCGTCCTCAGCTTTCTTCAATTGCTGCAAACTGAGTTCAAAATAGATAAATTGTTTCTCTTCATTGTTCTTGGGCTCACAGACCAATATGTGTATGGACAAAAGATGAAGCTCTGAATGGAAGACATAATCTTGTCTGTTTTGGACTGTATTAAGTCCAAACAGACCTTTTGCTTCTAAGGTATATATGAGATGACACAAGAGCTGATTTATATATGATTATACACATCCCGCAAACAAGAAATGGATGCTGACAGACAACTATTTGCTAATACTTTGATGAGGATCCTGTGACAAAATGTATGAGTAGTTGCCCTCTGTCCAGGATCATGCAGTACTGTTGAGGGAAGACAGACAAAAACTAATGCTGACTGTGGGGTTTTTCAGGCAGACAGGCAGGTGATGTGTCAGTGTGTAGGGGGATTTATCCTCTGTTCTCTTATCCTGGTCAGGTCATCTCCTGCTTAGAGTTCCAGTGACATTTCTCCTGTGCAACTCCTTGGAGGCTAAGGATTTCAGAAGGGTCGGGGTGTGTGTGTGTCCTACTAATATGGCCAGAGTCATTACCAATCTGTACCAGTCTATGGATAGGAAGATGCCTTTGTAGTTGACATGATTACACCTGTGTTCATCTCTGCAATCCCCAAGCAGAACTTGATATAAAGTTTTGCTGAGAGAAATGAAGTGAGTGGGAAGACAGCTAGAGTGCAGAGGAAGAAACCTCGTGCTGAATCAGATCAAACAATGACTTACAATCCCTTATCAAGCTTGTGTTGTGGCAGTGAGGTTGGCAAAGGAAGGTTTGATTTCCACCCCCACTGTGTCTTCATAGTGTCATCCAGTGAATTTTCTTCTGAGCGGTGAGGAGAGAGGGGGGAGGTTGTCTGCACTGCTAGAGCATGCCATGATAGCTCTGAAAGGCATTTCAAAGGCAAAGGCACTCGCATCTGGCACCACTTAAAACTCCACAGTTTGGCCACTTCCATTCATTGAGGGTCGAGAACACTCTCTGATCCAATTCTGTCAGAGGAATTTTAGTTGTAGAGTCTCAGGTGGGGGGCACGATGTTTGGGTAGTGTCTGGCCTAAGACACATGAGCTTTCCCCTTGTCCCTTTTGGCTCAGAGAGGAGATGTCCAGCTAGGTCCATAAGGTTTGGGAAGGAGTGGTACAGGGATGCAGCTACTGGGTGGCATAGTAATTCCCCCTCTCCTCAAAATTACATTTTCCTTTAGTCTCTAAAAGATCTAGCATTGATGAAACTTAAAACATCAGTTGAGCATTTAGAAATAGAGTTCAGGCATCCAAACAAAAGGGACTGACAAAGTCAACCGAGTGCAAACTAGAGATGGGACGAATCCAGAATTTTCCAAATCTGAATCCCTGGAAAGTTCTGCAAATCCATGAATCTCGACTCTTTTGAATCCTTTTTTACAAAAGGGTTTAAAAAGCAAGGGAAACAAAGCACTTCTACTGAAAGGTGTTTTGAAGCAAAAGTTGACATCTTTGTTTAATGAAAAACAAATTAAATGATAGTTTTCACTTTCAGGAAAACATACCTATATACTTCTTAATAAGAATTACATGTAATTTGAAAGTAGCTCCAGATGTTGGAGGATGCTCAAGATGATGCCATCTCCTGGGCTGACTATTACAAAACAAAACAAAAGAGCAAGGATAATTTTGGGAAAGACACATTCTCTCAGCCTTACCAAAGCCTAGGCAAAGGCAAACCTCCCTCTGAAGAAATCTGGCCAGGACAATTGTCCTAGTTCTGCCTCAAGATGTCCCCAGATTGAAAATGACATGAAGGCCTTTTCTACACGAGCAGGAAAATATGGATTATTAATCCCACATTTTCCTGCCTATGTAAACAGGGCCACATACTACAGTACAGAGATAACCCAGGTCAAAACTGGATTTTTCTTTGCATAGCTCCTTATATCATCCTGAGGTTTGTAGTTTGATGATGCACTAGCACACTTTGGCAGAGAAGGCTGTGACACCTTGTCCAACTACAAACCCCAGAATTGTGTATGAAAGAGCTTTGCAAGGGAGCTATGCAAAGGAATCATCTTCAGCTGGCCTTGAAATCTCAAGAACACTGTACTTTTTAGTCAAGTCTCAAGTCCTGCAACAGGGAAGGCACTTTAAAAAAACAAAAACACCAGCCTCTAGCCCAGTCTCAATTCTATACCCAGATGTCCAGTCTCAAATCCTAAAACAAGGAAGGCACTTAACAAAAACAAACACCAACACCAGCCTCTAGTCCAGTCCAAATCCTGACCCTCCAGACTCAAGTCAAAAGACTAGGAAGAAGAGAATAATTACCTTGCAGAGGGAGGCAGTCACAGGGGCAGGCAGCAGGAATGAGCTTGATCTGGGGTGATCATGCTAGCTCAGGCCTCCAGGTGTGCAGGAAAGTGGCTCTCGCTGGTCCTGCACGCCTGTGTGGGCATGATCCGGGGCGGTCTCGCCAGCTCAGGCCTCTGGGCGTGCAGAAAGCGGCTCTCGCCGATCCTGCATGTCCCTGCAGGCCTGATCCAGGGTGCTCGTGCCATCTCAGGCCCCGGAGCGTGCAGGGATCCCAAAGGTTCAATTTGTCTGTTTTGCCCCAGGGATTCAGATCCACGAATCTTGAATCCTTCCCAAGGATTCAAGAATTCGCATAGTCGGTTGGCCCATCCCTAGTGCAAACACAGCACATATAAGAGTTCCAGGTATGAACAATTTTCAGTGTTTCACTCTCTGCAGTGCTAGAAATCTGGGGACTGAAGGCATGTCAATAGAGTTAAACTTTGGTACAGGTTTTGGTACAGGTTTGATACAGGTTTGAGATAGCAAGATTTTGTGCTGCTGCAGTCAAAATCTGCAAAGAAAAGGTTAAATTAAATGTTTAAGTTTATGATTCTGCTATCTTCTCTACCAATATATATATTTATTGTCCCATTTTATATTTTATAAACGATATTTTATATAATGTATTGATGGTTTATATTTATACTTACATATTTATATTCAAACTTGCTACGTATATTTTACTTTTTATGTAATGTCACTGGATAATGTATAATCTACCTGTGTATGTTTTTATTATTACTATTATTATTATTTTTGGGTATGGCCAGCAGCCACAAGAAACTATATTGGTTGATTTGGGGACTGAAGGAGTATTAGGAAGGGCAGCATTCTTATTGGGGAGACAAAACCCTCATTTTGCTGCCCATCCACCCATAGCTACATTCCTGGAGTGGTACCAGGCTCGTATTTAAAAGGCAGTAAACAGTCTACTCCTAAAGAAACCTAACTTGAGCCCAGAATATGAAAACAAATATTGCTCAGTTGCCAGCATCTCCTTCTTAGGAAAGGTGCCCAAATGAATGAACATTGATCAGCTTCACCATTCAAACTGGTTTTCTAGATCCATTCCAAGCTAGCTTCAGACTCAAATTTGAGTAAAAACCGCCCTGGTTGCCTTGTAGGATGCCTTGTGCTAGAAGAGAGAGAGCGAGATTATGACCTTGTGGGTTCTAATGGCAGGAAGGAGGAGGTGGATTGATAAAAAAAAAGTTGTTTCTATGTAACTTTTTGTATGTAATATCTTAAAACAAAGTCTTCCCAATGGCTTCCATTTTTTTCACTGTTGTATTATTACTCCATTGCTATAATTTGCTTTTTCATATACTATATTCTTCCCAAACTGGCCTAAATACCCTTAAGGCACCAGATCCCATTTGATCTTGGAAGCTAAGAAGGGTCAGCCCTGGTTAGCACCTGGATGGGAGACCATCAACAAATACCAGGTGCTGTAGGCTATATTTCAGAAGAAGGAACTCTCAAAACTACCTCTGAGTATTCTTTGTCTAAGAAAACCCTATGAAAGTCATTAGGTCCCCATAAATGAAGGCACATGTACACACATGCAGCTCAAGAACTATTTATTTTTCCCATTCATTCATTCATTCATTCATTCTATATCCCACCTTTCTCCTGCATGGGAACCAAAGTAGTTTATAAAACGCAAAATAAAAGTTTAACTAAAAATTTATTCTGCATAACTTCCAATGAAATCACAATTCTGTTTTAAAAGGCACATGGCTAATAATAAAGTAGATTTAAAACATAACTTAAAGATTACAAGGTAAAAGCACAGCACAACACTTTCGAATGCTCTTCTGCAATATGAGTAAATGTGAAAACTATGGTTAGTGAGTGGTATAAAAGTGAAATCAATTAGTTGAGAATGAGATAGTTTGCTTCTTGAAAAAAACAACAACTCAAGGCCTGATCATAAAGGCAGGCTTTTCAACTGATAGCTGCAACATGGGAGAGGAACTGTTTAATGGATAATGCTCTTTAATTTTCTTTGTTTTATTTAACAGTTTCATATTTTTTAAAATTATTTTCCCCGTATTTTGCAGGAATGAAGCAGGGGGACTATCTTAGTATCATAACATCTGAAATACAGGATTATAGGTTGAGCTATGTGAAATGTGCCTTCACTTAACAAATGGAATTCTTGTGCCAAGATTATTCAAAATCAGTACTGTATCTAATTTATCCAGATCAGGTGAATTTGCATGCAATGTAATTATTTTTAAGTAACATATTGTGATTTGATAGTTCTGAGTATGTCAAAGAATTATGGATAGCACACGCACACATGCACTCTGCCAATTGTAAATTTTATTCAGTCCTCTTCTAGTTTTTGAGATTTCAGCTGACATACCATATATCTTTAAGATTGCCTCAGTCTTTGATGCAGAAATATTGTTTAAAAAATAAAATAACCTTGAAATTTTCCAGGAACTGAATCCTGAACATAACATTTTTCACTTCTCAAAAATCAAGCTTGGCTTGTGGTAACGGCTTATGAAAACATTAACACCAAGTCTTGTCAAGTGCTAACTAAAACCTACACAAGTTTGCAGTCCTTGATGATTCACCATGAGGCTTCCCTTTTGCAATGGCTGCTCACAGATGTTGAGCAAACTATTGGTGTGTTAATGCCTATTGCAATGTTCTCACAGGATGGGTGTAGTTGTTGGACAGGAAAGAAAATGTGCTGACAAATTAAGAAATCCAAATATTCACCCTCTGGCAATGGAATCAAAGCTTCTGGCTGAGGGAACTGAAGCAAAAAACAGTAGCTATCACACAACAGAGTGGCTAAGAAGTGGCCTTTCATCTCTTTGTTGCACTGAATATCTCATCATCCCTGAGCATTCACCATGGAAGTGGGACAGCTGACATCAGCAACATCAGAGAAACCAGCAACATCAGAGAAACCATAGATTCCCCATTCCTGTGGAGCTTATGCTCAGCAAAGGCAGAGCAGTAAAAGCTCTCCAGTCGCATAGCTCAAGGGGCATACCACCTATTACCACAAAAGGTGGAGGACCTTGAGTTCCACCAGCAGTACCAGCTTCTCCTTAAGAAGGTGGAGAATTATAGCTCAAAAGGAAGCCTGTGAGAGGAGGGTAACTATGGAATCTTTTCACCTGTGTTTAGCACAGAGATGTATCTAGCGTAAACAGTGCCTATAGCAAGTGTAGAAATTGTGCCTCTACTTCAGGGGCCAGTTCCTCCTCCTGCTTCTCTACCTTCTGGCACAGCTTTTTTTGCCCCCTTGAATAGGCACCCAGGGCATACACCCTACTTGTCCCACCCTAGATATGCCTCTGGTATAGCAGTATTAACTGCAAGACACCAGTTGAGAGTCAAAAGAATGTTTTATTGGGGGATTCACAGACACACACACACAAGACATCAAGTAGTCTCACAAACTATACAAGGCTAATAAAGGGAAAGGAGAGAAAGGTTGGATAGAGAGAAATTTCAGGGGTATAGAGTAATATTTACTGGTCCTGGAGTGGAGGATCAAGGAAAAGCGGCTCAAACACTAGCGTTTGAGGGCAGCACAAAGGAACAAGAGTCTGGGGTGCAGTGTGATGCCCAAAGTGCTAGCGTACTGCCATATTGCAAAATTACCTGGGCTGGAGCTGGGCTTTTTATATCCTTTTCCCCACCTTGAAGGAGCAAGTGTTAATTGCTCTCAGGCAGAGAAAACAAAAGGGGTCCACAATGGACTGCTTGTCTTACTTTGGGTGACAAAGCATTGATGGGAGTATCACAGAGGGTGTGTTGGGTATGTGTTTAGGTTGGGTGAAGGCTTGCTTGGCAAAGCTTGCATGGACTACCCCAGGGTACCGATACACCAGACCTGCTTTCTTTTCTCCCTCACTGGAGAAGCAGCACCTTGGCTCCCTCCCCACACTTAATCACACCCTACTTTCTCTAAAACCCACAACTTCTGTGGACCAAGGGCAAAGCTGATTAATGTTTACTTCAAAAGGGAATAGATAACTTGCGGTAGCATTCTATTAAAATAGAACTGAAGAAAACACTATATTGAGGCTGTACTTACAGAAAAATAGAATGAAATCTTTATTAAAAGAACCAACAAGGGAAAAGGTATTGAGGATTCAAAAAGATTAAAACAAAATAACATTTTCTCACAGGTATTTAACTATATTCTTCAAATGCCACTGTTCCCTCAACAGAGCTTTCCTTCAGACACTCCTTTGGCTCTCCCAGCACAAAGGTCTATTTCCTCCACTCGGGGTTTCCCTCCCTGACCCTCTTGGAGTTCGCTTGGTTATTTCTCTGCCCTACACTTAGGCCTCTGAGAAGCTAACCGCCTCCCAGAAAACCCTCTTCTAGTTTACAGGATGCTCTGGCTCTATGAAACTCACTGAAGGAATAATAGATTCTAACCCACATTCCCAGTAAGTATGTGCTATCTGAGGTCTCTCCAACAAAGCCCTTCCCTCTGACTAGGGCTGGGTTCTTCAGTCGGAGAGCCCATCGGATTAGATCACCCTCTGTTACTAGGCTGCTCTGCTAGCCATGCCCCCAGGCTTCATCATAGGGAGTTCTTACAGCTTCTTAATGTCTTGGTTGGGTAAGGTGAATGGGGAAGATCTTAGTAGGAAATGCACACAGCAGGGGTGCTTGCCTGCAGCACCTGGGTAATTTCGTTGACTATTGTACTCAGATGTCAGATTGTTGACAGAATTACTGGAAGCCTATTCACCCTGGGCTTTCCCACTTAATTCTTCTTGACCTTATGACCTGCCCATACCGAGGCCGTGCTGACCTAGCCCAAGCGTACAACCAATGTCCTGCTTGCTGCATGCTCTTACAGTCATAAGAGTCTAGTTTCTATATGAAAATGATATTTCATGCAAATTTTGCTGTCCCGCAGACTGGGGTGTATAAGGAGTGCTAACATATCCATAGCTGGCAAATTTATTATGACATGGGAGGCAGAATATCTCACAAGTACCTTCCCCCATCTTTGGCAGTGAAAATATTCTGATAACAAATAAAATAGGCATTTGCTGCCCTTTGAGGATACCAGAAATCTGTTTCTGGAGACAGTTGCTTCATTTTGGCCAACCATACCGCTGGCCCTGCCTCATGGACTTCTCTTGTGCCACCTGGAATGCAAGACATTAGTGGAGTACTGTAAGAATGACATAGAAAGCAACAGCTCCTAGATTTTTAAGGTCATTCAAAAAAGCCCTTCAAGCTACAGGATGCCCAGGTTTACACTCTCTAAATTTTAGTCTATGTTTTCTCAAGATAAAGCCTTCACATCATTATGCAAGGGGATGTAAAAACTCTCCCAGAGCATCATTTCCTT
This sequence comes from Ctenosaura bakeri, assembly GCA_948474755.1. Classification (NCBI taxonomy): domain Eukaryota; kingdom Metazoa; phylum Chordata; class Lepidosauria; order Squamata; family Iguanidae; genus Ctenosaura; species Ctenosaura bakeri. The sequence goes on from CAOLHI010000317.1 coordinate 50,753, forward strand.
TCATGTGGAGTTTAGAATTCCATGTGAGAAAAAAAGAGTAAAGGAAGGAAGGAGGGAAGTTCAAAAATAGTGGTCCCATTGAAGATCATCTGCTACAAAACAATCTTTCAGACTATATCTAGACACACTATTTTTAAATGCCAGATAGTTTAGAGTATATGCTTTCACCAATTATAGCTCTTAGCTTTAGGAAACGGAAATGCCCCATTCTCCCAACAATATATGACATCTGCGAGGGCAAGATCTCTCTAACAAGGAGTTTGCCTGCGACTGGGAAAACACAGAGGGAAACTAAACGTTCTGGTCTTTTCTCTTGCTGTTTGTTCTGAAAAGAAAAAAGCACTGAAGAATACAATCTAAAAGTAATACTGTGGGCAAAGAAATGGCCATTCAGTATACAGTCTTGGGCTGTGACTTTCATCAGTTGTCATCATCCAAAATGGCTTTAAAGTCTTACAATACAAAATTTTCTACATTCATGATAGAAGCAGTTTTCATTCTCCAGCATAGACCTTCCCATTCCGGGTACTAGTACACAGAATGTCTTTAGAGTTAATTTATTAGTGCAAAGTATTACTTCAGTAAACTACAGGGTCAAACTATAAAGCCCAAAGACATGAGTTGACAGAAGTATCTTCCTTCCAACTTTCCCTCTTTGATGTTCTCTTTCTATCAATGTCAGGTGCCCAGCCAGGAATAAGTATTTTTAGCTATAGGTCTACACAGCTGGGTGGGTGAGAGACAGCACTTTCAGAATACATTTGGTTTATATAAAACATAATATTCTCATCTTGCCTCAATTCACTCTGCAGAGCAGCCAGCAGGCTGGCAGCAAACAAGATTTTTCTCTCAAGGGAGAACCAAACAAGTTTGAAAGAGGATTCACAGCTCATAGTATGTACATGGTCAATCTGGCTTCAGCTTAAACAGGTTTTGTATTAGTTAAAAAGGCTGAACTATTGTTTCAGATACTTACAAAGCCAGTTTACCCTGAGGTAGCAATTGGATTGGCAATTGCAAACGCATTGGAGGATGAAATTATTTCAAACTATTGGCTTAAAAAAAAAAAAAAAAGATCATCTGCCTTCATCCAAAGATTTATGAGACACTTTCATACCAAAACATTTTGTTTTGTTGGCAGTTTAATGTGAACTTAGCCCATTTTGTATTTTTGAACCAATAAGTGAATGGAAATCCAATTAGTTTTTGCCAAATCTTGCGTTGACATTTCCAAATTAAAAAATGCATACACCAAAGTATATAAATAAGAACAACATTTAAAAACATTTTATATTTGGCAAAATTGAACAGAAAACTGCATGTACTTGAAAAAAAACACATACACAATTTCCCATGAATTTTCATGCAAACTTTAAGTAGAAAATTCTCAAACTTCAGGATGAATGAAACCAATGAGTGGGAAGAGAAGAAGCTAAAAAAAACTGGAATTGAACTCAGATTAACTGCTAGTTCCCTGTGGTTTTTAATCAATTGTATCTAATAGATTTAATTGTTTTGTCCCTCCATGCTTTTTAACACTTGGTTTTATCGAATTTCTTTTCATTGTAAACAGTTTGTGATCTTTTTAAAAAATTCAAGTAGTACAAAAATGCTTTGAAATAAGCAAACACAAACAAGAGAAAATGAATTTGTCTGATTTGTCTATCCCTACTGAAGATGCTACCACTGCTTTCTACTGTATCACAGGTGATGGACTTTTCTTGTCATGACCAGAGTATAGATCAGGAGTAGGAAACAGAAGAGCCAATACAGTGTAGTTATTTGAGTGTTGGTGTAGTACTCCAGGAGACCATGGTTTGAATGCCCACTCAGCCATGGAAACCTACTGGCCAGCCTTGGACAAGTCACACTCTTTCTTCCACAAAAGACAATAGTAAACTCCCTCTAAATAAATATTGCCAAGAAACTCCTATGATAAGTTTGCCTTAGGGCCACCATCAGTTGTCTCAAGGCACACAACAAGAAGGAAGGTTCTGAAGGACCAGGATCCATTTTTTGCCCTCCTTCAGACCTTGATGGAACTCCTCTCCCCTGAAAATTTTTGACCCCAAATTGGAAAATGCCCACTGCCAAGCCATTAGGTAGTGTTATCTGCTCTTTAAACAGAAATCCCTTTTCTGGAGTTGTTTAGGCCTTTAAGAACTTTTTCAAAAAGACACAACGACTGGGATGAACGAATAGAGGGCATGCTCATCAAATTTGCAGATGACACCAAATTGGGAGGGATTGTTAATACGCCAGAGGACAGGATCAAAATTCAAAATGACCTGGACAGATTGGAGAGCTAGGCCGAGGCTAACAAAATGAAATTCAACAGAGAGAAGTATAAGGTCCTACACTTAGGTAGAAAACATGGAATACAGAAATATAGGATGGGGGACACGTGGCTGGATAGCAGTACGTGTGAAAGGGATCTAGGAATCTTAATAAATCACAAGCTGAACATGAGTCAGCAGTGTGATGCGGCAGCCAAGAAAGCCAATGCAATTCTCAGCTGCATCAATAGGAGTATGGTGTCTAGATCGAGAGAGGTACTGGTACCACTCTACTCTGCTTTGGTTAGACCTCATCTTGAATACTGTGTCCAGTTCTGGGCACCCCAATTCAAGAAGGACATGGTCAAGCTGGAGCAAGTCCAGAGGAGGGTGACCAAAATGGTGAGGGGCCTGGAAGCCATGCCCTATGAGGATAGACTTAGATTGCTGGGTATATTTAGTTTGCAGAAGAGAAGGTTAAGAGGGGACATGATAGCCATGTTTAAATATTTGAAGGGATGCCATGTAGAGTAAGGAGAGGGCTTGTTTTCTGCTTCTCCAGAGACCAGGACAAGGAGCAATGGATTCAAGCTGCAGGAAAGGAGATTCCACCTAAACCTCAGGAAGAACTTCCTGACAGTCAGGGCTGGCCGGCAGTGGAATATGCTGCCTCGGAGTGTAGTGGAGTCTCCTTCCTTGGAGGTTTTTAAGCAGATGCTGGATGGCCATCTGTCGGGATTGCTTTGAGGGTGTTCCTGCATGGCAGGGGGTTGGACTGGATGGCCCGTGTGGTTTCTTCCAACTCTATATTTCTATGATTCTATGATTTTAGGATCAGGCAAAAAATTTAGATGTTAAGCCTGCAGTTAGGGCTTTGCCACTGTTATGGCATATGATGCCTTGTTCTTGAGATCACTTAAAAAGTAGCATGAGATGAAGCCTGAAAACTCTTAGCCCCTTCCACAACAGGGCAGGGAAGAGAAGAACTCCATGGAAATCATCTACAGAAGAACTGGATAGTGAGGAACACCTTTTATTAGTAGTTCAAAGTGCAGGGAACAAAAAGATTATAGAACTATGTCAGAATTAAAAGGATGCTGGTGAAGACCAAAACATGCAACATCTCTCCTGACATGAAATAAGCCATGAGATGATGAGCAAAGCTGTAGAGTGCCATTTAATTGGATGGGCTCAGAGCACAGAGCACCATTGAGCTTGGAATAAAATGGCAACACTTTGGACTAGTGGCCAAGATAAACACATTGCAGAACAATAATGCAATTGCATGAACTAAGGCTGACAGGAATGTTCTGACATCAGAAATATTTATAGATCATAGTCCCTGGAGTTTAAAATGTGGTACTATTAACAAGGGTGTGGATGCTTGAGGATCACTATGAAGCAGGATTTTAGGATTTGTTTTGTGGCAGTTGCTGAAATTTGAAGGGAGGAGAACCTTTCATATAGTTGGAACACTACTCACCCATGCTTCTAAGTGTAAGCAATTGTCCAACTGAATCAGGAAGCACACAACTCCCTTGTTACAACAGCTTCAGTGGCTAGCAGCCTGCTTCTAGGCACAATGCAAAGCACTGGCACTGACATATAAATCCCTACACAGCGTGAGTCCAGACCATCTGTAGGAGGGCATTCTCCCAAGAAAGCTTTCTTGGGACCTGAGATCTTTGGGAAAGATCCCTCTTTCTGTTATTCCATCCCTACATAGACATTTGGTGAGGCTTCTGGCTCCTCTCAGCTCTGGATTGCCCCTCCTATGGAAGCCTATCCTTGCTCTTCTTCTGCTGACAAGTGAATTTATTTTGACAGTCTTTTTGTAACTGGCCTGTCTATCTATCTATTGCATTTCTACACCACCTTTCTCCAAGAATGGGAGAAAGAGAGGACTTTTAATAGCATGTGATATTGCACATTGCTGTTGTGCCTTCAAGTCATTTGCAACTTATGACAACTC